>OZ038477.1:21852312-21867312 GCA_964036315.1 Acanthosepion esculentum | reverse complement strand
TTTACCATTAAATTTTTCGATCTCCTCGTCTGTCTACCTATAAATGTACTCGCATGCAGAGAACAGAAGGTTTTTTTCACCCGTAACTTTGCACACACACACAATATATATATTAATGTATATTATTATAATGTAGATACAGTCAATAACGAAATTATTCGTACACCCATGAGTTTTGAATATTTTTATTAATTTCTCAGGAACTAATGCCCGTATGATGCCAGTTTTTTCACATGTTAATAGGCACATAAGAAGGAATACAGAATTCAATTTTCAGAACGGTAAGTTTAATGCAACAAATCTGTTTGTGCTTAATAACATATAAAAAAAACCTCGCATTATACGGGCATTAGATTCTGAGAAATGAATAAAAATATTCAAAAGTGATGCGAGTACGTATTATTTCGCCGTTGACTGTATATAGATTATAATAATATACATTAATATATATATATAGATAATAATTATGAAATGGACAAAGTCCGACAATTATTTTTTACGACATTTTTTTATGCTTATACATTCTTTTTATAGATACACATATTTAAGTAAATGCTCTGTTTATAATAAACAGTATCAACCGGCCTGAATGTCCGTGAAATTTTCATAGAAAATATGCGTCCTCCGACAAGAATCGAACCTGCATCCTATACGGAACCGTCATTTAACCGATTGAGTCACAGAGGAGCATTCGGTTAACAAGGTCGATTTTACTGCTTTTAAACACAATTGTAAATGGAGAATTGCGTTTAAAATCAGAAAAATCGACCTTGCTAACCGAACGCTTCTCTGTGGCCCAATCTCCTAAGAGTGTTTATTCCGAGCCTTCATGTTTTGAGCACAGCCGGAATTCGAGTGAGCGCCTTTCTATTTTAGTTTAAAAAAATCTTCTTAAGGGTTCTTGTAGATTATAGGTAGATAGATATTTTTATAGTACTTTGATCTCATAAGTAATACTTGACGCATCTAATCAAGGAGGTGGTAGTATGCCTATATATATATATATATATATATATATATATATATATATATATATATATATATATATGTGTGTGTGTGTGTGTGTGTAATTTGGCAGCAACTTTTCTTTTAAACATGTAGTATTGAATGTTAAAGACAACATAGTCTTGCATATTTTCTCATATTCTCTAATGAGACTTTTTATTTGAAAATGATTTCGAAATATGTATTGTCCATACGATGACCTAGCGCTTTCGAACATCATTGTTCATCTTCAGGGCCAATATTTTTAGTCAAAATTTTTTTTTAAACAAACATTTGCCAATTATCTTGTAGCGTAATTATGTTGCTACTTTTTTACAAACTAAATAAACGTTAAAATCCTTTTAAATTCAAAAGACGCGATGATGTTATCACGTGCAGGGCGATTATTTTTATCATGTGACAGCGTGAAAAAGATTTCCCTACACAAGCCATAAGATCGAAGAATACGTTATAAAATTTAAATATATTATAAACATTGTAATATGTTACCAGAAATATTGTAATCTATACGATTAATAAAAGGTCTTTTTCTTTTAATATGTAATACCTCTAAGATTTTAAGGCGTCTAATGTCTGTATGTTTATCTATAATTTTAGTATTTTCTATAAGTATTTTACGTATATCAGATTGCATAAGGGAAACGGTATGTGACTTAATATGTTGTTTAATGGAGCTAGAATTATTTAAATGCATAGTTAATCTGGAGAGCCGGGTGGTTGTAAATCCAATATATGTATGTGGATTAGAAGAGCATTCTTCCATGGGACATTTAAACTCATACACAACATTGGTTCTATCAACAACCGCAGCAACTGGAGAATGATTATTACTCATTATCAGGTTAGAGGTTTTAAATTTACTATAATATATATTAAGTTTAAGGCCTTGTTGGAATCAACAGGAAACACATTATGGTGTATTATAGACTTAAGGGCCTTTTCATCCATGCTGTATTGTCTATGCATTTGTCCTCTGTAAAAGAGGTTAATTGAGGATAATTTTCTGGGTGTATCTCTTGTTAGGTCTGAGAAGTATCTATCAAATTCATTATCAACTAGATAGTAAGGAAAACCGTTATTAATAAGGGTTTGCTTGATGTTAGTCAATTGCTTATGAAATATTTTATTGGTAGAAGAGATAAGTTTTGCTCTAGTAACTAGGTTAGAAATTATTGACCGTTTATATTTAATGGGGCATTCACTAAGATAGTTGAGGGTGCAATTGTTATCACTTGTAGGTTTTTTGTATACAGAAGTGGTAAAAGTGTCATTACTAGTATCTATTAAAACATCCAGAAAAGGGATATTATTATCTTTAGTTAGTTCATGTGTAAAATTAAGTACTGAATTATTTTTAAAGGCTTGTTGCAAAAAGGTTAATTCATCAAAACTTTTAGCAAGTATAAGGATATCATCAACATAACGGAGGTATATGCTAGGTGTTTCAATAATACCAAAAATTTTATCTTCAAGATGTGACATATAAAAATTGATAAATGTTGGACCAAGGACAGATCCCATAGAGACGCCGTCCACCTGTAAATAAATATTATTAAGGTGGTCATAGTAAGGAACCTGTGTAGTGCAGATTAAAACGATTCTTTTGAGTATATTCGGATTAATTTTAAGAGGTTGCATAAGAGGGTTGTTATAGATGTAATTAGTAATTATATGAATAGTTTCAATGACGGGGACGTTAGTAAATAGACTTTCCACGTCAAGGGAAGCTAGTATTCCATTATTCAGTTTATGCGAACGTAAGGTTTATATATATATATATATATATATATATATATATATATATATATATATATATATATATATATATATATATATATATAATTTCAGATATAACTAAAGTATAGCTATAAAAGGATAATATAAATAAAGACGAAAGGAAAGCTTATCTTAACCAACGCGTTTCGTTCTCCGGTAGACTTTATCAAAGCAAATGTAAGGATTTTATTTTGCAGTAAGTTTTTATAAACAAAAATAAAAAAAAGATTTTGAAGAAATGTAAATTTAAGAGACGATCCTGAATATTCATGAGGGTAACTGAAAAGTCTAAGTAAATTATGGAGGACTCTAAGTGATGTAATCTAATGTCTAATAAATGAAAGTTAGTAATTCTTCGTGTTGTTGAATTCATTTTTTCTGCATTTAATATTTAAATTATTTTGGTATTTGATAAATGTATGTATTATATATTTTAAACAACTGTTGCATATTTAGGCAGCAATCTTTCGTTTATGCATGTTTCATTAAAACGACAGACAAGGTACTACAGTTAAGCTTTTTATTTAATTTTTCTTCTGTTCGAACAAGAGCTTTCTTTTCTGGAAAAAAGGGTGTGTAAGAACTGTCCAAATGTTTTATAGTTCCGAGCGCTTTCGGCTATACCTTTAGCCATTATCAAGGATGATTCAGTTTTTCAGCTTAATTGAGTGTGTGCATTATGTGTATGCTTTAGTGTGTTGTAGAGCGGTTTTCAATTTCCGAATATGGTTAGCACATTGTGGCCCTGTTCGTTTGTTAATATTGTTAAGAGTTGGCTTTTCTTTTTTATTATTAAAGCTTCCATTATTTTTAATCTTTTTTTACAGGTGGATGCAGTTAATATATTTGTGTTTTCTACTAGTATGTTTCTAATGAAGTCTGGTAATTTTGTGTGTGTATGTTTAAAGGGGTTCTAATGGAGCTATGATCAGATAAGTGTAACGTAAGGCGTCTGGATAAGCGTGTAGTTGTGTAACCGATGTAATTATTTATGAGTCCGGTTTGATCAGGAACACAGTTCCTTAAGGGGCATTTGAACTCATAGATAATGTTCGTTCTTTGTGATTTTGACTTAACTGGTGTGTTGTTATTTTTGAAGATAAGGTTAGGTGGTTTAAATTTTTTATAATAGATAATTAATTTAATTTTTTATTCGGGTCAATTGAGGTAGGGTATTTCTTTATAATATGTCTTAGTGAAGATTCGTCTTGTTTGTTTTGAATAACTGGAGTGCAGATTTATATTTTGATAAGATTCAAAAGCGGTACTTTCAAGGATGTTCCGTCTCAGTAAGTTAATTTCTATTTAATAAGTGTGGAATTCATTAGATCAAGGTTGTGGTTGAATTTATTTCTATATATAACTAATGTATTTGATAATTATCAGTTATATATTAAACAAGCTGTCACAATTGCTTATCACAGTACATTGGGGTAACTTGCAGATATTTAAAAGCTTATCTCGAAAAGGATCTTACAGACAACAATTTATGAGCGTCTCTTAAATCTAAAAAATAAAAAATTTGAAAAACTAACAATATTTTTTTTACCTTCGTTTATAAATGCTTGCTGCAAAATAAAATCTTTACATTTGCCTTAAGTCCATCAGAATACGAAACGTGTTGGCTAAGATATGTTTTCATTCTGTCTTTATATATATATATATATATATATATATATATATATATATATATATATATATATATATATATATGAGAAAATCCAACACAAAGTCAATGAACGCTCAATGTAGAGTGTCATTGTATGAGGTCGTTTTATGGACATACGACGTACAGTAAAAATTTAAAAGAAACGTAAGAAAAATATCCATTAAACACATCCACAGATACTTCCCTCCATTAAGAACTCCCTACAAAATATTCAACAATATCACACTAAAAATCAATTATAATTATTCTGATAACATGTCACAGACAACAAACAAAACGCAACGGAGAAATAAACAAAATAAACCCTATATCACACAAACCTACCTAAAACTGCAGGGCAAATCACCAATGTCCCTTAAACGACAACTGCTTGAAAAATAATATATACAAAGTAAGAATATAACGAAAAATGCATAGCAGTAAAGGAAGAATTATGAAAACTTAGAAACGACACAGACAAATATTTTAACAACATTATTTGCAAACAACACAGTTCTCTTTAGATATGAAACTGTGGCAGACTTCACCACATTAATTTAACTTTGATAAGAAACAGGACTCACGCAAGAAGAATAGCCACAAAACATTGTTACATACAAAATATATATATTACACAACAAATTTACATGTGACAAAGACATCGACATTTGTGTGTGTGAGTGAGCGTAAAGAGTTTGTATTTTGGGGAATGTTCGTACGTACATCTATGTGTGTATAATGTTCACGGCGTCTCCCACAAATGGAAAGACGCTTACTTTTTGCGAGAGCTTACATTGTAGATGTGTTCTGAGAAAAGCAAAGTGACAAAGAGAACGAGGCAAGAAGTCGCCCAGTATTTATAGTGTAGGGAGAGAGACCTCTAGTGAACAATTAGGGAATTAAGGAGCCAAATTCGACAATACCCCCCTCAGATTGAAAGTTGTAGGAACGCAAACTTTTAATATGTAAGAAGTTATAAACTGAATAGAGAAAGTGTCCAAAATGGTTGACGCATGTTGAAGTTGAACGTGATTTCTGAAATGTTATCAGATGGAAAATCGCCGAAAGTATGTACATGTCAGGGTGCTGAAATTATATTCGGGGTGAATGTATAGCACAGTGTGAATGAATATCTGTCAACGAAGTGTACACGTGAATTGCTGTTGTGTTCAAATACTTGCAACTTGCTTAATTCCAATGCTCCGCGTAAATTCCGTAGAATGTATGCAGATTTACGTTGGAGTGAGAGCGACTCCTAGTGAAAAGTTAGGGAATTAAGGAGGAGCTTGTTGGAGTTTTGGGGTACCCTGACTCATTTTATAGTTCACCAATAGAAGCTTAACCAATCACAAGGCTCAAAATATTCAGTGAGACGTGTATAAAGGCGGCCATGTTTTTCCCGAATATGCACAGCCAGCCTTTGATATCGAAGACTGAAGAATTACGGAACAGCTGCTGGTGGTGTTGGCGATATAGTCAAATTCAGTAGAGTGTCTGACTCGTGAGTGTTAATCTTTAATGTTGTTTTATTGAACAGATTACGTACTTCGCTGGATTCTATATACATAGACTATGGTGAACACGGTCAACAGATCTAACTCCGACAAAAGAGTAAATCCAATAGCGGCTACAAAATTACATGGAAAATGAGCAAAACGTTCCCAGCTTACAACGCAAACTATAAAAGTTTAAAATTTTGCTTAGAGGAGGATATAACTATGAAGAGCTTCGTAAACCAAAACAAATTTTTAAAGTTATCTAAAAATCTAATTTTATAACGTTTCTTAAAACTTGAAAATTACAAAAAAAATTAACATCTTGTAAAACATTTAAAACGTAAATAAAACAAATTAAACACAACGGAGACAAAGCAATACGCCCAATATACATTTAAACAAAACATACCAGCTTACAAAGCAACAAATAATCAAATAACGAAATAAAAAATAAGAAAAGACAAATAATCCAAATGAAAAAACACCATAAAGATGTAAGAGCTAAATAAACTTAAATAATAGTACATAATAAAAGTACTAATTACTAACAAATAAAAACGACTTTATGCAAAATAATAAAATTACAACCTATCACCGAAAGACTTCAATATAAATCTTAAACTTATCAGCCATTTTAATGAATTTAGATAATTAATTAACAAACAGCACGACGTAATATCACATTTTCCCGCTTCTAAAAGCGGTTAGGATAAAACAATAAACAGGAAATAACCACCTTGCTACTCATAATCCAACAGTGACTCATACGTATAAATAGTCAAGTTATATTTAACAGCGCTCCCTCCACGAGTGATGTATGTGCCACAAGGCCATAGTTAAGTTACTGTTCCACCTACATCATCTGACGATTTCATTTAACCAAGAAACAGACTGTCGCCATCCAATGTTTTTTCACTGTTAGCACTTTTATTCCCTAAATATAGCATACCGTAAAGAATCTATGTTTTATTATATATATATATATATATATATATATATATATATATATATAGTAAAGGTAAAGGATCCGTAGGTATATAATCCGGGTGGTTCCTAGTAATATTGATTATTAAAACTGATCCACAGATAGCTCGATGTATTTTTTTTATAACAGAGCATGTTTTTTACAGCAAAAAAAAAAATAAATAAAAAATACCTCAAGATGGATATTTCATAGTATTGTCTATACATCTAGCTCTTTGTGAATCAATTTTAATAATTAATATTACGCAATGTTGAGGTAATTTCTGTTTTTTTTGCTGCAATATATATATATATATATATATATATATATATATATATATATATATATATATATATATATATATATACGAGGGTCATTCAATAAATAAGGTGAATTTTTCGGTATAAGGACTTCTAATACAGATAGAAGCTTACTTTTTTTTTAAAGTTTTTTTGTTTTACTTCTTTTTCACATGGATTTAATTTCTTTTGCAGATTAAAAAAAAACTTTCAGAGTTTTGCCGATTAACAATGATGGCCGACCAAGATGCATACTCCAGGATTGAACAGCGGTCAGTTATCAAGTTTTTGGTTGCTGAATGGTGTAAACCAGTTGAAATTCATAGGAGAATGTCAACTGTGTATGGGGCCACAAAAAATGTCTACAAGTGGGCTAAATTGTTTAAAGAAGGGCGAAGCAGTGTTGAGGATGAAGACAGGCCTGGGAGGCCTACGGAAGTGAGGTCTCCTGAGTTGACCTCATTCAGTCAATGACCTCATTTAGTCGGACAGAAGGGTGACAGTGGATGACATTGCAAGGACTTTGAGCTTATCTGTTGGGACAGCACACAAGGTCAGCTGCCGGTGGGTGCCAAAGATGTTTACTGCAGAGCACAAACAGCACAGCAGCCCAAACGGTGCAGACCATCAACGAGCTGAACTGGGAACTACTCCCTCATCCCCCTTACAGCCCAGATCTTGCCCCTTGGGACTTTCACCTGTTTGCTCCCTTGAAAGTGTTCACGAGAGGCACGAAGTTTAAAAGTGACGATGAAGTCAAAAGTGTTGTGAGCGACTGGCTGAGACATCAGTCCAAAGATTTTTACGCTGAGGGAATACGGAAGCTTGTGCACAGATGGGAAAAGTGTGTGACAGTGCTGGGAGACTACGTTGAAAAAAAAAAAGTAAGCTTCTACCTGTATTAGAAGTCCTTATACCGAAAAATTCACCTTATTTATTGAATGACCCTCGTATATATGTATATATATATATATATATATATATATATATATATATATATATATATATATATATATATATATATATATATATATTACATACAATAGAAATTAAGATTACACATCGGTTATGATCATATCACCCTGCAAATTAAGATAAACTGCAGGGATTTTCGAACCGGTCAGATTAACAAGTAAAATAAAAGGAAACTGGCTGAAGACGAATTAGAAAACCCAAACAAATAAAGAGGCAAAGAAAGAAAGAAAACAGAAAAAAGAAAGAGCAGAAAAAATAGGAAGAAACAAGATAGGGAGAGGAGAGGAAAAAGTGAGAAATAAGAAGGCAGAGAGGGTAATATTGTCTAGAAATAAGGGATTAGTGGGAGGAGATATAAAATGTGGACGTGACCTGAATTAGATTAGAATATTTAAAAATATACATAAATACATAGATACATACATACACACGCACACACACACACACACACACACACACACACACAGACATATATATATATATATTTCTTTAAGAATATTTCTTGAACATTCAGGCCAGTAGACAAAAATAAATATCCACTAATAACAATGTTTAAAGTATATATATATATATATGTATATATATATATATATATATATATATATATATATATATATATATATATATGTGTGTGTGTGTGTGTGTGTGTGTGTGTGTGTGTGTGTGTGTGTGTATAGGTGTGTAGAATTTCAGATATGATTACATCTGTAAAAAGACAATATGTATAAAAACAAAAGGGAAGTCATAGACGACGCGTTCCGACATCTGATGGACTTTATCAAAGCAAATGCAAGGATTTTATTTTGCGAAAAGTATTTATAAACAAAAGTAAAAATGTTTTTATTTTTTCAAAATTTTTAAATTTACAAGACGCTCATAAATATTCATCAAGTTAACTGAAATGTCTAAGTTAATTATGGAGGTTGCTAAGTGACGTAATTTAATGTCTAATAAACGAGTGAATATTGTTAATACGTTGTTGAATACATTTCATAATGTAAATATTATTTATACTATTTTTGTTTTTGGAAATTTAATTTATATCTTTTACATAATAGAAGATTTTGAATTTAAACGTTTTCTTTTATTATATCGGCATGAATATTCGGAAAATGTTAGAAGAAAATCTTTAGAAATTGCTCTGTTTACGTTGGAATACTAAACTGATCAGATATGTCTATTTCGAGAGTCAGAGAAAGATTTATGTCTGAAGGCACATTTCAGCTTTGCTTGGTCATCAACGCACTCCGTGGTCGTGAGGCGTAAACACATCAAATCTAATGCACGGTTTTCCCTACTTTCGAATCCTGCCTATTTTCTCTAACAATATTTCTCGAATATTAAGGCCGGTTTTGGTTTGTTTTGTTTTAAGGTATATCAACCTCAATGGCTTATTTAATGCCGACAACATTTTTATTGCTGGTAATATTTTGCTTTGTCAAAAATCAATTTCTGGTAATATTTTTCCTTATAGCTGGTAAATATTTTTTTGCTAAAATGTATTGTTGGTAATATTTTTTTCAAAAAAGTATTGCTGGTAATATTTTTCCCTAAAAAATGTATAACTGGTAATATTTATTTTTTCAAAAATGTGTAGCTGCTAATTTTTTTTTCAAAAACGTATAGCCGGTAATAATTTTTTTTCTTCAAAAACTTATTGCTGGTAATCATTTTTTACAAAGTATTTCTGGTATTAAAACATATTTATACACTTTCATAGTGTTTTTACTCCAGTTTGGGGGTTGACTATTTGCCCATAGTTGGGACCCTAACAGGTGCTACCACCCCGGGTCAGGGTGGACCTGGGAACACCAGCAATTAAGAGGTGGTTCCACGCTTCTCAAAGCCTCCTGATCAGAGACCTTGCTGTTGGACGTAGTTTATCGTCATACCCAGGACGCAGATGTAGTTTATCGTCCTACCCATTTAGGTCGGTAGTCGAAGATAAATAAATATACTGTTGTGACACAAGGTCAGTTTAACGTAGGGATTGCGAGCGTGTATACTCGGGTTAAGGATAAAGATTCCTTGAGACAACCCCCCTCCAACCGTTTGTTGCGTTGTCCTGTGACAGGTAAGTATAACGTTTAAGTAATAAAAATCTGTCGGATTAATGAATAAAAAAATCTACAACGATTTTAGAAATATATATATATATATATATATATATATATATATATATATATATATATATATATATATATATATATATATAAATAAGACATTTTTATGTTTATACATTCTTTTTATAGATACAAATATTTAAGTTAATGCTTGTATCTATAAACAGAATGTATAAGCATAAAAATGTCTTAAAATAATTGTCGGACTTTGTCCATTTCATAATATATATATATATATATATATATATATATATATATATATATATATATATGTACGTGTGTGTATATATATAATTTTTCACTACTTTTTGTTATAGACTTAAGTATATCGAACCTGATAAGTGCTTAAAAATAATAGTTACAACTAGAAATATTTTGCATTGTTCAAGACTAAAGATACAGAATAAACTGAATAAAAAGATTTGTTTTGAAACCCTGTAAGCCATTGTATGGTCATTGGGACACTAGATGTATTACCTCCAGAATAATGGGTGTATGTATGGCAGGATTGATTGAAGTAGCCGAAAACAAATCCGTCGTCTGAAGCAGAGAAGACGTCAGTCTGCTTTACTATTTAATCAAAACAGGGGTCAAGAGAAAAGATAGTTTCATGCCTTTCCAGACGTTAATAACTCGAAGTAAACGCAACATTCTTGGGAGTCATCTGAACTTAACTTACTGGCTTATTTTTTCGCACCGATAATCACCACACCGCCACCACATAATTGTGGAAAGCAAATAGACAGGCGTCTGTATATTAGATATATTAGATATTTGCCAAATGGAAGGGACAAGAAGAGTTAATTACGAGTTAAATGTCACAAAATGGAAGTGAGGCAGTAAGAGTGAAAGAGGAAATGAACTAAAGAAGAAGAAATGAAAGTTAGGTTATTTAAAATAGAATAGCGGGGATGTAAAGATATTTCTTCAAGGCAACGATCTTAAAATACAGAGAATAATTTAAGAATGAGATTCAGTATTTACGAATAAAAGCAAATAGGAAATTAAATCAACCAAGGAAAGCATGGAAAAATAAATGAATAAAGAATAAAATAATCATTTTAAAAAGAAAAAAAAACAGATATAGATAAAAGGGACTTTAAAAAATAGCGAAACAAAGAAAGACTATATGTAACATGAAACGAAAATAAGTTCCTACGTCAGGTCGGCAGTTTTCGTTTTTGCTATTTCAGCGGAAATTAGTAATTTAAATCAAGGAGGGAAAGATAAAAACAGAAGCCAACGGCATTCGTCATTTTTTATTCGTATGTTAATGGGTATGTCAAGATATTAAGACTGTTCGGCATTTTATTTTCCATTCTTCAGTTCTTTGAGACGAAGGTACGATAACCTTCAGACTTCTTCCTTCATTGAACTCTCGAAACGTCAGTCAAAAAGGAAAGTAAAATAAAAAAACAAAAACAAAACAAAAATAAAACAAAAAAGACCCAACAAAGAAACTGAAAACAAAACGAGGAAGAAGTTGTAAAGCAAATGGCGCCTGTCAGAAATTCCACATTTCTTCTTTTATTTATACAGACAATGATTTTTTTCTATATCTTCAGAAAATATGAAATTCGCATTAATGTTTACATGGGGAAAAATGGTATTTGCAATTTTGGCTGATCAGAAATAAATTTTGACACGTTCGTGAAAAAATACGTTGTTTGGGTGATGGTAAGCGTGGAAAACCTACATATATCTCTCTCTCTTTCTTTCTCTCGCTCTCTCTCTATATTTATGTAATTCCTAAAATTGGTACGACTTTCGAAATTGTTTTTCTTTGTTAATATATTCCGTTAGAGATTGAGTATGAGGTTAAAATTTCCAATTAGACTTGAAAATAGATTTTGAAAAGAACGTAATAAACAAGAAACCATCAATAGTCATAAAGAACGTTTTAATGGAATATTTACTTTTTAGTAGAATAACAATACCCAATATGGCATATAAACAGATATAAATAATGCATTTAATAGACTGGGTTTTTATACAAGTGTTTAATATATATAAAACGCGTTCATTTTTTATAACTGCCAACAAACAACGAAACTTTAAGTAATGGGTTGAGAAAAATTTAGCTTTCGTTAAAATATCAATATGAATTAGGCTGTTGACGTCTGTAGGTCTATTTACAAGATAAATCCTCATTTTGACTTTATTGCTGAAGAAGCAACTTTCAGTCAAGGATTTGTCTCTTATAGATCTGTAAATGCTGGGCAATTTCCCCACAGACGACGCGAGATAAATGTTGTTCTTCTGGCAGATGCTGAAAATACCAGGGAGTGAACATGTGAGCAAGTAGGAAGTTTTAAGTAAAATGGGAACTAAACGGTCATTTCTACTTACAGTCAGAAAGAAATTACTTGAACGTATAATGAGAAAAGACATCTTGGAAAATCTAGCAAAGGCGGGATTAATTTCGCCGTCTTTGCAGATGTTGTTACCACTGCGTTTCATCCACTATATTCTCCAACGTTCTGCGGCTGTAGTTCGTAATCTGGAATTCTGAACATCTTATGTTATATGAATGATTGCGTGCTTAGGACACCTAAAATCCTCGTCCTAGAATCCAGTGTGTGTTCGAACAACTGTCTCGCCTGCACTAACTATAGGTCCTTCTAACAAATTAGTTTACACATCTACACTGCCAGAACTACGTCTTAACCATATGACTTTTCAGAGAACAAGGCGACCTTCAATATTATTCTTGTTTTCCAAATGACACTTAGGTAGCCCTAATTTTAATCTCAATCTTACTGTCAACTCGACCTTTTAAATGAGTTGAATTTATTTGTTGTTATTTGTTATTTTCTGATTTAATGATTTCAGCACATCAAATCACCATTGAGGAACTATCTGAAGGAGACATATTACTGAGATCCATCGTAGATGTCAGCTTTATACCCTGTTTTCAAGAATACGAGTGACTGCTCACCCCCTCGCAATATCCCGCATGAGTCTACTAAGTGTCACCTGTAAAGTCCCTGAATCTGTTAACAACAAGAAGTTTGTTGATCATTTTAGTAGAATCAACATTATGAGCGAAAACTGTATAGAGTTCGCTCTTATAGGTCCACGGCTTATGTCTTGTCATTAGTCAGAGCATCAGCGCAGCACTTGTTAATAAAATTATAAAGAGAGCGATCGGGTTATATATCTAAAAGGTTTTTGACAATATGTGACAGGGATTTACTTAACAAACTTCCTTTATGTGAGTTCAACACTTGTTAATAACATCATAAAGAGAGCGATCAGTTTAGATATCTAAAAGGTTTTGACAAAGTGTAACTGGGATTTACTAAACAAATTTCCTATATGTGCGTGCCGTACTTGTTAATAACATCATAAAGAGAGCGATCAGATTAGATATCTAAAAGGTTTTTGACAATGTATAATAGGGATTTACTATGCAAATTTCCTTGTAGCACTTGTTAATAAAATCGTAATGAGAGCGACCGGGTTAGATATTTAAAAGGTTTTTGACTATGTGTGACAGGGATTGGCTAAACAAAGTTCCCATATATGGCATCACTGGGAGAGTTCTTTCAATTATCCAGTCCTGTCTCTGAGTCAGTCAGTTATGTGCCATGCGCGATACACACTTAGCGGATCATGTACCTTTCGATACATGACTGACTAGGCAGATTTTTTCGCCATTAGTTTGCCATTTCTTTCCGCGGTAGACCAGTTGGCATCCAACCCGATCTGTCCTGCTATTTGCCCATAGCTGGGGGGGGGAGAAGAAGAGGATTTATACTTTCCCCAAGGGTATTAGCACGTAAGTGAATGTAATGGATGTGGCTGGAATTCAAACTCGGCTCTCCGATTCCTCAATCTGAGATGCTATCCCTTACTCTGTCTATGAGGGTAATCGTTAACTGCCAGTCTTCTGAAGAACACGATATCCTTGCGGACGATGCACAAGGCTTTCTCTCCTCCGTACTATCCACCATGTGCTTTATATTAACGATCTAGCTAAGAAGATATTCGGGACCATTAGTAGATACTTATGAAGGTGATTGCACAGATTATAGGGGCAAGTCCTCAAATTCTAGATGATCCCATTATGGCAATTGGTATCTCGTCTGATCTAGCTTTTACAGCTGACTAGGTAAAAAATGTCTTGTAACATTCAATGCCTCCAAAAATAATTCATGAAGGTTCCATCATCACCGAGCAGTCCCCGCATATTTTTACAATCATGATGAATGGATATCATCTCAATGAGGTTCTTGAACGTCTATTGGGGCTCAAATTCACCCCAGGTCTCAAGTGGAACTCATATATACGATCCATCACTAATGATTCTGGTAAAAATTGACGATTTCTTGTACCGTTCCTGGAAGTACCATGTCTACTTGTACCAGGTTTTATTTTTATGACAGACATATCAGATCATAAATAAATAACTGCAACTATATCTGGCCCAATACACTCTTACCAATCTTGATCGTAGCTGTGAAGGCTTGAACTGATGGAAGTAAGGAATGTACCTTGTCTGAACTTTTGCCATTGAAATAGCAATCGAGTATCGATAGGCTTGCAACGTTTCGTCTATGCAAAAGGATTCGCTAAGCTGAAAATAATGAAACTATCACATCTGTCTATATTACTGAGATGAGGCACTGTAACTATTTACACTATTACATGGCCTTATGAGAGATTAAATATTTACAATATTTACATCATTCAGACAGTTGTTCTGATCTTC
>OZ038477.1:21812312-21847312 GCA_964036315.1 Acanthosepion esculentum | reverse complement strand
ACATATACGCATGTTCGAAAAGAGGCAAAATTTGATCTAAATGGTTTGAAGAACAAATTCTTTTAGAAGAAAATTCCTCGCCTTCTCCCTAACTGATGAATCTTTAATTATGTCCAACAATTCACAGTCGAATTAAACACCACTCAAACTCTTTGCGTTTATTTTGATAAATGAAATCGTTTTCTCCATTTTTTTAAAGTCGGACTTAAAACCTCACCGCAAGGTAATACTTAATTGCGACCATCTGTTGACGCTATCATATCACTCAAGACTGTTTCCTCCTACAACTCTCTACTACTTATTTGTTTAGTCTTCTTTTGGTGAGGATTTTCACACGTCGGTGAATCTTTTGTAATCAATTGTATCAGTTATTTATATATAACATTTCTGTAACACGATATTGCTATGATATCCAATGATAATGATAATGATATGATAATGCTACGATATCTAATGGTATCAGTTATTTATATATAACATTTCAGTAACACGATATATATCCAACAGTCCCTGGGGTTGTTAGTAGATTTTTTCTTTCCAACAAGTTAAGACATTTTTGCATTTTTAACAATAATCCTTAGAGTTACCATTCTTTATTTCATATGTGGAGTAAGAAGCCATGGTCAAATGCAAAATAAGTAACAGAACTTTCCAACAAACAGGATTGACAATGTTTGCAATAATCAATAACAAGAAGAAAAGAAAACATTATATAAAGCAAGGAAATAATATATTCAAGGCAAATTAACAGTAATAAGACAAAGCAACAGTAATATGGCAAAACGTTCTAAGAGTTGGGGTTGAAATGCAAGAGCGGACAAGCGAACGTTGCAATCTGACTTCAAGACAAGACTGACAGGAAGTTCGTCAGATGAAACCGAGAAGTATCATATTTTATTGGCTAGGAAAAAATCACAACATGCATTTGTCTGTTTCTACGATAAAATTGAGAGGGGAAAGTGCCCTGCTGTGATTCTTATTGTGATTGAGACCAAAATCCTACATATAGTGTTACACTTCAGTGATAATGTCGTAACCATAGATCACTCGATGAGAATTTAAATTAATTAAATTTATCTATATTTCAGAGATGAGGTATTATCTACACTATTTACATTATTCGGACGATGATCCTCATCTTTGTCGCCATATTTATTACAACGTTTTGACCGTTGTACTCTCCGGCCTTCATCAGGTGGTTGGAATGTCGAACTGAACCCTTTATTTCGCTCACTGGGGTAGACTGTTCTTGTTCCACGTGCCATGTTTAATGGATGTCAGTTGTCAGTTATCTCCTGTTAATTCCCCTCTCCACGTTCTCCACTGCCTTACCCGGGTATTGAACTCACACTCTTTGGGTCTTGTCACTTGATCTAACTAACGCCTTTATCCACTGTGTCCTCAAGGACCCAAAGAGTGTGACTTCAATACCCGGTTAAGGCAGTGGGGAACTTGGAGAGGGGAATTAACAGGAGATAACTGACAACTGAACATCCATTAAACATGGCACGTGGAACTAGAACAGTCTACCCCAGTGAGCGAAATAAAGGGTTCAGTTCGACATTCCAACTACCTTATGACGACCGGAGCGTACAACGGCCGAAAGGTTGTAATAAAAATGGCGACAAAGATGAGGACAATAGTCCGAATAATGTCAATAGTGTAATTAAATTTGTTTTTTTTTTACGTTTTATCAACCTTTTTTCGGTTAATTTAAGTCGAAACATATTCTTGGATTATAAGAATAATTATTTTTTGCGAATAAATATCTCCTTAACAATTCTTTGGGGATAACAAAGGTTATTCTAGATGCAATTCCTACTATTTAACCAATAATTTGTGGTAAATGAAAGTGTTATCGTTTCCCAATGATATTTGCGTGTAAGTGAATCTAATCGTCTCAACTGGAAGGAATCCGAACTCGGATCTCCGCTTTCTCCTTCAGAGCTACTATACATTGCACCAACCACACATCAGGTCGAGCCAGACTCATAAATCAGTGATTCTTTTATAGCTCATCATTGTTTTGTTGATTATTTAAAGCCGAAATATATTTTGGATTTTAAGGACTATACTTTTATTTTAGTGAATTAACAATTTTTACAGAATAACTATGATTTTTCCAGATATAATTCTTACTATTTAACCCATAGCTAGCTGAGGAGATATGAATTCATACTTTAATTAGTACACAAGTCAATATAACGAATTCGACTGGAATTCGTTCTCGGTCCTTCTATTTCTCATTTCGAACCGTCATCGACTACACCGCCTGCACACCCTCATATATCAGTGAACTTAACACAAATCCGCTAGTAGAGTACATCCCGTAGGGACCGAACGCGATGAACTGTGAAACGAACTTGCTCATAGACGTTTTTATGCAGATATTGATTGGAAAGAGGCGATAAATGTAAGTCCGCCGGTGGAGATCGATCTCTCTACGTAAGTGAATTAGCGTGGTATGTTAACTAATTGTCGTGCTACGGTAGGTGCTTTGAGAAGGTGAATCTAATTCTGTCTGTTAATTATTGTTCGATATAATTTCTTTGTTTCTTTCGTCATCATTTTTTTCCCTTTTCTGTCTACTTTATAAATACCTCCTCTCTTTCCTTTTATCATCCGTTTATTTTTCTTCCTCTCCTTTTATTATTGTTTTCCTTTTTTTAAATTTAAATCGTCATTTATTGAGAGCTCTTTGCAATTCTTTTTATCTTATCGCTTATTTTCTTTCCATTTTGCTTTTTTTTCCCACACTCTTTCCTCTCCATCATTTTTTATCCTTTTCATTTCCCTTCATTTATTTTTCTTTCTTATTTTCTTTTTTTTTTTATCTTTCTCTTCGATTTCTCTGCTTTTGCTGCCGTTCTTTTTATCCCTTCACATCTCTGGCATTATTTCCGTTCCGTTCGCTTCCACTCTGCAAGACGTCCATATATTCAGCTCCCGCCCAAATCTATTTTTTTTCTTATCATTCTTGCGTTTTTGTCCTGACAACCTCTATCTACCGACGAGTCACAACATCTTCATCATCTTATCTGCCGCGTAAAGAAAACGAGCACCAAATGCATGTCTATTGATTCACCATTTGTGCAAAAGCGGTAGTCATTCATATCTTGACAGCATGCACCATTGTTTCAAACATTAAGTGACATACACTGCCACAAACAAGTGCAAGGAGATGGGCGTTATTTGAACGAAACATGACTATCTCAACTTTAAAAAATGCAAGAACATACCGCGTAAAGTAAATGTGTTACGCCTACAAAGCAGGGCCAAATTTTTTCATATAAAACGAATAATTCTTATATAAAAAAAGGCTCAAGAACCTCTCAAAGCAGAGACTTACTGAGTGAGGTTGTTGTATGGAAATAAACGCAGGTTATCAAGATATGTAGGGTAGATAACGGTTAAACTGAGAGTTGAAGAGATTAAAATTCTAGTGATAACGATTGATTAATTGATTGTTTTTTATGGGTTATCAACCTTTGAAAGGTTATTGAAAGCCAGAAAATATTTTTAGATTGTAATAAATTTTTGGAGATAATAATGATTTTACTTATTCCTAATAATTAACCCATAGCTAGGGAGAGAAGAGGTGAATTCATACCTTTCTCAAGGGTATTTATTCGTCAGTGAATTTAAAGAACCAGACTGGAATTGGAACTCGGCTCTCCGATTTCCAGTTCTGAGCCTTTATTCATTACACCAGCCTCACATCCAAGCTTACAGCACTCCCAAGCGGTCACCCATCTAGGTACTGATCAGGCTCGATGTTCCTTAACTTCGCTGATCATATTAGAACAGGTGTTTCAACGTGGTACGGCCGTAAGACTGTATTCATCGGGAAGAATCCTCGCAGGAGTCTGTTTTACAAAGTGGCGATTCTCAAGAGGTTTTCTGAGGGGAACTTCTTACTTACAAATGGAATACGAAAGGAATGAAAACAATTCGCCCTGTGTACGTGCCATGGCAGATCGCAGCTATAAAGGCCTGAACTGGTAAAGCTAAGGAATCGACTCAACCTTTTTTCATGAAAATAGCGATAGGCTAGCAACGGTCCGTCCCTGCAAAGAGGGCTGCAGGGTTGAAAACAATTCATCGCCCACAAAGCCGTGTAAACCTTGTCAACGCTGGAAGGTGAAGATGTGAGCAGCTCCAACCCAGATATCACATATATATTCTATCTGTGTTCAGGGTAGGTTCTAATCAGCTCTAAATGCAATATCAACGAAAACTCTTTATCATTGCTTTCTAAACTCCCCATCGTATTGTTGTAACCTAGAGAAGGTTACTGAATAGAATAGTTACACGAAATTTGGTAATGAACGATAATACTTAGGAAAAGAACAACACATATAAGATTCGCCAGCGGCGCGTAGAAGAAGTAGTCAACTGCTAGAAGTGAGACAAGTGAATTCCGCAATGAATCTCCAACTGCAGGATATCTACCAACCACCCCACGCGGTCAGATGTGGCACAAGGCCGAATTTAATGTGGGGTATCCGAGCCCATAGGCCCGGGCAAAAGTTCCCCGTATAAAACGAGGTCGGGTAGCTGTTTCCCGAGAAGAGACTCTGCTCTTCGACATAGCCTAGTCTGGGGATCCTCTCTGCTTGGAGGTAGAGAGTTTGACCAGCAGAACTGGAGCCGAATATCCAACTGCAGGATATCTACCAACCGCTCCACGCAGTCAGATGTGGCACAAGGCCGAATTTAATGGGAGTATCCGAACCCGTAGGCTCAGCCAAAAGTTCCTGGTAGTCCCCGTATAAAACGAGGTCGGGTAGCTGTTTCCCGAGACGAGATTTTGCCCTTCGACATAGTTTCGTCTGGGAATACTCTCTGCTCGGAGGCAGAGAGTTTGACCCGCAAAGCTGGAGACGAATCTCGAAATGCAGACCAACATACAGTTTTTACTACTGTATTTATGTGAATTAGGACAACTATCATCGTTACATTAACTGCGTTTGATTTTAAATCTGATATGTTTCATAATAATCATTAAAATATATATAAATTATTACATTATCATCGTAATGGAATTCGAAAATGAAGATGGCATTTTATTTTTGGTGCAGGTCAATATTGAAAAAGTCATGTTACATGGCTAATTTCTGGTGAAGATTAATTTGGAGTGTACATTAGTTTTTTGCCTCTTCCTCATATTCTCAACACTGTTCCCACGGTTTTTTCAGATTTCTTTTACTTTAGATATTAATATATCATTCACATATATAAAACGCAATATCTATCTATCTATCTATCTATCTATCTATCTATCTACACACGCTCTCTCTCTGATATTGAGCACTTTATCCCATAAATATAGCACACCTTAAGCGTATATTTCTTCATATATATATTTATATATTAAAGACGACTGATTAGGTATTGCAATTAAGCATTTTATTTAATTATTTTGTCTTCGTACACGCGTTTTCTTTTCTGGACATAAATTGTATAAAAACTGTCTAAACGTTCTACTTATCCGAACACCTTCGGCTATCATTTTAGCCATTATCAGGCGCGATTTTTATTTTTTTTTTATTCCTAAGTGAATGCGTGGGCTTTTTTTTATGTATATGTCTGAAGTTATAGGAATGTTTTATTTTCCAAACACGGTCACCACATCGTGGCCGTGTTCATAGTCAATGTTATTGGGTGTTGGATTTTCCTTTCTTATTGTTAGCGTTTCCATTACTTTAAATCTTTTTACATGTGGATGAATCTATTATAATAGTATTTTCGACTAGTATGTTGCGGATGAAGTTTGGTAGGTTCCCATGTGTGTATAAATGAGTCCTAATTGAGCTGTCGTGGAGTAGGTGTGATGTTAGTTGTCTGTTATCCTCATCTCCATTGTTATATTCACAGCGTTTCAGCCCTTGTACTCTCCAGCCTTCATCAGGTGTTTGGAATTTCGAACCGAACCATTTATTTCGCTCACCGCGGTATATTGTTCTAGTTCCACGTTCCATGCCTCTTCCGGATGCCTCAGGTCTTTAACTCAACTCTCCAAGATTTGGGTACAACGGTTGAACCGATGTGAATATGGCAATGCAGATGAGGGTAACATTGCGGATAATGTAAATAATGCATGTTACCCATCCCTGTTTTCCTTCTGGCATATATTCGCCCCAACCGGTTAAGAGGATTAATCGTTGTCTCTCACTGCTGCGCTGCCTTTAGTATGCCATATGAGTGTTAAATTCTCGTGGTTCTCTCTATTTTCCTTAAGACGTCCATGTTCTGTTCATCGTATTCTCCGCATTTGCCGGTAAAACCTGACCTCTGCATTGCATGACTTTCTACTTGGTTCATTTGCAAACTCATCCTATTGAAGCTGAGTTTCAGAGATGTTAAGGAATATATTCATTTTCTAAATGACCTTGTTCTATAAAAAAATAAAATAAAAGCAGGTTAACCAAACAAAATTGAACGTTAAACCATACAAAAATAGTGATTGTATTTTTAAAAAATAAGCGATAATACTTTTGAGACGTCATCTTAGCGGGAGGAAATCAAGTATCACTTTTTCTTTTAACGAGTAAATGTACTTTACTTATTTCTTAAATATTGACGATGACAGTCGTTCGATCAAGCTGTCCAAATTATTCTAGGAAAGCTCTTTTTTTTGGGATGGGGCGGAAGCAGTGACCACTATGGAACAGTGACAGTTTAATAAAAAGCATTAGGATCTATCTATCTATCTATCTATCTATCTATCTATCTATCTATCTATCTATCTATCTATTCAGCTAGCTAGCTAGTTAGATAGACAGATGATTTAGAATTTTTTTTATTCATAGGAGAATATTCGACAAAATTATGGGACAGTAGTTTTGTAGATATAAACAAATTGGGTATCTATCTATCTATCTATCTATCTATCTATCTATCTATCTATCTATCTATCTATCTATCTATCTAAGTCTGTTCATATCTATCTATCTATCTATCTATCTATCTATCTAAGTCTGTTCATATCTATCTATCTATCTATCTATCTATCTAACTATCTATCTATATAAGTCTGTTCATATCTATCTATCTATTTATCTATCTATTAAGCTAGCTAGTTGGATAGATAATTTAGAATTTTCTTTATTTATGGGAGAATATTCGACAAAATTATAGAACAGTAGGTTTTTAGATATAAACAAATTGTGCATACGAACTACTTAGCATTGTGACTGTCAGTTTCGCAATTCAAGCGATCTTCCAGCGATGTCTATATCTGCAAACGCTCAATCTCAGATTAATACAGCAAATTTTAAATAATAAGTATTCTAGCTGTTTGCATAACTAGTGATGTGAGTAGGACATGATAAATATATCAAAGCGTTCACCCGTCGTGGAAATTACAGATCTAATGATATCGTGTAATTTGACAGTAGTTAAAATGAAACAAAGTTCACATTAGATAGATTGACATTAGCCATTTTTTGAACAAAGGAATAAAAGATGTTTCGCAAAATCGAATGAAAATCAACATTGAAAGATTAGAGGTTGATATCAATGTGTGATGGTTTTTCGCATCATGTTGCAATATTTTTCGTCTAAATTTAATTTTGGTATGTGTTGGTATTTAGTCTTTATATATGCAGTGAAAATTAGGTTGAATGTGTTGTAAATGTTTGGGGCTTAAGACAGATGTCGCCTCTCGTCTGGATGCCATACGTGTTGTCTGACTCCTTCATGAATCAGCTGTATACGAACATTTTCTCAGTCACAAACAATGACTGGAAATAGTTTCACGCGCGTGAAACCCCTAAGTCTAAAAGAAAAACAATTTTTCATCAGATATTATAGACAGAGTTTACTCGAATAAGAAAACCCACATCACTTGAAGACTTCCAACATCAACAATAACTAAAATGAGTAACAACACATGTAACTCGAAGAGAAAATAATGATATAATTTTGATGTTGTCGTTCCACAATCTCTTAGAAGAATTAGAAAGAAAATCCCATCAATGCTAGAAATATATAACAAATTATTTTGTATAATAATACAGATCGGCCTATTAATCCGGTGCTCGGTATGCAAGGGGATATTTAATAGTATGTATGCATGAAGCTAATATTTCGTAGGCTCAGTAACTCGCTTTCTTTTGAGTAAACTGCTTTGTCCAAATGTTACCTCAGGCATAGTGTCCAAAATCTATTTCCAACATTATAACTGGTGATTTCCTTCTTAATTTCTCACTTGATGGAAGAGAACACGTTTTTGTTTTGATTTCTAAAATTATTGAGATAATGTACTATTTTGATATTTAACTGTATTTAGCGCCATTTTAAAATCTTAGTTTGAATTATCCCTCTCGATATATATAATTTTGGATGGCTATCAACATTATCAGTTGCCTTGTATACAATGTTTTCTTTCACGCATTCTCCATCAAGCGGGTAACCACTCTTATTTCTACAGTTATATTAGACTTTATGCTTCATTATTTTTTGTTTAGGATTTTGCTATTGTATTTCTTATTATATTGGCCATGTTGAGCGTTCTGTTGTACTCTTTTTTTTTGTTGAGTATTTTTTTGTGTGCTGTTATTGAATATTTCATTCAACGTGGAAGATTTGCGGAGGTTCCTATCCAATAAACCAAGGATAAAACTTTCCACTATTGGTTTTAACAGTCATGTTAAAAGATGGTGTAGATCAAATAATATTCATATATGTGTACTGATCTGGACAACCTACAGGGAACACTTTATTTTCAACGAGACTGTTATCATTCCACTCCCATGCCAATAGATATAGTCTTATTATTTTGAGTACTACTCATCCGTTTCCAGTGATTCCATATGCACACTGCTCGATCTAGAGATTGAACTCACATTCACTACGTCACCAGATTCACGAACAAAGGCTTTAATCCACTGGGCCATTGTCTCGTGGTGGATTAAATCTTGCTTAGGTTTTATTTTTAGTAACTCTCAGAACTAATCAAATAAGAACAAAAGATTGGTTAAATAGAAGGTTTAATTGGACATTCTAGTCATCGATAGTTACCAGTCTAGAAGGAAACCTGAAGACAGTCCAATACACTCCACTGGGCATCATGGAATTACACAGAAAATAAAGACATTTGTTGCGAGGTATGTTGTCCTACATCATGAAAACATGCGGTATTTAAAAAAAATGATCTTGTTATGACTCAGAAATACGTATTAATATTACTAAAAATGAAGCAAATGATGCTACTCTCTGTAAAATAATTACTGTCCGTAGCGGTTTGATGTCGATGAGATAATCGTTAAAACAAAAATTGTATAGAAAAAAATAGCACCGAATTTTCAGCCAGGTACTGAAGATTTAGGCGCGGAAATATTTTCATTGTTATAATTGCGCGACGGGTTGTGACCATAACAACCGGAAGTTGCTATTTTACCGAAGATGACGTAGATTTACGCGCTCGAAAAATATAAACTGAATTTTCAGCCATTGTTACACTTGTCAACTGTCAGTAATAGCATCCGTCTCGTTGATTCACTGCTACGGCCATTTTCATTCTATCAATATACAATCATGATGATTTGTCATTATATTACTGCCATCTAGACTAATTATAGTTGATGTGCATTGCTTACGGGAAGACATTTTTTTTTTATTTCATTGACATCATCAGTTTTTCCAAACATGTGTGACCCTCTTCTTGGTCTAAGAGTTTATATTTACAGAATTGTGTTATTCTTTAACGAAATGGTTATTTATAATAGTTCTCAAGAGTTTATAGCTTATAAATTTTAAATTAAATCGGGCACCAAAAAAATAGAAACAGAAATAAATTCTCTCTGCTTCATGTATAAAAATAAACTCAGCTGGTAGATTTACGTGTAAGACTTACGCTTAATCTTCAAAAAATTAAATGCAATGTCTATTGGCGTCCTGACTACTTATTCTCTTCCCGATCATTAACAGTGTTTCTATTTCTAATTTTCTACACCCTGCAACTCCTTGTGTTTTAGTCGCTTTATTGCCTTGCATGAGATGATACCGATTTAAAAAAAGAATTTAAAAAATAGATATAGTCGATCTGTGGCATTGCAGCTGTAGCGACCTTGGGACACTAACGATATGTAATATTGTTTGATCGTGAAATGATTTCTGCAGCATAATATATAGTTCACTCTATTTTTGCTTGAGGATCTCGAGGACAACAAGGGTTTAGCAGAAATATGTCAATTCTGGACAGTCGTCGACGGTACGTCAAAACTGTAGAGGGCCCGCAAGTGATGCAAGATATGAATAGATGGACTGGCAACTAGAAAATCGCTGGTGTTGATCAATATTATTATTAAGCGCATTAAGGAAAAGAGAAGGTGTTAGTGACTCGGTAAGATTTCGGCGTGTCTTCCGTTAAACCTCGCAAACAGAATTTTTTCGGTAATTTGGTAATAGAGTGTTATATACAAATAAAGTGTCGCTGCCGATACTATAGTTTGAACACAGATCACCAGACAGCAAACATAGGCGTTCCCATTTCGAATAATTAGATCACGTCATGGTAAAAGAAATGAATATATGTGAATTGGCGAGACGTCTAAGGGATCGCTCATCCTATTCTATCCTCTATTACTATACGGATCACTCTTCCTACACTGTCTTATATATCTATACGATTCACTATACTATTTCACTATAGGATCACTATTCAGTGGTTACTTATTCGAGCGAGTATTATCGAGCAAGTGTTAATAGCGCGAGTGCTATTCGAAGGCGTCTGACACCAGTATTGTTCAACGGCGTTACTATAGCTGGATCTGCAATTACAAAGTCTCTACTACAACGAGCATTACGAAAATCACAACGAGTATTCGTTGACATCACAAAAGTGGCAACGAGTCTTCGTTGGCATCACAAAATAAAGAAATATTTGGCATTTCACAACCATCGGTAGTTTTGTTTAAATTTTTAAAATGTTTCTATACAAATATGTCAAGAAATTAGGTTCATCAAGTCCACTAACTGTTAGTGGTTTTTCCAGTATTAATGACGTATTCCTTCCTAACCTTTTGTTGACGGTCGACACTAATTAATAAAACAAAATAAATGATTTTATTAGTTTTCAAACATAAATGTATAGTAACAGTAATCGTAATATTAGTTGTTACCTTATAAGGTGTTATATAGGAATAAAGTGTCTCTGCCGACACTTAAGTTAGAACATAGATCGCCAGTGAGCAAACACAAGCGATCCCATTATTGAATTCAGTAGACCACGTGATCACAGAGGAAACGCATATATAGGAAGTCGCCTGACGTTTAAATGATCTGTATTTCTACTCTATCGTCTATTACTATACGGGGCGCTATTCTCTACTCTATTCACTATAATATTTCTATATTCAGATCACTATACGTGTTACTCATCGAGCGAGTATTATCGAGCAAGTACTATTAGCCTGATTGCTATTCAAAGGCGTCTGACACCGGCATTGTTCAACGGAGTTACTATAGTTGCATCTACGATTACAAAGTCTCTACTACAACGAGCAATACAAAAGTGGCAACGAGTTTTCGTTGGCATCACAAAATAGAGTAAAATGTATTCGTCACAAAAAGGCAATTAATCATGCTGAAAACATATCCAAGGTAATGGTAATATTATCCGTTTCATTATAAGGAAGCATTTAGTATTTATTGATCGATCAGCAAGTACCAATGCCGGTTGTAATTTATAAAATCTTTCTCTTAAAATAATTGTTTCAGAAAAATAGGTTTCCCAAGTACAGTAACTGTTAATGCTCTTTCCAGTATTAGATTTACGGCTGCATCAAGTTGAAACACCGGTTCTTGTAAAATCACCGATTTTAAGAAACGTCGAGCCTGATCAGTACCTAGGTTGGTGAAGACTTTGAAATAACAGTTACTCTAAGCTTGGAATTGCAGGTGGTATAATAGATAATGGCTCGGAATTGTTAATCGGAGAGCCGAGTTTCAATTCCAGTCGGATTTATTATATATTCACTTACGTGCTAATAGCACAGGGAACGCTAAGAATCCATCTCTTCCTCCCGGCTATGGGTTAAGTAATAAGACTTGTATCACTAAATCGTTATTATTTACAAAAAGAAATCTTAGAATCTAAAAATATTTTCTAGTTTTAAATAACTGGCAAAGGGTTGATAAGTCGTAGGAAATGAATAAATCAATCAGATACTGATTAGCGACAGAAGCATGTCATTTCAAATTATTTACTGGAATATAAATATATAGACATTTCCATTCCCACAAAGTGAGGGGTCATTTTATATATTGATTGTAAAATAAAATTGAGCCTCCACTTTATATCCACATTAGAATTTCTTGTTTGCTCTTTAAAATATTGATTAACTATGACTCCACCGCTTCTTCTCCAGCTATGAGTTAATTAGCAAAGCATTATTATTTCCCCACCCCCACAAAAAAATCTTAGAATCTAAAAATATTTTCTAGCTTTTAATAATCGGCAATGGGTTGATCAGTCATCGAAAACAAATCAATCTTTCCAGTAGGGATGGTTGTTTCCTTCCTAACCTTTTGCTTGAAGTGTTGTGGGACGTCAAAATCTTGGTGATGTCAGTATTTTCTCTTTGAATTACATGTGATATTCAATGTATAATCAGAATTTTTTAATGAGTTATCAAAGAGAACGTTTAATTATTTCGAATTATGTACTGTTTGTTGTCTCGCCTTGTGGCGTTAATGTCTGCGTCAGTTTTTCTGAATTCTAGAACGAATTTGACCTGTCTGGTAGTTTCTTCCTCTGTCTTTAATTTTTGAAGATGGTAGCGGAAAGAAATGAGAAAGCATGTGTGTACGAGTGTTTATCAAGTTCTTAGATGGGCGTGCCGTTGCTAAGAGTGTCAGGGTGCGTGTCATTGTCGTTTAAACGTACGTTATCAATTTGGAGTAAATGTTATTGTTAAGAAAAAACCGTGTCTATCAGGAAAATTGAAGTTTAGAGTGTAGTGAGGATGAGTATATAGTCGGGTGTCTGTTTAAATTCCATTATTGTCATTATTATTATTATTATTACTCTCAGACACAACAATGGGTCACCAACGGAGCTTGCAGAACATTTTATTACAAACGATGGTAATTTCTTAAGGTGTTCATTCTGAAACAGTATTCAGAAACTACAGACTTTTCGATTCTTAAAGCGCAAGCAGATAGTTAGGTACGCAAATTACTAACTTTTCGCCCCGGGGGAATGAAAAAAAATGATATGAGAGTTCTATAAGATTTATATTAAGCTATTTGATTAATTCGTCTTAGTAAGTAATCGACTAACGGAAAATTACAAAATGAGCAAATCACCATCATATTACGCAGGTTTCAGTTGGATGCCTTGATGCAGGCGGCGTTTTATTCGTTTTGACGCGTTGATTACCAGTACAGCCGTTTTTTTTTCATTACAAGACAAGCAAACTTTTTAGAAAGGCTTATAATGCTTTGCAGATTTATGTATTTTAATACTTGAATTTTTAAAATGATTTAAAAAAAATATAATTTGAAGAAGAGAGACATTCTGCTGAAATATTGTTTAACATTATTAAACACTGCGTTTTTTAATTCATTTTATTAAATTACAATCTATTCTGTGGAAAATCATTTTTTGATTATTATTATTATTATTATTATTATTATTACCATCATATAATTTTGGTGTGCATTAGGAGATATTTGGTTTCAGTAGGAGAAAGATATATATATCGATGGAAGGCTATGAACTAATATTCCTTCTAGATGTTTTTTTTTTTAATAGGGTGTGTTCTTTTTTTTAAGAAGGGTGGCATTTTTTTCTGTTATGATCTATTTTAATTCTATATGTTTTTAAGTAGTTTAGCAGGTTATCTCAAAATTGTCTTTTGTGTTAATAGAGGGAGTTTTTTTGTTGTCACGGAACAGACTGTGACCTTTAGTGAATACCTATGCAGATGATTTAACATGCACCTCGAAATATTTGGCTAAACAGGAACCTGGACGCAGATTTCTCCTCTAACCTAGCCCTGAGCTTTCATCGGATGTTAGACAGGCTTGTAAAATCCATTGCACCGCAAACCAAAGAAGTAACATTTCATCATTAGCGACTGGATTATATAGTTTTGGGTGGCAACCGGTCTTGGAGAAAGTAACTCTGAATTTAAAACATATGTAGACCTAGCGTAGCATAGACAATACAGTTAAAGAAATGATCGTTCGCATTGGCTCGCTGATCCCGACTTCGGTCGAGTGATGATGATTACCGAGAGATTTCTTATGGCATTTTAATTATACTTTCGTTGGAATTTTTGTAAATAGTAAATTTGATAAACACACATGCACGTGTAAGTCCCCATTTTTTCCAACTGCTATTTTCTTAATTAAACTGATAGAAACAAAAGAATGGCCAGCAGAATGCACACAAGCGCGCGCGTACACACACACACACACACACACACACACACACACACACACACATATACACACACACACGAGCGCGTGTACACTAACGCGACAAGGCATAAACACGTAACCACGTGACCAAAAGGCCAGAATTCGAACTACAGACAAATAAATTTATGATGAAGCTAATATTGAAGCGAAACTATAGAATTTAAATTTATATGAATCTATAAAAGTGTTCCGCTTTGTTACTTATCTATTAATGCATACATACATACGCACAGACACATATACATATGTGTATATATACCTCTCTTTCTCTCTCTCTCTCTATATATATATATATATATATATATATATCGAGTGAGAGAGATAGAAAGACAGAAACAGGAGGAGAGAAACAATCTGGACATAGGAATCAACAATGCCTGATAATTTTCTTTTTAAGGATTCAAGGAATCTACAGTCTAATATTGGACACCCGTTCGAAAGTTCACTTGGGTTGTGAAACTGAGAGTCACCATGCATCATTGATTCTTACGTCCGAACTGGCTATATCTACAAACACTTCGTATGAAGCAGACCAGCCCTACTAATATTAAAATAAGGATGAATTAAATTAAATTAAATACAACGCAATACAATACATTAAATTACAGGGGGGGTAGCCGAAAGTTTAGGGAATTCGCTTTCCGACCATGAGACCCGTGTTCGTATATCACCATGGGATGGTGAATTCTTGATATTAGCTTTCTGGGGAAACGACCCAAACGTGCGGGTTCACCTAAGCCTTAGGAGTGAAATTGGGTAGAGGACGTTTTTGAACCATCGACAGTTGTGCCAGCACGAAGTCCCGAAACATCATGTTCTAGAATTTTAGCGTTCTGTTATTTTTCAAACTGATAATGTCGGCATACCAGCTCTACCAGTAACTTATATCCGCTCATATAGTTGTAGTATAAATCACTAACCTCTATGGTTGTTGAAAATCAACAGGGATTGGGCAGCTGACCAATATATATATATATATATATATATATATATATATATATATATATATATATATATACTGAGCGGAAGAAAGATACAGACTTAGCACTCTCCGATATATTTAAATTGATCTGCCGTTCAACAATATCCGATTTCCGTATACGATTACAAACATTTGGTGGTTTGTAACCTATCGTTTCTAAAGGGAAACGAAAGCAGTTAAACATTTTCGACAATATAAAACTAATATTGGTCGGTACAAAAAGAAGAATGAGAAATGTCTTAAAACGCTAAAAGGACATGTCACTTGATCTATAATGGCTGCTCTGAATTTTGGTATGAAAGCAGCTTAATATTTATTATTGCAAGCAGACATTTTGCCAGAAGAACGTCAAATAAAATTTGGCGACTAGAAACGGAGAAGGAAATGGGTAAATCATTTGAATTTATTGGAGATTCTGACCTCGACGTAAGATTCATTATAGGTTCGTGGACTTATTTACTTCTTTTGCATATTTCCAGTATCGTCTGTCTTTTTAGTCATTATAACTTAATATTCATGCATTTTATTAGTTCGTCTCTTTGCCGAATGATGTATGATTGTTAGCGTTGTCTACTCATTTATATTGAAAGGCGGTGCATGCATTCAGAGTTCATTTCTTTTCGTTTTCTTTTCGAGGTGGTTTGTGTTTTGAATTTTTTCACTCTCTTTTTATTTGCTAGATTTCAGACTATTTTCTCGGCCCATTACATTATTTTTCATTCAGGACTTAAAAAAGAAATACTTGTCTATCTTCTACTTTCCTTCATTCTTTTTATTTGTTTCTTCTTTCTTTTTTCATCATCTTACACTTCCGTTCTCGTATATCGCCATTTTTTCTTTCTTTTGTTACGATTTCGAAATTTATGTTTGTCATGACTTCTTTCTCTTATATTTTTTCTTTTCATTTCACTTCAATTTTCTTTCTTCTGATCATTCATTTTGGCTTATTTCTTCAGCATTTGTATATAAGTATGAACAACTATCATTTCTTCGATATTTACAAAGTTTAGTATAGTTTGGCACAAGGCTGAATGGAAGACATGATATAGTCACAAAAACAGATTATGATGTTCTAAAACTTTGTCAGTATAGTGGTGTGAATATTACGATTACTAAATAAATGCCATTGTTTTAAAGACCAGCTTTTTAGTGACCATGCCACAGAAGTAACGCACTGTTATTTATTAAGCGTAGTGTGTACTCACGCAAAACTAAAAGTGTCCGTAACCAAGATGTTGTAAAACACGATGCCGAGAACACAATAAACGAAACATGTAGCAACGATGAAGCTTTAAGGGAAACGAAAACGAAAAGAACACTTATATTTACAAGCAGAAAAAGAAAGTTGAAATTTCTGTGATATACGAGGGTCATTCAATAAATAAGGTGAATTTTTCGGTATAAGGACTTCTAATACAGATAGAAACTTTTTTTTAATTATTTTTCAACGTAGTCTCCCAGCACTGTCACACACTTTTCCCATCTGTGCACAAGCGTCAGTATTCCCTCAGTGTAAAATTCTTTGGGCTGATGACTCATCCAGTCGCTCACAACACTTTTAAATTCATCGTCACTTTTAAAATTCGTGCCTCTCATGAACGCTTTCAAGGGACCAAACAGGTGAAAGTCTGAAGGGGCAAGGTCTGGGCTGTAAGGGGGATGAGCGAGCAGTTCCCAGCCCAGCTCGTTGATGGTCTGCACCGTTTGGGCTGCTGTGTGAGGACTTGCGTTGTCATGATGCAAGATGACTCCTTCTGACTGATGACCCGTGCGTTTGTTCCAACAGATAAGCTCAAAGTCCTTGCAATGTCATCCACTGTCACCCTTCTGATAGACTGAATGAGGTCATTGACTGATTCGATTACCTCAGGAGACCTCACTTCTGTAGGCCTCCCAGGCCCATCTTCATCCTCAACACTGCTCAGTCCTTCTTTAAACAATTTAGCCCACTTGTAGACATTTTTTAACTGAAACATGTGGCCCCATACACAGTTGACATGCTCCTATGAATTTCAACTGGTTTGCACTCTTCAGCAACCAAAAATTTGATAACTGACCGCTGTTCAATCCTGGAGCATGCTTCTTGGTCGGCCATCTTTGTTAATCGCCAAAACTCTCAAAGTTTTTTTTAATCTACAAAAGAAATTAAATCCATGTGAAAAAGAAGTAAAAAAAAAAGAGTAAGCTTCTATCTGTATTAGAAGTCCTTATACCGAAAAATTCACCTTATTTATTGAATGACCCTCGTATAATGATGAAAGTGTGCTTGGAGATCTTAACACAATGAGAGCACATGTCGAAGACAAGAGGGATTCAGGAAAAGAGCTAATAACATAAATTACAATGGATGGTAGAGCAAAAGAAAGAGACGATAAATCGTCGGATAAAAGCTACTTAGAATTAGAAAGAACAGGAAGCTGTGGGGAGTCATGACCGCCCAAGTCTGCTAGGGGTATAGCACATAAAGAATTAGAAAAATACTGTTCTGTTATGCGAGCTCATTAACTAATAATATAGAGTACGATGCGCTGACGTTAAGTAAATTTATATATATATATATATATATATATATATATATATATATATATATATATATATATATATATATATATTAGAATTGGACATAGCCCGACAATTTATTTTAAAGACATTTATATATTATGTTTAACGTTCTTTTTATAGATACAAAAAAAAACATAATAAAAAGAACGTTAAACATAATATATAAATGTCTTTAAAATATATATATATATATATATATATATATATATATATATATATAGTGAGAAATTCACTTAATAATATCGAACAGTATTCTCACTAAAATTTCTCACTGTGCACACACACACAATGAGAAATTTATTTAACGTATGAATGTATGTGCTTATAAAGCTCCGTAAATTTAAAATAAGTTATTCCGAAATTCGCTTGAAAATGAAACAGAACTAGGTACTTTAGTTTAATTTAATTTCTATAATTGAATTGTGGGTTTTTAGCTTCTGTTTTTGAAACATAGTAATTCCTGTGTAGCGATGGAATCATATTTGAAAAAAATTATAATCTAGCCTCTACTTGTGTATTGAGCCCTGTTTTGTTTAAAATAAAAAGAAAAATATTAAGAACTTCGGATCATCAATCTAACGGTTCTTTCCTATTTTACCAATATATTTGCACACACACACACACACACACACACACACACACACACACACACATACACACACATGTATATATATATATATATATATATATATATATATATATATATATATATATATATATACAGAGAGAGATATAGGGTTCGATGGGCAAATTGTCAGAATTTTATATTTTTGATTTCGCGTATGCGCGCTATTTAGATTGTTCTAGTTCCTCGTGCTATGCCTCTTCCGGGTGTCTCAGTTATTTCCCTTTAACTCACCTCTCCAAGTTTTTGGTTCACTGCTGCTGTGGCATGGAAATGAACTCTCAACTCTTTGGGTATAGACACTGGATCTAACTAAAGTCTTTATTCACGTGGAACTAGAACAATCTAGTCCGCTGTAAGAAATAAAAGGGTTCGGTTTGAAATTCCAGTCACCTGAAGAAGATCGGAGCGTACAACGACCGAAACGTTGTGAATATGGCAATGAAGATGAGGATAACAGTCCGAATAATGTAAATAATGCAAGTAATCATCTCAGTAATATAGACAGATATCCACTGGACTATTCGAAATTACTTTCTTGGTGGAATATTTGGGCATTTATTCTTGCAATTCATACATTCTTTGGTTGATATTATAGGCATTTTTTTCTTCTGCCTTCCTCTGACTTAGCAGAACAATAAGTAAAAAATGAAGCAATAAATACAAAAATTAAAACGGTCAACTACAGTTATCAAGGTAAGCCTCGGCTGTCCACAAAGAATATAAATTTAAATAGCAGTGCAACTTCGCAAAGTGAATTGTGTAGGACTATTCTGTTGGCCAACGAATATATATGTATATATATATATATATATATATATATATATATATATATATATATATATATATATATATATATATATATATATATATATATGCAAGTTTCATTAAATATGACAGACAAGGTGAATTATGTTTTTTATAAAATTTCTCAGGTGTTCTTATAATTTTTTTATTTTCAGTAGATAAATTATATAAAACTGTTCAAATGTTATATATTTCCGACCGTTTTCGGCAATACATTTATACATTTTAAAGGATAAAATATATTAACTGTTAACTAGGAATAGATTGTTGTCTGTATGTATTTATATAATGTTTTCATTTTCAAAACACGCTCAACATATTGTTTCCATGTTCATAGTTGATATAATTGAGTGCTGTTTTTTGTTTTTATTAATATGGCTTCGATTATTTTTAGCCTTTTTTACATGTAGACGATGCTATTATGCTTGTATTATCAACATGTATGTTGCGAATTTGAACAGTTTTTATACAAGTTACCTACTGAAAAGAAAACAATTATAAGATCTCATAAGAATTTATATAAAAAACTTAATCAAAGCACCTTGTCTGTCATATTTAATGAAACTTGCATATATATATATATATATATATATATATATATATATATACAAGGTAACCAAAAAAGTTCTTTACGTTTTTTGATTAATCATTGAATGAAGTGGAAATATATACGAAATGCGTGTAGCAGTTGTTTTCAAATTCGGAGAGCTGGAAGTAGGAACATCAGACATTATAAAAAAAACACGCGCACCCTGCCCGGCCATCAGTTACAAGCCGGACAGCTGTGAGAAAGATGGAAGTGTCTCGATAACTCGTTTGGGGCTGTTTGCTTTACGACTTCAAAGTGAGCTTATCAGCAGCTGCATCAAGTCGCCGCATATGTAAAGCGTTTGGGGATAGTGCTGTGGATGAACGTACTGCAAGGCGTTTGTTTCGAAAATTCAAGTCGGGAGATTTGTCTCTCCAGGATGAACCTCGCAGTGGACGGCCACAGGTCTTGAATGACGGAGTCCTGAAGGCGGCCATTGAAGAGGACAGTAGTCTAACGTGTGGAGAACTTGCAAGACAGTTCAACGTTTCCGATGAAACAGTTAGACTTCACCTGCACCACCTAGGTAAGACGTACAAACTGAGCAAGTGGGTTCCGCAGACGCTGTTGGAGGTCCACAAGAGACAACGAGTGGCAGCCTGCGTATCGCTGCTTTCTCGCCAACGTACCGCATCCTTATTCAATCGAGTGCTTACCATTGATGAAAAGTGGGTTCTTTACGAACCCCCCAAGCATTCCAGACATTTGTTGTCTCCTCAGGATGCTGTCCCTCACACAGCAAGACCGCCTATGTACCCACGCAAGATTATGCTTTGTGTCTGGTGGACAGGTCGTCAAGTTGTTCATTATGAACTGCTACCAACCAAACGGTCACTGGAGACCTATACTCGTAGCAACTGAAACGTGTGCAACAGGCATTGAGCCAGAAGGAGCCAGCACTGGTGATTCGCAAAGGTGTGCTTTTCCTCCATGACAACGCCAGGCCGCAATTCGCCCGAGTGGTCAGGGATACCATACAGCAACTTGGGTGGGAGACTTTGTGCCATCCACCTTATTCACCTGACCTTGCGCCATCCGATTACCACCTCTTCCACTCCCTGGATAATCATCTTCGTGGGAAATCCTTCACCAATGAAGCAGACTTGCGTCAAAACGCCCTGAGTTCTACCTCAAGGGCATTGAACAGCTGGAGACACGTTGGCAGAAGGTGCTGGATGCCGATGGCGATTACTTCGAAAACTAAATATAAGTTACACATACTGTGAATTGTTTTCTTTTTTTTCTTTTAAAATCGGAGAGAACTTTTTTGGTTACCTTGTATATATAATCATTCCCATTATTCATATCACTTCTGTGTAGGAAATTCTAAATTTCAAAGAAGGAAAATCAGCAGATTACTTCTCACAAAGAAAAAAACGAGAAGCCACAACCCTATCGTTTTCAAGATGAGTCGTAAAATTCACAACTTCAAGGCCATAACGTTCTTCCCAAACGATCACCAAAGTTAAGCAACGTCGCACAGAGTCAGTACCTAGATGGGTGACCGCTTGGAATACCAGGTGCTAAAAGATTTGATGTGCGGGTGTTGTAATGGATAATGTCTCGGAATTGTTAATCGGGGAGCCGAGTTTTAATTGCAGTTGGGTTCGTTATATTCAATTACGCGCAAACCTATTCTACCCACCATCTATGGGTTTGTAAGACTTGTATCACTAAATCATTATTATCTAAAAAATTCTGGCTTTAAATAACCTGCAAACGGTTGATAAGACGTAGAAAACGAATAAACCAATAGCAATTTGGCTCAAAGCTAAAAAGAGACATTTTCTGTGCGAAAACTGAGTTACGCCTTGGAAACTAATTCAGAAAAGTCTTCCTTTTGGTAAAATTCGAACATCGAGGCTGACGGATAATGTACGACGTTATTTTGGAACCCGCAAAAACTCTTTCTTTATTGTTTGCTTGTTTCCGTGTATGCCATCAGATTCTTTGTATATAAGGCCATGCACCCCACCCAAGAAAACTAGAATATTTGGACAGCTTGATCGAACGACTGTCATGATAAGTGTTTAGCGAATGAACATAATACATTTATTGGTTAAAAGAAAAATGCAAAGCTTGATTTATATATATATATATATATGAATGCTCACAATCGGAGTTCGAATTCACGTTGTGTTGGTTACGTTCAGTTAACCGCAGATACCTTTGCAAAAGAAATGAATCCATCTCCTCTCCCGCCATCTATGGGTTATATAGCAGAGCAGACAGATCTCTCTGACAATCTGTTTAGGAAAAGTATGTCTTTGCATTGTTGTTTGGGGATCCCTAAGAAGAATGTGCATATGAATTCCCTGTATTCAATTTTTTCAGAAAAGTGTGCACGATTCTGCCTAACCCTTCATCCCTACAATCGAACCATAGTTTGGACCACAAAGGAGCGTTTGGTTAGTTTAAAAACAGTAAAATCGTGACCCAATCAGTGAAGGCACGTCAGACTATATGACAGTTCTGTATGGGATACAGGTTCGATTCCTTTCGGAGGACGCATATTTTCTATGAAAATTTCTCGGACATTCAGGCCGGTAAATGTTGTTAATACTGTTTATTATAAACAGAGCATTTACTTAAATATTTGTATCTATAAAAAGAACGTATAAATACAAAAAATGTCTTATATATATATATATATATATATATATATATATATATATATATATATATATATATATATATATATATATATATATATGTGTGTGTGTGTTTGTGTGTGTAGTTTTGTATTTGGGAATCAGTCTATCTTTATACATGTTCCATTAAACAATGTTGACAAGCTGCTTTTTCTTATTTTTTAATTACACTGAAACCCCGGTTATCGAACACCTCCGTTATCGTAGGATTCGATTATCGTCCACTTTTTCGGCGAGAATATTCACAGAAATTGTCCATCTCCTCGGTTACTGTTTCTTATGAACTTGTACATTCCTGTTGGCTTGCTGCCGCCTCACTTCTCGAAGCACAAACAGACAGAGAAGGTAAATAACTCCATAAAAAGACTTATCTGATGCCTTTATATATGGGGGGGGGATCCCTTACCAAACAATGACACCTCATCTCCCTTCCTTTCATCACCGTATGACATACACCAACAAGTGTTTTCAATAAAGTTAAAATGATTTCAAATATTTATTCTATTTATTTGTCATTTATACTTATATGTTATAGTTTTCTGAATGCAAAACTGTAGTTATTCTGTATAAAATATATTTTTAAAAATATTTTTTCACGTGTGATGGAACGGAGTAATAATAGATTTACTTTATTCATTCTTATGAGAATAATACATCGGTTTTCGTGCATTGCTGTTATTGGCCGTCTTTCTGGAACGAATTATGGCCGATATCCGAGGTAGAATGAATAAATCTAGAAAATACACTTTTACAAGTTTACAAGAATATCACTACAAAAACACTAAACAAATAATTTATAAGGGTTGTTCAACGCGACATGTATATGTTTGTGTGTGTATGCACGCATATATGTATATATATATGTGTCACACATTATGAAATGGACAAAATCCGACAATTATTTTAAGACATTTTTATGTTTATACATTCTTTTTATAGATACACATATTTAAGTAAATGCTCTGTTTTATAATAAACAATATTAAACAACATTTACCGGCCTGAATGTCCGAGAAAGTTTCACATGAAATATTCGACCCTCGACAGGATTCGAACCTGTATCCTATACGGAACCGTCATTTAGCTTGACGTGCCATAACCGATTTGCCTACAGAGGAGTGTTGGGTTAGCAAGGTCGAATTTACTGTCTTTAAACTTCAATCTTCCATGAATCTCTCACTTACATTCATATCTGCTCGAAGCGCATCCAAACGACGTCACACATTATGAAATGGACAAAGTCCGACAATTATTTAAAGACATTTTTATGTTTATACATTCTTTTTATAGATATATATATTTAAGTAAATGCTCTGTTTTTATAATAAACAGCATTAATAACATTTACCGGCTTGAATGTCCGAGAAATTTTCACATGAAATATTCAACCTCCAACAGGATTCGAACCTGTATCCTATACGGAACCGTCATATAGCCTGACATGCCTTAACCGTATAGGATACAGGTTCGATTCCTGTCGGAGGACGAATATTTTCTGTGAAAATTTCATGGGCATTCAGTCCGGTAAATGTTGTTAATACTGTTTATTATTAACAGAGCTATTACTTAAATATTTGTATCTATAAAAAGAATGTATAAACATAAAAAATGTCTTAAAATATATAGGTGTCTGTGCATGCGTATGTGTGCATGTATATAAGTATACAACCACATGGGGAGAATGTTTGTCTATAATTGTATCAATACAAAAGGAGTTCGTTGAGTTTAATTGAAATGAACATTAAAATTGTATGACCTTTATGGATTCTAATAATAAAATGGCCATTTTTAGAAAAGATTCAATCACATCATTAGGGCATTATGGGTCATTAAGCCTATGTCCGAAATATACAGGTGAGAAAATGGGAGAGAATTAATAAAGACGCGTAAGAAATGATGATGGGTTCGTAATTTTTAATTAAGATGGATTTGATAGAAAATGATTGAAAGTGCGAGAAAGACAGGTAATTAGAAAAAGAAGGAATGAAAGAGAGGGACAGTGAAAGAGTAAAAGAAAAAGAGAGAAAGTATGAAAGCAGAAAAAATAGCAGAGAGATAAAGAAGGAGAGGAAAATATAAAGAGAAAAAGTGGAAAAGAATGAAAGAAATAAGGAGAGACAAATAAACGAAAGAGAAAGAATGGATGATGAAAGTAAACAAAAAATAGAAAATGTGAAAGTGTAAAAGAGAGAAAGAGTAAAACAGGAAAAGAATGTGGAAAAATCAGTGAAAGAAGAAAAGTGAGAGAAAAAGAATAAAAGAAAACAAGGGAAACGGGAGGAGAGGAAAATAAAATGAGAAAGTGTAAAAAAGTAAAAGAGAAAAACTGAAAAAAGAAAAGAGAAACAGTGACAAAAAAGAAAGAAAGGTTAAAAGGAATAAAGAAAAAAATGAATGAAGAAAGAATGAATGAAGAAAAAATGAATGAAGAAAGAATGAATGAAGAAAAAATGAATGAAGAAAGAATGAATGAAGAAAGAATGAATGAAGAAAAAAATGAATGAAGAAAGAATGAATGAAGAAAAAATGAATGAAGAAAGAATGAATGAAGAAAAAATGAATGAAGAAAGAATGAATGAAGAAAGAATGAATGAAGAAAAAAATGAATGAAGAAAGAATGAATGAAGAAAGAATGAATGAAGAAAAAAAATGAATGAAGAAAGAATGAATGAAGAAAGAATGAATGAAGAAAGAATGCATGAAAAAATGAATGAAGAAAGAATGAATGAAGAAAGAAAATGAATGAAGAAAGAATGAATGAAGAATAAATGAATGAAGAAAGAATGAATGAAGAAAGAATGAATGAAGAAAAAATGAATGAAGAAAGAATGAAAGAAGAAAGAATGAATGAAAAAAAATGAATGAAGAAAGAATGAATGAAGAAAAAATGAATGAGGAAAGAATGAATGAAGAAAGAATGAATGAAGAAAAAAATGAATGAAGAAAGAACGCATGAAAAAAATGAATGAAGAAAGAATGAATCAAGAAAAATGAATGAAGAAAGAATGAATGAAAAAAATTGAATGAAGAAAGAATGAATGAAGAAAGAGATCGGGGCGGAATTAGAAAAAAGAATTAAAAAAAGAAAAATGCAGTGGATAGAAAGAGAAAATAAAAAAAGGTAAGAAAGAAAGTAAAATAAAAAAAGGAAAACAAAAGTGAAAAAGAAGCAAATGAAAAAAAACTGAGAATGAAGGACAAATATAAAAAAATATTTTTAATCATTTCACCCAAAGCAAGACAATAAAGCCATTAAGACGCAAGGAATTAATTATTGTCAGAAAAGATGAGAAAATATTAAGAAGAGAGAAGAATAACAGAAAAGGGATTTAGAAGACGGAAGTTAACGATTGACATTGTATTTAAATTTTTGAAGATAATGGCTAACTGGGAAGCTAGAACCCGGATGAGAATTCCACAAGAGATAAGTGCGATCGAAGAAACCATGAGCATGTAACATAAAATGAAATTCACCTCCTACAAGTGTAAAATGATGAGACGTTAACGCCAATCTCATACTGAACGTAAATTCATAAAGTCTAATCCCCATAAAGCAGAGTTCATCAGAACAATTACCAAGAAAATATTTAAAAAAAAAAAAAAGGCATAGGTAAACTACGTTACGGCGGTGGTAACATGTCTGAAACCAAAATGACGGGTCAAGACAAATAACAATGCTGATTCTTCATTGGATTTTATCAAGGATCTCTAAATACATAGCAGAAACACTTGATAAGACGTGGCAGTAATATTCAATGCATGGAAGAGTGGTAGACTTATAAATGTGTGTGATAGATTCTGGCGAGAGAAAAAAAGTCTAACTTGACACAGTGAATATCAATTTTAGTGATCGAAATAGAAAGATAAATGTAATTAAGAAAAAGAGGAGGAGGAAGAAAACTGAGAGAAAGTAATGTAAGTAAGGAAGAAGGGGGGAGGAGAAGAAAATTGAGAGAAAGAAATATAAGTAAGGAAGAAGGGGGAAGAAGAAGAAAATTAAGAAAAAGAAATATAAGTAAGGGAGAAGGAGGAAGAAGGAGAAAATGGAGAGAAAGAAATATAAGTAATGGAGAAAGGGGTAAGTAGAAGTAAATTGAGAGAAAGAAATATAAGGGAGAAGGAGGAAGAAGAAGAAAATTGAGAAAAAGGAATATAAGTAAGGGAGAAGGGGTAAGAAGAAGAAAATTGAGAGAAATAAATATAAGTAAGGGAGAAGGGTTAAGAAGAAGAAAATTGAGAGAAAGAAATATAAGGGAGAAGGAGGAAGAGAAGAAAATTGAGAAAAAGAAATATAAGTAAGGGAGAAGGAGGAAGAAGGAGAAAATGGAGAGAAAGAAATATAAGTAATGGAGAAAGGGGTAAGTAGAAGTAAATTGAGAGAAAGAAATATAAGGGAGAAGGAGGAAGAAGAAGAAAATTGAGAAAAAGAAATATAAGTAAGGGAGAAGGAGGAAGAAGGAAAAAATGGAGAGAAAGAAATATAAGTAATGGAGAAAGGGGTAAGTAGAAGTAAATTGAGAGAAAGAAATATAAGGGAGAAGGAGGAAGAAGAAGAAAATTGAGAAAAAGAAATATAAGTAAGGGAGAAGGAGGAAGAAGGAGAAAATTGAGAGAAAGAAATATAAGTAATGGAGAAAGGGGTAAGTAGAAGTAAATTGAGAGAAAGAAATATAAGGGAGAAGGAGGAAGAAGAAGAAAATTGAGAAAAAGGAATATAAGTAAGGGAGAAGGGGTAAGAAGAAGAAAATTGAGAGAAAGAAATATAAGTAAGGGAGAAGGGGAAGAAGAAGAAAATGGAGAGAAAGAAATATAAGGGAGAAGGAGGAAGAGAAGAAAATTGAGAAAAAGAAATATAAGTAAGGGAGAAGGAGGAAGAAGGAGAAAATGGAGAGAAAGAAATATAAGTAATGGAGAAAGGGGTAAGTAGAAGTAAATTGAGAGAAAGAAATATAAGGGAGAAGGATTAAGAAGAAGAAAATTGAGAAAAAGAAATATAAGTAAGGGAGAAGGGGTAAGAAGAAGAAAATTGAGAGAAATAAATATAAGTAAGGGAGAAGGGGAAGAAGAAGAAAATGGAGAGAAAGAAATATAAGGGAGAAGGAGGAAGAGAAGAAAATTGAGAAAAAGAAATATAAGTAAGGGAGAAGGAGGAAGAAGGAGAAAATGGAGAGAAAGAAATATAAGTAATGGAGAAAGGGGTAAGTAGAAGTAAATTGAGAGAAAGAAATATAAGGGAGAAGGAGGAAGAAGAAGAAAATTGAGAAAAAGAAATATAAGTAAGGGAGAAGGGGTAAGAAGAAGAAAATTGAGAAAAAGAAATATAAGTAAGGGAGAAGGGGTAAGAAGAAGAAAATTGAGAGAAAGAAATATAAGTAAGGGAGAAGGGGTAAGAAGAAGAAAATGGAGAGAAAGAAATATAAGGGAGAAGGAGGAAGAGAAGAAAATTGAGAAAAAGAAATATAAGTAAGGGAGAATGGGGAAAAAGTAGAAAATTGAGAGAAGGGAGAAGGGGTAAGAAGGAGAAAATTGAGAAAAAGAAATATAAGTAAGGGAGAAGGGGTAAGAAGAAGAAAATGGAGAGAAAGAAATATAAGGGAGAAGGAGGAAGAGAAGAAAATTGAGAAAAAGAAATATAAGTAAGGGAGAAGGGGGAAAAAGTAGAAAATTGAGAGAAGGGAGAAGGGGTAAGAAGGAGAAAATTGAGAAAAAGAAATATAAGTAAGGGAGAAGGGGTAAGAAGAAGAAAATTGAGAAAAAGAAATATAAGTAAGGGAGAAGGGGTAAGAAGAAGAAAATTGAGAGAAAGAAATATAAGTAAGGGAGAAGGGGTAAGAAGAAGAAAATGGAGAGAAAGAAATATAAGGGAGAAGGAGGAAGAGAAGAAAATTGAGAAAAAGAAATATAAGTAAGGGAGAAGGGGGAAAAAGTAGAAAATTGAGAGAAGGGAGAAGGGGTAAGAAGGAGAAAATTGAGAAAAAGAAATATAAGTAAGGGAGAAGGGGTAAGAAGAAGAAAATTGAGAAAAAGAAATATAAGTAAGGGAGAAGGGGTAAGAAGAAGAAAATTGAGAGAAAGAAATATAAGTAAGGGAGAAGGGGTAAGAAGAAGAAAATGGAGAGAAAGAAATATAAGGGAGAAGGAGGAAGAGAAGAAAATTGAGAAAAAGAAATATAAGTAAGGGAGAAGGGGGAAAAAGTAGAAAATTGAGAGAAGGGAGAAGGGGTAAGAAGGAGAAAATTGAGAAAAAGAAATATAAGTAAGGGAGAAGGGTTAAGAAGAAGAAAATTGAGAGAAAGAAATATAAGGGAGAAGGAGGAAGAGAAGAAAATTGAGAAAAAGAAATATAAGTAAGGGAGAAGGGGGAAAAAGTAGAAAATTGAGAGAAGGGAGAAGGGGTAAGAAGGAGAAAATTGAGAAAAAGAAATATAAGTAAGGGAGAAGGGGTAAGAAGAAGAAAATTGAGAAAAAGAAATATAAGTAAGGGAGAAGGGGTAAGAAGAAGAAAATTGAGAGAAAGAAATATAAGTAAGGGAGAAGGGGTAAGAAGAAGAAAATGGAGAGAAAAAAATATAAGGGAGAAGGAGGAAGAGAAGAAAATTGAGAAAAAGAAATATAAGTAAGGGAGAAGGGGGAAAAAGTAGAAAATTGAGAGAAGGGAGAAGGGGTAAGAAGGAGAAAATTGAGAAAAAGAAATATAAGTAAGGGAGAAGGGGTAAGAAGAAGAAAATTGAGAAAAAGAAATATAAGTAAGGGAGAAGGGGTAAGAAGAAGAAAATTGAGAGAAAGAAATATAAGTAAGGGAGAAGGGGTAAGAAGAAGAAAATGGAGAGAAAGAAATATAAGGGAGAAGGAGGAAGAGAAGAAAATTGAGAAAAAGAAATATAAGTAAGGGAGAAGGGGTAAGAAGAAGAAAATTGAGAGAAAGAAATATAAGTAAGGGAGAAGGGGTAAGAAGAAGAAAATGGAGAGAAAGAAATATAAGGGAGAAGGAGGAAGAGAAGAAAATTGAGAAAAAGAAATATAAGTAAGGGAGGAGGGGGAAAAAGTAGAAAATTGAGAGAAGGGAGAAGGGGTAAGAAGGAGAAAATTGAGAAAAAGAAATATAAGTAAGGGAGAAGGGGTAAGAAGAAGAAAATTGAGAAAAAGAAATATAAGTAAGGGAGAAGGGGTAAGAAGAAGAAAATTGAGAGAAAGAAATATAAGTAAGGGAGAAGGGGTAAGAAGAAGAAAATGGAGAGAAAGAAATATAAGGGAGAAGGAGGAAGAGAAGAAAATTGAGAAAAAGAAATATAAGTAAGGGAGAAGGGGGAAAAAGTAGAAAATTGAGAGAAGGGAGAAGGGGTAAGAAGGAGAAAATTGAGAAAAAGAAATATAAGTAAGGGAGAAGGGGTAAGAAGAAGAAAATTGAGAGAAAGAAATATAAGTAAGGGAGAAGGAGGAAGAAGAAGAAAATGGAGAGAAAGAAATATAAGTAAGGGAGAAGGGGTAAGAAGAAGAAAATTGAGAGAAAGAAATATAAGTAAGGGAGAAGGTGGAAAAAGTAGAAAATTGAGAGAAAGGGAGAAGGGGTAAGAAGGAGAAAATTGAAAAAAAGAAATATAAGTAATGGAGAAGGGGTAAGAAGAAAAAATTGAGAGAAAGAAATATAAGTAAGGGAGAAGGGGTAAGAAGAAGAAAATTGAGAGAAAGAAATATAAGTAAGGGAGAAGGAGGAAGAAGAAGAAAATGGAGAGAAAGAAATATAAGTAAAGGAGAAGGGGTAAGAAGAAGAAAATTGAGAGAAAGAAATATAAGTAAGGGAGAAGGGGGAAAAAGTAGAAAATTGAGAGAAAGGGAGAAGGGGTAAGAAGGAGAAAATTGAAAAAAAGAAATATAAGTAATGGAGAAGGGGTAAGAAGAAAAAAATTGAGAGAAAGAAATATAAGTAAGGGAGAAGGGGTAAGAAGAAGAAAATTGGGAGAAAGAAATATAAGTAAGGGAGAAGGGGGAAAAAGTAGAAAATTGAGAGAAAGAAATATAAGTAAGGGAGAAGGGGGAAGAAGAAGAAAATTGAGAGAAAGAAATATAAGTAAGGGAGAAGGAGGAAGAAGAAGAAAATGGAGAGAAAGAAATATAAGTAAGGGAGAAGGGGAAGAAGAAGAAAATGGAGAGAAAGAAATATAAGTAAGGGAGAAGGGGTAAGAAGAAGAAAATTGGGAGAAAGAAATATAAGTAAGGGAGAAGGGGGAAAAAGTAGAAAATTGAGAGAAAGAAATATAAGTAAGGGAGAAGGGCGAAGAAGAAGAAAATTGAGAGAAAGAAATATAAGTAAGGGAGAAGGGGGAAGAAGAAGAAAATTGAGAGAAAGAAATATAAGTAAGGGAGAAGGTCGAAGAAGAAGAAAATGGAGAGAAAGAAATATAAGTAAGGGAGAAGGGGGAAGAAGAAGAAAATTGAGAGAAAGAAATATAAGTAAGGGAGAAGGGGAAGAAGAAGAAAATGGAGAGAAAGAAATATAAGTAAGGGAGAAGCGGTAAGAAGAAGAAAATTGAGAGAAAGAAATATAAGTAAGGGAGAAGGAGGAAAAAGTAGAAAATTGAGAGAAAGTAATATAAGGGAGAAGGAGGAGGAGGAAGAAAATTGAGAGAAAGTAATATATGGCAGACGGGGAAGACGAAGAAAACTGAGAAAATTGAGATGTTGTTGAGCAATGTGTCTCAATAAAAATTTACTTACGACTGAAACCGAATCAATATAAATTTCGTTTTACGTTCTTTGTTATAGAAAGGGTCTGTGGAACTAAAGGGAAAATGAGGAGAAAGTAAGCGAAAAGAAAGGAGAAATAAAGAAAAATGAAAATGGTTAGAAAGGGATGAAAAGATTTATTAAATCTAAGGAAAGAAAATGGCGGAAGAGAAATGGCAATAGATAGAAAAAGGAAATATAAAAAGGTAAGCAAGAATCACCTGAAAATATCGAAAGAAAATTGAATGATTTGTTAGGGAAAGAATGAAGACTCAATAAAAAAGGAGAAGAAAGTAATAAAAAAGAAAGAAAGGCAAAACAAAATGAGCAAAATACCCTAAAAAGACAATATAAAGAAAGATTTTATTTTAAAAAAAAAACAACCATAAAAAAACAAAAAACAAAAAAAAACAAAAACAAAAAACAGATCGTTCATGGTAGGACAAGAAAAGACGTAGATAAAATTTTGATGTCAATAGAAAAGGAAATAAAAATTACAACCTAAGACTTAAAAGAAGGAAATATTCAATAAAGTAAAACGTAGGTTAAATTGTTATAAATAAACAAAAAAGTAATAAAAAAGGCGAGAAAGAAATCATGAAAATAGAGAACGATATCACTCAAGCAGTATGTATGTATGTATGTATGTATCTATCTATCTATCAGTCTGTTCATATCTATCTATTAAGTGAAGCCTAGATGTAGCACAAGGCCGAAAGTATGAAGCACCTACATATATATATATATATATATATATATATATATATATATATATATATATATATATATATAGATATGTATGTATGTATGTATGTATTATAAAATATATTATAAAGGTATACCATATTCATGAGGTAAAAAGTGCAGAATATCTGGAATAAAGCTTGTGTATATATAAGCGAAGCAGATAGGTTTGCCTATCGTCTGGTTCACATACCTTCCCGGTATTTTGAACAGGAGTAGAGGTTTTTCCCTTGTTTCCTGTTTAGGATTAGATTTCTCGTTCTTTCTTATGTCTACTTAACTGTATACTTCTAACGCCTCTGCCTAAAACTCTATTTATTATTTATTTACCTTCCCCCGTCAACAGGTGTAGATAAGGATGTCAGTTATCTCCTGTTAATTCCCCTCTCTAAGTTCTCCACTGCCTTAACCGGGTATTGAACTCACACTCTTTGGGTCCTTGAGGACACATGGCACAGTTGATAAAGGCGTTAGTTAGATCCAGTAACAAAACCCAAAGAGTGTGAGTTCAATACCCGTTTAAGGCAGTGGAGAACTTGGAGAGGGAAATTAACAGGAGATAACTGATAACTGACATTCCCCTCTGAACGTTCTCCACTTTATCCACATGGCACAGTGGATAAAGGCGTTAGTTAGATCCAGTGGCAGGACCCAAAGAGTGTGAGTTCAATACCCGGATAAGGCAGTGCATAACTTTCAGAGGGAAATTAACAGGAGATAACTGATAACTGACATCCATTAAACATCGCACGTGGAACTAGAACAGTCTACCCAGTGAGTGAAATAAAGAGTTCAGTTTGACATTCCAACCAACTGAAGAAGGCCGGAGCGTACAACGGCCGAAACGTTGTAATAAATATGGCGACAAAGATGAGGACAATAGTCCGAACAATGTAAATAATGTGTATTGCTGCAGTTAAACTGGCCGTTGGTCACGAAAATGACCTTCAATCTATGGTTGACTGGGCCAGGAAATGGCTTGTAAACTTTAATGCCCCCCAAAAGAAACTGCTCTCATTTACCCACCATAGAGTAACCTCACTGCTTCCTATCAGCATGGCTGATTGTCAACTCTACGAGGGTGTTTCCCTGCACCTTCTTTGTTTCACGTTTTCCACTGACCTGAGGTGGAACAAATATAGGGTGACCCAAAAAACGGGAATTTTTGGAGTGCGTATTTCCAGACATGAGCAGGTAGCAACACTGCTAGACAGTGACCTTGAGCAAGTACACATTTCGCCATTTTAGTAACGAGAATGAAATTCAAAGTATCCCAGCTGAGATGTTGCAGCAGTCAATGAGGAATTTCAACAGCAGATTTCAAGAATGCATTCGTACAGGAGGACGCCATCTACAGGACGTAATTTAAAAAAAATGAAAATTCCATCATTGTTTCTTAAATGGCATGTTTTAAGGCTTCAATAACTATGAATTAAATATTTTTCTTCCATCACTCTTGGTTTTATTGGATTGTTAAAAAGTTCCCGTTTTTGGGGTCACCCTGTACATTGAATCAATAGCTTTTTCCTCAAAGAAATTGGTTGTTTGTGTCGCGTCAGAATGTTTTTCTCGTCTGAGTCCTTCCTTCAAATCTACCATTTGTCCTTGCATAGAATACTCTTGCTATATATGATCTGGTGCCCTCGCTGTTCATTTCGAGATTTTCAACAAAATTCAAAGAAGGTTATGCAATGTGATAGGTCCTGACGAGGCAATTCGACTACAGTTACTTTCTCACAGACGAGATGTGGCTTCCCTCTGTCTTTTCTACAAATATTTTTATGGCAACTGCTCTGACGAGCTACTTTCACTCGTACCCCATCTCCATGAATTTAAGTGTGCTTTCATGATTGCATCTCGGTCCCACCGTTTCACTATCGAAACAGTTAAATGTAACCGCCTCTTCTACTCCAACGGCTTCTTCTCTCGCACTTCCCGCCAGTGGAACTCTCTTCCTCTTACTTTCTTCCCTGATAGCTACAATCTTCAAATACTCAAATGTAATGTCAATCGACATCTGAAGCCTTTATCTTGATCCCCGTTCTTCTCTTTATCCTTTCCTCAAACACCTCCCTCACTCTTTGTAATCACTTGCGTGCTAGTGGCACACCCGGCTTGCTTACGGTGAAATGCTTAAAAAAATGGTCGACAGCAATCTGTATTATTTCATTCACAAGGGCAATCCTCACTGGGTGCTATGCATCTTTGTCCTTTTGCCAAAGGCAGTTCAACTATTGTTAATAACAATATCTGTAATATTAAGATAATAAAAATAAATGGAATTAAAATACAAAGGAAAAAGTAATATAAATCATGAAGAGTTAAAAACGGGAATGGCAAAAAATGGTGAAATTTGGAGGACAAATAGTTCTGATATCTGAAAGTAAAGAGAGGAAAAGTAAAGTAGGAGCCAAGAATTTCGAATGCTTTTTGATAAATGAGGGTTCTCGTAGAATCAGGGATACCGAAATTGCCATGCCGCCGAGAGGATGGTTGGTGAAATCAGTATGTTTATTTTAGATTGAGTAGACAGCGGCAAGTCAAACGGGCCTGAAGATAGTGGGATGTCGATAACTTCCGTCAAATTTTACGAGTAAATTAACATTGGTATAACAGCCTTGTCCTCTTGGTCTCTGTTTATCCCCCCTCTCTCTATCTATCTTCTATCGATCTCAATATCTATCTATCTATCTATCTATCTATCTATCTATCTATCTATCTATCTATCTATCTATCTATCTATCTTCTATCGATCTCAATATCTATCTATCTATCTATCGAAATATCAAGCTGGAAGAAAATACGATATAATTTTATAGGGCGCAATAAATAAATTATAGCCATTTTATATTTCGCGCATGCGCGTTGTTTTGTTTCATTTTA
>OZ038477.1:21714812-21809812 GCA_964036315.1 Acanthosepion esculentum | reverse complement strand
GAACAAATTTCCACGTGTCAGATGCGTTGATCTCTTCTAGTTTATTGACGCCATAACTGCGAGGCCATTGGTAGCGACTAGCAATTAATTCCTCACCAACATTTATTATCTACTAAAGGGGCTTGCCAAACCGCGCCTTGTGCCATCATCGACCACAAACAACGCCCGTTTGTTTCATGCTGCTTCCTTGTTTTCTTTTGCTTTTCATATGTCTTTCGTCCTTTTTTCCTTGTTTGTTTATTTGTTTCTTTCTTTTTATTCCTTTCTTTATTCCTTTCTTTCTACCAATTTTTCATTTTTTTCATGCTTTCTTATTCTTAATTCTTTTCATTTTTATTTGGTTCTTTCTTTTTCGTTTATCTCTCTATTTAATTTTTCTTTCTTTTTTCGATTGTTTTGCTTCATTCTCTTTCTTTTGCTTTCTTTTTTCATTTCGGAAAACATCCTTTTTTATTTAACTTCATTCATATATTCATTTTTTATTTGAGTTTTTGCTTAATACATTCATTCTTTAATTTTTTTTTCGTTTTTCATTTTTTCCATTCTTATTTGGTTTTCATTTTTCATTTTTTCCATTTTTGTTTAGTTTTCATTTTTCATTTTCTTCCATTTTCATTTAGTTTTCATTTTTCATTTTTTCCATTTTCATTTAGTTTTCATTTTTCATTTTTTCCATTTTTATTTAGTTTTCATTTTTCATTTTCTTCCATTTTCATTTAGTTTTCATTTTTCATTTTTTCCATTTTTATTTGGTTTTCGTTTTTCATTTTCTTCCATTTTCATTTAGTTTTCATTTTTCATTTCTTCCTCTCATTTTTGTAGCCACATCAAAATTCTTCCAATTTTGCATTTCTGCCTAATTTTCCTATTTAAATTATATATAAATTTCCAAACCTGGGGAGGGTATAATAATGATTTTACTGATTTAATTTCTATTAATTAACCCATAGCTGGTTGGGGAGAGGGTGATTCATACTTTGCCCTGAACTATTTGCACGAAAATTAATATAAATGATCTCGGCTGGAAATTCGAACGAGAGTCTCCGATTTCCCATTCCAAAATGTTATCTATTACACCATTTGCATATCCAAGTTTACAACACCTGGTATTCCAAATTGTCACTCATCTAGGTACTCACCAAGCTCGACGTTGATTAACTTCGGTGATCATACAGGAGTCGGTGTTTCAACATGATAGCTCCGTAAGTCATTGGTATGCAAGCAAAAAAGAAACAAAAATGGGCGATGTACAAAATTTATCAAAAGAAAAATGCATATTATCAGAGCTATATACACTGGAAGATAAGCATGCAGTAATGCAGGTTGATATATATGTATACATAAATATATATACATTTGACCATGGACACAATGTCCTGACCTTTTTCCCGTATTAAAGCATTTAAATCATGCTATAAAAATCACGGTGTAGTAATAGATAGCGCCTCGGATTGGGGAATCGGGGAGAGCCGAATTCCAGTCGGATCCATTACATTCACTTACGTGCTAATAACCTTGGGAGAGGTATGAATCCGCTCCCCCCAACAAAAAAGCAGGACATACTGTGTTCTATAGCCTTGGGTGGCAACCAGTCTGGGAGAAGGAAACTCTGAAATCAAAACCGGCCTAAAGAGCATTGGGATCGGTCAGACTATCTTGCCCAAGAAACACAACTTCTAATGCGGCTGCGGTATAAGTAGTGCCTTTACGACCCTGATGGGTCAAGGGATTCGCAATCAATAAATATCTTCATGTCATGACAAACAAAAACCATCCTTGATAATGGCTAATAGATTAGCAGGAAGCATTCGAGTTCAAAAATAATTTGCACAGTTCTTACACAATAATCGTTCCACTCTATGTGAACGTTTATCAGAGAAGGCACAGTGAGTTGCTCTTCTTAAGGTTAGTATCAACCATGCTGGTTGAAGACAAGATATTTAAATTTGTACTTATTTGCATTATTTATATTCGACTATTGTACATATCTTTGTTGTTCTTATCTTCTAGTTTCGGCCGTTGTGATCTCCGGTCTTCCTTAGGTATATATCACTTTAATTCTTAACTGAACCCTTTATTTAACCCACGGGAGTAGACTGTTCTCGTTCCACTGTCCATATCTAGAGACATTGTCTAGTTCTTAAGTTTTAGTAGGTCTCAGTACATACTGCCCGACCCAGGAATGGAACCCCAGTACGAGATAATGGCTCAGTGAATTAAAACGTTGGTTCCTGAATTTGGTGATGTAGTGATTCTAGCTTTGGCAATGTGTACTTGAACTTAGATGAAATGGGCGAGCAATAACCAGGCAGTAGTAAAACTAGTGAATCAATGACGTTAAAATTGATGGCTTGGTTTGGAATGGTTTGGTTGGTTTTATTACTGGTAATATTTTGTTTTGTCATAAATCTATTTCTGGTAATATTTTTCCTTCAAAAGAGTATTACTGGTAATAATTTTTTTCAAAAAAAGTATTGTTAGTAATATTTATTTTTTAAAAACATAGTTAGCAATATTTTTTCAAAAATGTATTGCTGGTAATTTTTTTTGTTTCAAAAATTTATTGCTGGTAATAATTTTTTTTATAAAGTATTTCTGGTATTAAAACCTATAGTTACACTTTAATAGTGATTTTCTCCCAGTTTAGGAGTTAACAATTTGCCCATAGCTGGGACCCTAACAGGTGCTACCACTCCGGGTCAGGATGGACATGGGGACATCAACAATTAAGAGGTGGTTCCACGCTACTCAAAACCTACTGATTAGAGGCCTTGCTGGGGTCAAAACACTATGAAAGTGTAAAAATAGGTTTTAATACCAGAACTATTTTGTAAAAATTTTTTATCAGCAATAAATTTTTGAAGTAAAATTATTACCAGCAATACATGTTTGAAAAAAAATTACCAGCTATACATTTAAAAAATATTACCAGCAATACATTTTTGAAAAAACATATTGCCAGCAATTAAACTCTTGTTGGTATTAAATAATGCATTGAGGTTGATATGCCGTAAACCAAACCAAATCAAACCAAAACCAAACCAAAACAAAACCAAACCAATTTTCTTTTTTCCGCGGAGTAGGATTGAGAAGAAGAAGAAGAAGGAGGAGGATAAGGAGGAGGAGGAGCAGAAGTGGGGAGGTGGAGAAGCATAAGATGAAGAAGAAGAATGAAATCAAACCATTGTTTTAAACTCTTTCATGCATTAAGTTCATGATAGGCGAGTAAAAAAAAAATAAATGAGGAAACAGAACAATTTTATAATGACAAGTAAAATATTATTCACGAACAAAATTTATTCATTCCAGAATTCAGAAGAGTCCTTTTACTAGACTTGCTACGACGCACTTCTATAAAGCCTAATTTACCCTGTTATTTAACCCATATCAAGGGGCGAGAAAAGAGATGGATTCATATCTTTTCCAATGGCAGTATTTCGAATAGGCAGGCAAAAACTGGGGCGAGTTTACAACTCTTACTGCTTTCCCTTTCCGCGCCGATAACCGAATCCGTACTACCGTTAATATTCAATAGACAATTCAATTATATATTAATTTCACATAGAATATTATTTACCTTAATGTTATATCATATATAGTCTTCATCTTTACGATTGTAAATATGAGCAAAACCTTCAACAGATACATTTATATAAGACTAGCAGGCTTCGCAAAGTAAGATATATTCATTATTTGAAATCTTTGAAACAAAATTTTTAAATGAACATTTCATTTACAAATTGGCTTGTTATACTTAAGGAATGTTTTACAAATAGATGCCAACTTGTTGAACGCCAAGTAAAATGCAAATTTCAAACACTTTTCTGCACTATACAAGACGATATTCTTAAACTGAGCTGTTTTTTATACGAAAATCAAAACAAAGTTCGAACAAAGAACAGTAATGAAGGACAGTTATAAACTTTTTTAAAAGCAATATGCAAATTAGTTAAACCTGATGAATGATATTGCCTAAAAGTAGATAATATATAATGCAGACATTAGGCTTTTAGAGTGTAAATTACTATTAAGTAATTTGCGCATTATTTATCATATCTCTGGGAGGTGCCCAGTGCTCCAATTTCACATTTATTCATATAGATTCCATAATATAGGTTTTACTTAATTAGCCGTTATGTTTCCCTAAGTCTTCAAATGTTCAGATCTATAACTAATTCTAATTTCTATTTTCCCATCTTTACACTATATTAATTTTATCTTATAAATTGTACCCTGTTCTGTCAGCCATGAAATAAAAATTATTGTTTGTACGGAAAATAAGGATCTACGTACATCAAATCGTCTTTAAATTAAGTGGCAGCAGAATAATTATCTTTGAAATAATAAAATGCAGCGATCAATTTTGAGTTCTGTAGTTTATTGATGCCTATCGCATCTACTCCTCTCTAGCTATTGTGATGATGGCCAAACCAAGAGTGCTCCACGGGAGCTAGCTTAAATGCCATCCGATAGGGCGGCTTTTAAACAAGTTTATAATAAAACGTACACTGCAATTTTGGATACAAAAAGAAAATAAGAGTCATTTCCCTTGAACCATGAAAGCAACGATAATGGCTATTATAATATATTAATATATATATTTTAACATCGCATAATCTGGCAAACCTGAATCTAAGGTCAACGAAAATCGTTCCCTGAGCCTAATTTTTTAGGGCTTTGGAGTGAGCTATGAATCATTGAAATCGGACCAGTTGGAGCGGAGGAGTTGCTTGGACGCAGGCACGCACAAACACACACACATACACAGTACTTTATATATAAGATTATAAAAGATGGAAGAAAAGTATTTAATTCTTTACACAAGTCAGAATCAAACAGGGCCTAATGCTTTGTGGAATAACCTTTGTTTGCAAAGACAGTCTTCATTTGTTTTCTGCAAGTATCGATTCGTTTCGATCATTGTTCTGTTAGTATTCTGGACCGTTTTTAATGGCAGATCTTCTTCAGTTCAAATTATTAGGCGGACGCGCATGGTCAGAAGTTTTCAATCGATTTCCGGTCAAGGGAGAGACTGGGCCTTTTCCAGATATTCTTGTTCAATACATCTCGGTACATAGTTCGATTTATTGTTTCTTCGATTATGCGAAACCATCCTGTTCCTTATAATGAAAAACAGCTTCCTACCATTACATAACCCGTTTATTTTTCACACACGGAATGTGTCCGTTTCTTTTCCAAACTTGACGATATGAATTTAGACCGGATAATTATATCTTGATCTCATTAGAGTAAAAAGTATTTTTCCGGCTTACTTAAACGCAACTTGCCAAAGTTCAGATTTCTCAACACATAATTCCTTGAGAAACGGTATTTGTCGTTATCTACAAAATCGCAAGCCATGAATTTGTTGCAGACAGATTAAGGGGTAAGTGTTGTCCCTGGTGCTGAGAGATCTACCAACTCTTTGTGAAAAATACAGATTCTTTAACATTCCTAAAATTCTGCTTGAAGCGTGTTTGAAAATCTTTCAAGGTTTTCGTTTCTTCCACTGGCGTTTTCAAAAACTAACAGAACATATAAGAAATTATCGTCCTTTACCAATAGTAATTTTTACTAGGAACTATACTACCAGTTGGGTCACTGACGGTTCAGGTTATAAAACACTGAAGTTGATTTCAGCATTCCATTGAAATAAAAGTAAATTTCATTATGATTCCGTTAAATATTTCAATTTGTTCAAGCCATGATTAATCTGGTTTAAAAGTTCATGTTTAACATTTTACTGATTGTCTTTTTAGCATTTAATAGAAATAGAACTTCCGGAATAAACATGAACTTTAAATCAGATTAACTTAAAATATTTTTTTTAATATGCCAAAAAATATTTTTGAGAGATATTCACCTGAAAATATTTTTAAATATGCCAAAAATATTTAAAATATTGTTTGTTTAAAGAAAGCTGAAATATAAATAATTACTCTAGAGACAACTGAACGAAACAGCAAATCGGGATCTCTTTTTGTCTGTCTTTAACTTTAAAATATTTTAATTAAAAATATTGTCTGTTTCAAGAAAGTTAAAATAAAAATAAAATATATAAACTCTGTAAATCATTATGAGCCGGGCTGACGCACCACACAATCACGCATGAAATCACAGACTTTAATACTATATAGATAAATTCGGTATTTCTGAGAGCAAGAAAATATTCCTTAGATTTTCCCATTATGGTTGCTACGGCTAGAGCACTTAACTGTCAATAGGTATCCCGTACCAAGCTTCTAAAGAACGTTAACTGTTAATCAGAACATTCTAGAACAACCTACATCTGTTTATAACAAACCATCTATAAATTTAAATTTTCTATGCAGATGGCACAGTGTTGTTAGCGGACATAGAAAGAAAACTGCAGGAATTAATAGAGAAAGTCCTAAAGGAGAGTGAGAAGAAAGGGTTAACCATTAATAGTAAGAAGAGATAATGAATGGCTGTCCCCAATAGAAAAAGCACAAAATGCGAACTACGAATTGGATAAAGTGGGGCAAGTAAAAAAATTAAATTAAATATTTGTGAAATGTTTAACAGAAGACGAAGCGGTAACAGAGAAATCCGAAAGCTCATTGGAATAGCGAAAATGGCCCTCCAAAAGCTAAGCAAAGTATTCGAAAAAGGGTGACTTTTGTTAGAGACAAAGGAAAGAGTCTTAAACTGTTATGTAATATCTGTTCTCATATATGTCAGTGAATGCTGGACAATCCCCTCACAGATTAACGGAAATATGATTCTGCTGAAGGATGGTGAATATGTCAGGAAAGAAGTTGTAAGGAAAATGTAAACAAAAATGACGCCTTACTCAGAATCAGAGCGGAGATGAATTTTCTGGAACACAGAATTGGAAAAAAGTTGGCATGGAGAATCTGATGGACACGGGACGACGACGACGACGACGAATAATAATAATAATAATAATAATAATAATAATAATAATAATAATAATAAGAAGAAGAAGAAGAAGAAGAAGATTTAATGAAATGTTTATTCCTACTTAGCATTGCACAAGGTCAGATGATTTCAGATTGCATTTCCTTCTAGAACAATGCATAAATTATTAGGTAATTTAATGCCGACAAAATATTTATTTCTGGTAATATTTTGTTTTGTCTAAAATCTATTTCTGGTAATAACTTTCCCTTCAAAAATGTATTGTTGACAATAATTTTTTCAAAAAAAGTATTGCTGGTAATATTTTTTTCCTTAAATATATATAGCTGGTAATATTTTTTTTCAAAAAATGTATTGCTGGTAAAAAAAATATTCAAAAACGTACTGTTTGTAATAGCTTTTTTTTCTTCAAAGATTTATTGCTGATAATAATTTTTTAATAAGTATTTCTGGTATTAAAACCTATTTTTACACTTTCATAGTATTTTTACCCCAGTTCCGCGGTTAACTATTTGCACATATCTCAGACCCTAACAGGTGCTACCGCCCCGGGTCAGGGTGGACTTGGAAAAACCAGCAATTAAGCAATTCCACGCTCCTCAAAACCTCCTGATCGGAGGCCTTGCTGCTGGATGTAGTTTATTGTCATACCCAGGACGCGGATATACTTTATCGTCATTCCCAGGACGGAACTTGGTAAGCGACTTGATTACGCATTTGGTATACAACTTATATTTCAGTGGGCTGGTGTTGCCTCGAGGCGGTGTATTGGTTAGCAAGCTTTTCTCGTTAGAACAATTAGGACTGAGTAGTGAGTTCGATCCTCACTGGGTGCCCCCTACTTTCGGCTGTGTGCCAAATTATAAATTTTAATCACTATATTGGACTGGCCTAAATGAGAAAAGGCGACATGGATTCGTAATTTCGATACGTAAATGATTAGATATTGTAATCTATATTAATAATGATGAACATCTTTGTGCATGTCTCTGTGTCTGTGCATCTATAGAAAGAAAAGCGACGTCATCGTTCTTCATTTAATTCGAAACATAGGTAGTAGACATAAAAGCGAGTATAATGAACTGTGTTTGATTTATTTTTGAGGTGACAAAAGGGATCAAAACGCTCCCTCCCTTTGAAAATAAATGTACCCGGGGATTCAAAACCTACTGGACAGATTTCTATGAAATTTGGAACATAGATTTCTGGTATGAGACTCGATGTAATATGCTATGTACAAGTATATATTATTTTGATCATGAGTAGTACAGGTGGAGGGGGGCACAAACTCCCTCTACATTTTCCCTTCGATTTAAATGAAAGTTATACTTAGGTAAATGACCTCAAATGATGCCTATTCCCCAAATATTAGCGAATTTCAATATCATGGCACCTTAATGGGGGACAAACCACCCTATACTGATAATTTGGGAAGTCCATATTTTGAGTATTTGAATCTCTATTATATATATATATATATATATATATATATATATATATATATATATATATATATATATATATATATATATATGTATGTTTTAGTCACCTTGATATTTTGACAACTCCCTAAGTATTTATATATATGTATGTTTTAGTCACCTTGATATCTTGACAACTCCCTAAGTATTTAATAGGGGGAGTGTTGGATACATTTTTTTTAAATTTGAAAGAGATTCTATGTATGACACCTAATGACATCGACTATATATATATATATATATATATATATATATATATATATATATATATATATATATATATATATATATAACTTATTTTTAAAAAATGGAGGGTTCCAGGGGTGGACAAATCCCCGCCTCAAAAACTGGTTTCATGGATTTAAATGAAATTTAAACCATGTCATCTTTTTACATTCATTTCATTTTTGCATCCCAACATTTGACTGATGCCGCAAATTTAGTTTCCTACAACCTGGAAACCAAATTAAGGAAGCCAAAATGCATAGACGATGTGTAGAAATATGTTGAAGGGCAAATCTCCCGATATCACTATAGAATCGAAACCAAAACAGAAAAAATGTCCTAGTTTCAAAACTATCTGTCCCATTTCAACCCTGACTAAACAAATCTATCTACCCACGGAAATAGAGAATAAACCAATATATATTTTTTCAATCGTTTCACCCCAAGCAAGGCGGGAAGCCACTAGCTCGCAAGGGGTTACAGTGTTGGAGTTAGAGCAAATAGGAGTGATAGATAAAGGATGAAGAGAAGAATAGGGGATAAATCAAGGCATCTGGAGATGTTGATTGACATTACATTTGAATAGTTGGATATTATAGCTATCATTGAAACAGGAAAAGGGGAAGGAGTTCCACAGTCGAAAGTGCGAGACATGAAGCTATTGGAGTAGAAGAGGGCTACATTTAACAGTTTCGACAGTGAAAGGGTGTGAGCGAGATGCTAGCTTAGTAGAACCTTTAAATTAATGAAGTTTGGAAACCAGCGAAAGTAGCTCCTCGGAGTAGTTACCATGAAAGTATTTGTAAAAAGACAAATGGAGGCGACGGCACGTTTGTGAGAGAGCGGTTGCAAACGAGATGCCAGATCAGGGCCAATTACGTTGCATATCCGTCTCTGGATCTTATCAAGAACTTTGAGACAAACATAACGGGCACCAGACCATATATGGAAGCAATACCCCACGCAAGGGCGAATGATTGATTTGTACATTTGAGGGATCAACTCCGGCGAGAAACATTTCCTGGCGCGGCAATACACTCAATAATTACAAAATCTGTTTTCAAACATAAGCTATAATGGACCTTGTGATGAGGAATTTAAGAAAGTTATGAAAAAAAAAACTAATAAATAAAGAAGAATCATTTGACATTGAGATTGAACTTTTGAAAATTGCTTACCTTCTCCTCGAATCCTATAACAAGTTTCTCAATTACATGAAGGAAGCATTGAATCAAAAGTTCTTTCGCAAAATGTGAGGTATATCGCGCATTGGAAACAAATACATCCACATCAATAGAGACTTTATCATCTCTTTTATTTGAAACCATTTCCAAGCTCTGATTTCCCCGAATGTCTAGATCTGAGAGCCTGGGTCTCCGTCCTCTTCCACCCGTTCTGCTCCAGCGTCGTCTCCGATGGTTCGAGCATGCAGCTCGACGCCCGGAGGGAGAGCTCATCCGCGATGTACGTCTCCCTCCTTCACTTCCTGGTTGGCGAAGACGTGTCGGTGCGCAGCTGAAGACGTGGGCTAGCACGATCAAGTATGACCTAGCAGTACTATCGGGCCCGCAAGTAGTTGGTCTTTGACGATGGAATCGCGAGTGGCTCGCCATTTCGTGTGACCTGGCTCAGGATCCTCGGGCGTGGGCAGCGATGGTCCGAGATGCTGTACTTGCTCGGGAGGAAGCCGGTTCAACCCGACCAGGGTGAAAACCGATACAAGTCAAGTCAAGTTAAAGTCATAAAATCCTACATATCTGATTTCACAAATGCGGGATGAGAAACTGTTAGCATAGAACATGGTTATATCTATCTAATTTCAATATTAAAATGCTTCACCAAGCTGCCAATCTAGTAGCACGTTTAAATTCTTAATGTCGATGTACCAAAGAGGAAAGCTCATCAGAACAATTACCATGGATATAATCATAGAAAAGCCATAATAACTACGTTACGTCGTTGGGAAAGTGACTGAACCCGAGATGACATGTCAAGACTTATAACCTTGCAGATCCTTCTTTTAATCTGGTCGAGAATTTCTAAATAAACTGTACAAGTTCCAGACCAGATGTGACAACAATATTTAATATTATATATCTGTAATAACATATATATACACTAATATAATAATTGCTATGTCAGACTATACCCAAATTTATTGACAACAGTGGACATGCAGAATAAATCAACCTTTAGAAATTCGCCCATACATTCGAGATTAAAAATATAATTTTAAGAACAGTCATCTTCACTACACGAGGTTCCATACCTGTCTCATATCAACTTATGTATATCTATACGCATGCAGCAATGCGTGATCGTCTACACGCATGCGTACAAAACTGTCAGTGCCATTGCCTTTATCCAATCACCGTAGACTGACGGACGATAAAGGTTTTGTTTGAATGACATGAATTAGATGAATTATATATTCGGGTTCCGGCCCCGGGGTGTAACTTTAAAAACGGAGGGCTCGACCAGCACTTATTTGTCTATTAACTCTTTCGCTTAACCTAGGCCTGCTGGATCGGCAGATCGTTGGCGAGTATTTAAAGAAATCACCGAATTGTCGCTAAGGGTGCCCCTTGAGCATCGTAATTGGTGCTTTCATGCGGTCAAGTCGTAACAGCCTATCGGAAATAACGAATAAAGTAGAGAGAGAGAGAGAGAGAGAGACAGACAGACAGACAGACAGACAGACAGACAGAGAGGGGATAAATATTGGGAATAATAGAATACAGAGGGAGAAAAAATGAAAGAAGGTGTGTTAGGGAGGTAGGAAAAGAGTGAGATAAAGAAAAGGAGTGAGTGACAGAGAGAGGGCGATGTTGAGAAAAAGATATTGAAGACAGAAGGAGTAATGGTGCCGAGAGGTATGAGGCAAACTCGAGAAATAATGAAGTAAAAATTCTGAAAGAAGGACATTGATTAAAAGATGAAAACAAGTGAAGGAAATAGATACGCAGATATGTATTTACACCTTTTAGGTGTTGTAGATTTTGCAAGTATACGAATATATAGCGTCAACTCAGGATATTGTGTTGTTCTAAATAACGGAGTCAGGTTTTACTGGCAGTAAAATATACAGCATAACCTAGCATCCCTGTACCATTTCCTAAAACATATTTTAATGGTAATTATTCTGATGAGCTTCCGTCTTTGGTATCGCGACATCATGAACATGAAATGTAGTACTAGACTGGCAGCTAGGTTTCATTATTTTACAGTTTAAATTAGTAAATGTAACCGCAAGTTCTATGCTAACAGTTTCTTCTCTCACATTTCCCGCTCATGAAAATCACTTCCGGCCTATTCCTTTTAAACATTTAAATCGAATATTAATCTTTACTTTCTGTTTTCTTAGTTTCTGTATTTTCCTTATTCTATCTTTTTATGTGCCGTGTCCTATCAGGACGTAGGCGATCATGTCTCTCCACTTCCCTCTATCTCTTGTAGCTCTCAATAAATGAGATGAGTCAATCTTTGCTGAGCAGTAGAGGAAGTTGTACATGTTCATATTATGCTGTAATTGAAAAATGAGTGAAGGAATACGTAGCAGTAGATTAACATTAATTTTTATCTAAAGATTGTTAAAAGTGATGGTGAAATGGTACAAATGACTTATGCTGAGCGTTTTATGATGAAATTGTATGTTTTGAATTAATTCATGATAATTCATATAAGAACGACAAGATTTGCACGATAACGTAAAAATTGTGTCCCCAAAAACATGGATTGATTATTTTTATGTACCGTGTCCCTTCAGGACGTAGGCAGTGATGGCTCTCCATTTTCCCTATCCCTTGTAGCTTTCAATAAGTTTTATCCCTTTGCTACTTCTCCCATGCCATGTTCTGCCATCCACTTGCTTAAGCCTACCAGGTATGTCTTGCGTTGCTTTCCTTGTCTCTCTTTTCCTCTATTCGACCCGTGAGTATCAGATTCTCCAAGCCCTCCTTCCTCATTATGTGTTCCAGAACCTTCAGCTGCCTCTTCCTGATGTTAACTATAAGCTTCCTCCTTGTTTGCATCCTTTCCAAAACCTCATCGTTGCTCACACGCTTGCTCCATGATATCCTCAGCATCCTTCTGTAGAACCACATCTCCATCGTCTCGAGTGTCCCTCTTCATTTTTGAGGAGACCGTCCAATCTTCACTGCCGTAAAGGAGGTTAGATGTCACGTGACCACTCAGTACTTTTTTCTCTGTTACCAAAGATATCCTTATTTTTATTGTCTAATTATATGCATAATAATTAAAGTGAATGGAAGGTATGATGATATTACTGTTTGTATGGGATCAACAATCAATTAGCATGATACTCAGCTTAAAATGCAAGAGGATTAATAGGACATTAAGGGCTTTGCTTACTAAATCTGAAGTAGTTGCATATATTTCACCAGCGGTTGATTTTCGGGTTCATGTAAATACAACATCTGAATCAAATAAATATGCGTATTCAAGCTTAATTTCATTCGTTATCAGAAAGCGGTAATATTAAACAAAACTTGTCTTTTCGTGAGTTAATGACCAGGTATCATACCTCGCTTTTGGAATGTTCCCTTAGCCACCCCAATGCGTCTCCGGATCTCAATGTCCCTCTTGCCGTCCTCTTCCCAGATATTTAAACTTCTGCACCTGCTTGATTTTAGTGCCCTCGACCTGCAAATCGCATTTCGGGCTCATCCTTTTACTGATGACCATGCATTCTGTTTCATTGTTCATTCTCTTTAATAATAATGCTTTTATTTTTGTCGTATTCTTTCACACTCAGTAACCCCTTGTTTTTTAGTGACTTGGTTAGCTTGGGTAAAAATTATTAATAAAAGAAAACGAGAAATGACAAAACAAGCATATATGTCAGCTACGGTATATCTGAATCCATGTGACCAGATAGGAAATTTTTGATTCCCAAATTGTGCCCTTACATTTCAACTATAAATAATATCTTTACCATACGCACACACACACACAAGCAAACAAATAAACACACACACACACACACACACACACACACACACACACATATATATATATATATATATATATATATATATATATATATATATATATATATGTATTTATATACCGATTCAATAGGTCAATGTCTGATCCTTACCTCCTCCTTCCTCAATATTAAGTATTATAATAAAAAGAAATATAAAAAGAAATTCTAAAACTCTCCTTTCCCTCTCTAAACTCGACCATGTCTCTCATACCATCCCTCAAAGTTCTCTGGTCATTGTCGGAATCAATGCGCATACGTTGACAGTATGACGAAAACTGAATGATGCCGGTTTTCATGGCAGAATGCCTAGAAATAAAAACACTGCATACGAAAAAGCACAAACAAGCTTGGCTCAACTATTCCAAAGCTCTTATTAATAAGCTAGAATAGAAAATAGTTCTCTTTTCGGATCTCTCTCTCTCTTTCTCTCTCTTTCTCTCTCTCTCTCTCTCTCTCTCACACACACACACGCATATATATATATATATATATATCAAAGTGTAGGAGAACGAACAGTAGGATTACAGCGTTCCAAACGTTAATTTAAAAATAGTGCTCAATACACAAAGTAGAGCCGTAAATGTTATGCAGTGTTACATTAGAACATGCACATATCCACTACAAAATTGTACATTTTTGTTTCAATGTCAAAAAAAGCGGAAAAACTTTTTTAGACGCCTCATCAGGTGGGGAATCACGGTGTTACTAAAAATTTTATTCAGAAATACCGTTATCAAAGCAAATATCCCCCACTTCCGTTCTTTTGAAATTGACATAAAATGTCTTGTAGAATTTACATGTAGAGATGAAAAACATTTAATGAAAATTTTCCAAAATTTCACACCATAATATGAACATGTACAACTTCCTCTACTGCTCGGCAAAGATTGACTCATCTGGTAAGCGTCTTATGAAAAAAAAAAAAAAAAAATTATCGCATATGGTAACGCAGCTACGTAATATAAAGGGAGATAACTTTCGAAAATAATGGAAAATGATGAGAATAAATTAAAAGAAAGAATAAAATGAGATAAAACCTAGAAAACTGAACGATATGATAACATTTTATATAAGAAAATAAAAGCATATCAAGGTTCAAAAGTAATATATACATACATACATACATACATATATATATATATATATATATATATATATATATATAAATATAAAAGTGGACATGGAAGTCAGCACTTAGAGGCGACAGTCTGTTTCATGCTAGTGCAATCGTCAGGCGACTAGTGCTGTTATTTTTCTCGGCTGTTTATATAAGGGTCAGTGGTGCATTATGGGTAGTATATTTTGGCGGGTACTTTTACCGGAAGTCGCTTATTTGTTTATTTATTTATGTCAAATTATTTTGCTTGTTTTTTTGTTTATTTTTTTATTTTTTATTTTTTATCTTATATATTTATTTATTTATTCTTTTATTTTGATCGGTGTTTTTGGTTAACGTAGTAAAAAAAATTGTTTATATAGCTTATTGTTGGTAGTCTATAATGGCCGCCATTTACCGGAAATCGCTTGTTCGCTTATTTATTTGGGTCAAATTGTTTTGCTTATTATTTTTATTTTTATTTGTATAACAGTTATAACTTTCGTCCGTTCTTTTGTTTTGATTTTATTTCGCATATTCTAACAGGTGTGGTTTTGTGATTTGTTTGGAGTAGTTTATTTTGCTTATTTTATTGTTGTTTGTTTATATATTTATTTATTTTTCTATTTTAAGTTACGTAGTAAAAATTTGTTTTCATGTCTACATTTTGAGATTAGCTCGGATCTTTTATTTAATAATTTATTTTGATCTGGGAAGGTAATGATAGCTATTTTTTCCTCCAAGCAAAGTTTGCAAGTTTTTGATAGGTTGTTGTAGGCTGATGATTTTTTCCTTATTTTCCAAGATATTTTTGGTGTGGTGTGTGTTTTGTTTTTTATTTCCCAGATATACTTAGAAAGCATTGTGCTGTTCGCATATTTACTATTTGTGAAAGACATTTTGTGTACATAATTTCTTTGTTTCCATGGTCCTTCGGTTACTCCTATGTATACTTTTTCTTCATTATCTGCTGATTTTGTCGTGGCTTGGTAGATTACGTTGTTTTGTAAACAATTACCGTTTAAGGGACATTCGTTTTTTATTCTGCAGTTGCACGTGGGTTTAATTTGTTCGTGTGGTTTGTTAATAATTTTTCTGTTGTGCTTTTTTATTATTTGTGCCATGTTCTCGGTGCAACTGTAGCTGATTTTTACTGTGTTTTTGTTGAATATTTTGTGTAGTGTGCTTGATTCCGGGAAGTGTTTGTGTAAAAGCTTGAAGAATATTTTTCCTATGTTTGTTTTTAAGTTTTTGCTGTACGGTGGGTTGAACCATATGATATTTCTTTTTCTGTTGGTCTTTTTTGTATTCTGTGGTGAGTATGCGAGTGTTGCTGGGAATCCGCTATCTTTTAGGGCTGTTTCGTAGTCTTTCTTGGCTTTGTTAAATATAGATTCATCGGAAGAATTGTCGGAAAGCCTGCGGTTAATCGATTTAGGTATCTGTTTGATTATAGAAGGCGGGTGGTTGGAGTATATATGTATGTACTGTGGTTTATCATTCGGTTTTCTGTATGGTTTGTGTGTGCCTTTTCTTAGGTTGAAGGTGACATCTAGAAAATCTACTTCGTTTAGGTTAGTTTTTATATCTATCTCGAATCCGTTATTTTTGAAGATTTTAATTATTGTTTTTCTAGTTTTATCTGTCTTTTGTTTGTTGCAGTTTCTTAAGATTATGAGACCGTCATCTCTGTAGAGCCCTGTGTCATTTCTATCTATTATTTTGCTTATTTCGTGTAGTAAATAAATACCTACGATTTCGCATGTCTCTGCACCGTCAAAGCTTCCCATTGTAGTGTCAAATATCCCATCTTTCTTTATCCATGCTTCTTCATGGTGAAATAATAATGATTTACGGGAGTGCTTAATGATGTCGATTTCGTTTGGTTTTATTATTATTTGTTCCTGAGCTAAGTTGATGGCCTTATCTAGTGTACGTTCTGTTATGGATGGGTAAAATTCTTTTATGTCTAATTGTAGGAAGTGGCAATTTTGTTTGTTATTTATGCTGTTGAACCAGTCAATGGTTGTTTTTGTGTTTTTCCACTGGTTTACTCCTAACTTCTTCCTAAGTTCAGAATTAATTCTTTCTAGTATTGTTTTACTTATTTTACCTAGTTCGCTTTTGGCTGGGTTTATGAGTCTGCATGCAGGGTTGGTTTTGAAATTTTCCTTGTGGTCTTTTAGTGTGATAAAGGCTTGCGTCTTGCTCATGCAACTTATTCGGTCATCTAGGTCTAATTTTTGAGCGATTGCTTTAGCTTCTTTATTTATATCGTGTTCTATTGTTTTGGGTGCCTTTTTGTATGTTTTGGTTATGTTGTTCTTTAGTAATTTATTGTGCGTGGGAGGGGTTAGTTTGTATAAATTTCTTGTTTTGTCGGCTGCGATGAATACATTTGCTGAACTGTTTATTTTAGCTATATCTTCTTTTAGCTTTTTTTGGAATGCATCTTGATTTTTATGGAATTTTATGTTTCTAACTAGGTCAGTTAAGTCCTTCTCGAAGTCATCTAATTCTTTTTGTTGCGGGGGACATTTTTTTGTTTTGAACCCGTATTTTTCCTTGGGTGTATTATTATTATTGTGAAGATCTTGGTTTAAAAAATGTGCTTTCCATCTCATTCTTTTTATGAAACTTTCTGTTTTTTCAAATAATTTTAGTTTATATATGTAAGGGGAAGGGGTGGGTATGTTTTTTAGTGAGTAGTCGAGGCTAAATTTTTCTATGTCCATGTTGTGTTATAAATGTAGCGAAAGTGCTCTACTGATGATCAGGAGCTGAATATGCAGAAATATAGTCTTAAAGTGTGCTATATTTATGGGGTAAAGTGCTCAATATCAGAGATAGAGCGTGTGTAAATATAAAAGTGGACATGGAAGTCAGCACTTAGAGGCGACAGTCTGTTTTCATGCTAGTGCAGAAATTTATACAAACTAACCCCTCCCACGCACAATAAATTACTAAAGAACAACATAACCAAAACATACAAAAAGGCACCCAAAACAATAGAACACGATATAAATAAAGAAGCTAAAGCAATCGCTCAAAAATTAGACCTAGATGACCGAATAAGTTGCATGAGCAAGACGCAAGCCTTTATCACACTAAAAGACCACAAGGAAAATTTCAAAACCAACCCTGCATGCAGACTCATAAACCCAGCCAAAAGCGAACTAGGTAAAATAAGTAAAACAATACTAGAAAGAATTAATTCTGAACTTAGGAAGAAGTTAGGAGTAAACCAGTGGAAAAACACAAAAACAACCATTGACTGGTTCAACAGCATAAATAACAAACAAAATTGCCACTTCCTACAATTAGACATAAAAGAATTTTACCCATCCATAACAGAACGTACACTAGATAAGGCCATCAACTTAGCTCAGGAACAAATAATAATAAAACCAAACGAAATCGACATCATTAAGCACTCCCGTAAATCATTATTATTTCACCATGAAGAAGCATGGATAAAGAAAGATGGGATATTTGACACTACAATGGGAAGCTTTGACGGTGCAGAGACATGCGAAATCGTAGGTATTTATTTACTACACGAAATAAGCAAAATAATAGATAGAAATGACACAGGGCTCTACAGAGATGACGGTCTCATAATCTTAAGAAACTGCAACAAACAAAAGACAGATAAAACTAGAAAAACAATAATTAAAATCTTCAAAAATAACGGATTCGAGATAGATATAAAAACTAACCTAAACGAAGTAGATTTTCTAGATGTCACCTTCAACCTAAGAAAAGGCACACACAAACCATACAGAAAACCGAATGATAAACCACAGTACATACATATATACTCCAACCACCCGCCTTCTATAATCAAACAGATACCTAAATCGATTAACCGCAGGCTTTCCGACAATTCTTCCGATGAATCTATATTTAACAAAGCCAAGAAAGACTACGAAACAGCCCTAAAAGATAGCGGATTCCCAGCAACACTCGCATACTCACCACAGAATACAAAAAAGACCAACAGAAAAAGAAATATCATATGGTTCAACCCACCGTACAGCAAAAACTTAAAAACAAACATAGGAAAAATATTCTTCAAGCTTTTACACAAACACTTCCCGGAATCAAGCACACTACACAAAATATTCAACAAAAACACAGTAAAAATCAGCTACAGTTGCACCGAGAACATGGCACAAATAATAAAAAAGCACAACAGAAAAATTATTAACAAACCACACGAACAAATTAAACCCACGTGCAACTGCAGAATAAAAAACGAATGTCCCTTAAACGGTAATTGTTTACAAAACAACGTAATCTACCAAGCCACGACAAAATCAGCAGATAATGAAGAAAAAGTATACATAGGAGTAACCGAAGGACCATGGAAACAAAGAAATTATGTACACAAAATGTCTTTCACAAATAGTAAATATGCGAACAGCACAATGCTTTCTAAGTATATCTGGGAAATAAAAAACAAAACACACACCACACCAAAAATATCTTGGAAAATAAGGAAAAAATCATCAGCCTACAACAACCTATCAAAAACTTGCAAACTTTGCTTGGAGGAAAAAATAGCTATCATTACCTTCCCAGATCAAAATAAATTATTAAATAAAAGATCCGAGCTAATCTCAAAATGTAGACATGAAAACAAATTTTTACTACGTAACTTAAAATAGAAAAATAAATAAATATATAAACAAACAACAATAAAATAAGCAAAATAAACTACTCCAAACAAATCACAAAACCACACCTGTTAGAATATGCGAAATAAAATCAAAACAAAAGAACGGACGAAAGTTATAACTGTTATACAAATAAAAATAAAAATAATAAGCAAAACAATTTGACCCAAATAAATAAGCGAACAAGCGATTTCCGGTAAATGGCGGCCATTATAGACTACCAACAATAAGCTATATAAACAATTTTTTTTTTACTACGTTAACCAAAAACACCGATCAAAATAAAAGAATAAATAAATAAATATATAAGATAAAAAATAAAAAATAAAAAAATAAACAAAAAAACAAGCAAAATAATTTGACATAAATAAATAAACAAATAAGCGACTTCCGGTAAAAGTACCCGCCAAAATATACTACCCATAATGCACCACTGACCCTTATATAAACAGCCGAGAAAAATAACAGCACTAGTCGCCTGACGATTGCACTAGCATGAAACAGACTGTCGCCTCTAAGTGCTGACTTCCATGTCCACTTTTATATTTACACACGCTCTATCTCTGATATTGAGCACTTTACCCCATAAATATAGCACACTTTAAGACTATATTTCTGCATATATATATATATATATATATATATACATGTGTGTGTGTGTGTGTGTGTGTGTGTGTGTGTGTACACTGTGGTGGGAATTTACAGACAAATAGAGGACATACATGTTTCGTGTATTTACATCAAAGAGAGAAACAAGGCTTTTTGAATGGGGAAGAAAGAGGTTTAGTATGGGAAAATATACGAAAGAATATAGTTTGAAGAAATCTTTTGAGAAACAATATGGCGGCTGGGATAAAGACAGAATCGGTGAGATCGGACGAAATGAAAGGAAATGATAACGATACCTTGAGGGTAAATAAATAGAAATAATATAATAAAAAGGAAATCAAATACAAAAAAAAAACTTCCACCTCCCAAGAAATAAACTCCAGAAAAATGAGAAATAAAAAGAAAGCAGAAAAGTAAAGACGAAAGAAATACTAGAACCAAAAAAACATTTTGTATCGTGAAGTGAATAAGAAAAAAAAATACAAAGCAGACTTTGGTGGTTAGTGTCAGAAGACAAAACAGTAGGTAGGAAAAGAAACCTGTTTAGAAGAGAAAGATAAAACATGAAACAGGAAGAAAAAAAATACGATTTCTTAAGGGCAGAAGATGAAAATAGAAACAAAAATACAAGTTGCTCATGAAGAGCTAAACGAAAAGACCCCTGAGAAATGAAAAGAAAAAAAAATTGCAAAAGAAATGATGGAGACACATTCAAATTAAAATAGAATATCGATAAAACAAAATTATATATTTTCCGCCTGCTTGCGCACTCACGCGAAAAAAAGAACATATAAAATGTGACAACGAACAAAATGTTACTCTGAAAAGTATATATATATATATATATATATATATATATATATATATATATATATCGGGTGCGATGGATAAATTGTCGTCTAGTTTCCGCAAAAATGAAAATAACACTGACATCTCATTTTAACAGATACGTTTACCAAAATTATACAAAAATATATTGAAATACTAAAGAGTAAATTCATTCAATAAAATCACCATCGGTTTCAACCACAGCATCGAGACGACTTCGGAATCCATTTCATCTCTTCTGGACGCTCTCTTTGTTTAAGTTTGTAAATGCTGCCATAATCCTTGCCTTCAGTTCATCTTTGATGTGACAAGGAGCGTTGCTGATCTCTCAATCAACTCCGCCCCACAAATAATGATCAAGTGGGGCGCAGTCTGGGTCGTTAGGTGGCCAGATGTAAGGGGTAATGTGGTCGCAGAAATTGTCTGGACGCCATGACTGGGTTTCTCCTGCTTGTGTAGCTTGTTGTAGAGCCCTATTGCTAGACATCGGGTCTTCCAGCAGCCGCTCCCTTGATCCAGGCCTCTGTGTTGAGCCTGAGGGCTTCACCAACAGATTCGGGAGTTATTTTCTTATCAGAACAATCAGAGTGAGTTTTCCGAGTTACCAGTACCTTCGTATTCAGCATTAGACTCATTCAACTCTTTCCGAATCTTCTGCAATATCCTCAGATTGAACCCAAACACTCTGAAATGTTCGTATTGAAGCTTCCAGCACGAATGCCAAGCTGTACAGCATGGCGTTTCCAAATTTCTGTCGGTGTGAAATGCGTCATCGTACTCTTTTTCTTACAGAGGGTGCCCAACTGACCCTACTATACCGTGCAGTCGACAAAATCAAAAACAAACAATACGCATGGGCGAAATTAAAATTTACCCATCGCACTCTGTAGATACACTGGTACAAAGACTAAGATATATTCGTAGACATATTTTTTAAATCATTTCACTTCTAGCAAGGCAACAAAGCCACTAAGATGCAAGGTCTTACTGAATTTGAGAGAAAATGAGAAAAAGAAGATATTATTACGGAGAAATCAAAATAAAAGAACAGGAATGAAAAAGACGGAAAATAACGATGAACGTTTAAATTTTTGAAGATCAAATTTGACTGGAAAGCAAGAAGTCGAAAGAGTTTTAAGAGCGAAAAGTGTGAGAGAAATGTTAGCATAGAAATTACGGCTACATCTAGCCAGTTTAACTGTAAATATTTAAATGCAATGTCCATTATTATCTACTGTCTTCTTGATTGCTCTTCTATTGTTCTCTCCTTAAAAAATGTTTTTCTTATTCTTTCACGCTCAGTAACCCTTTATGTCTTAGTGGTTTTACTGCGTTGCACAGGGGCGATATGATACAAAAATACTCAAGGTTTATGCAACCGATTTCGAGAAGTTCATTTGATGAAATTAAAAAGATTTGTTATCCTTAACGTAACAAGAAGAGACAAAACGCATTATACTGTTATTCTTCAATGTGCTGTGTCCCTACAATACAAGAGCGATCATTGCTCTCCACAATTTCCTGTTCTACCAAACATAAGCTACTTAAGTAAGTTATTTGCTGCTCCCTTCTATTCTTTTTGCATTCTCTCAATGTCAAATTCTCCAAGCCTTTTTTCCTCATTATGTATCCAGAACTATCAGTCCTCTCTTTTTTATTCTAATTAAAAATGCGTGTCTTTTTCGTCCGTCCGTAGATTATCTCATTCATTGTCATATAGGAAGACCAGTATTATATAACAGTTCAGCACTCTTTTCTTTTCGCTAACGAAAATTTCCCTAAATTAATAAATTTCTTCCTAATTTGCTTAGATTTGGGAAGACATCATCCCCTGTTCAAATGCGCCTTCGTATTTCAGTGTCGCGTTTTTCATCCTATGATAAAACAATGATCTTGTGTCATACACTAATTTAGATCTTCATCAACGATCTTCCTGATGTCGTCAGTTCTCAAGTAGGTATCTACACAGACGACACTACAATTTACTCCTGTCTCGATAGTACATGCGGCATTGCTGACAAAGTTAACCTGGCCGAAAAGTACCTCCAATCTGTGGTTGAATGGGGCAGGAGATGGCTAGTAAACGTTAATGCCTCCAAAACGAAACTGCTCACATTTACCCACCATCGAGAAACCTCACTCCATCCTATCAGCATGGCTGATGCTCAACTCCACGAGAGCGTCTCTCTGCGCCTTCTTCGTCTCACGTTTTCCACTGACATGAGATGGAACAACTACATTGAATCAATAGCTTCATTTACCTCGAGGAAAGTTGGTTCTTTTGTCGCGTCAGATGTTTTTTCTCGTCTGAATCCACCCTTAAAATCTAAAAATCTACCATTCGTCCATGCATTTATTTCTGTTCCCATATGTGGTCTGCTGATCACGTTGTTCGTCACGAGTTTTTCGACAAAATCCAAAGACAGATAAGCAATGTAATAGGTCCTGACCTGGCAACCCGACTACAATCACTTTCTCACAGATGTGATGTGGCTTCCTTCTGATTTTCTACAAATATTTCCATGGCAACTAGTCTGACAAGCTACTTTCACTGGTACACGAACTACATGAATTTAAGCGTGCTACTAGATTGGCATCTCGGTCCCACCTTTTCGCTGTCGAAACAGTTAAATGTAACCGCCTCTTCTACTCCCGCAGCTTCTTCTCTCGGACTTTGATTCATGACTGACTAAGCAAAAGATTTCAGGAAGAGGGCTGATGTTTCTTTCGGCAGTAGATTGATTTCCAACCAAGGCGATAGGACCCAGTCTATACTGCTATTCAACCCATAGTTGCCAGGAGAAAATAAATGTATTCATATCATTCAAAATGATATTTGCACTGTTCATCTCAAGCTCAAAATTTGGAATTCGGAAGAGAGGCAAACACTTAACCTTTCAGACAGAAAACAAAGAATATTGACAAATTCTCGAAGAGACAATAAGTGAGGCGGAAAAGCCTAATTGGAGAAACCAAAACCGTACTTAACAACAAAATTGTTGACAAGGAAACGATCATAGAATGAAAACTTGTAGAGTCAGATTTGACGTTAAACTTGACAGATTCAAAGAGATCCACAGGAAGAAAATGCGCCCTAATAAAATCAGAAGACGCCTATAGTTAATTTCTTGTAATGCCATGTCACTTCAGGACGTAGGTGATCATGACTGTCCCGAGATTTTTTTTTTTGTGAAATGTATATTGGAGTGATTTCCCGATGCCTTCTCTACGGTTTGAAATTATGAGTCAGTTTCTCTCAGGCAAAGCTCGAGAGCCGAGTTTAGCCTTTTATGTAACCCTTAACGTAAGTTAAGAATTTATAAAATAAACGCAACAAAATAAACTAGGCTGCGATTTGAACTCGTCCCGTCGATTCCGCTTTCAGCGTCAATAGCTGTTAGGTTACTTGCAAATTAGAACTTCAGTTCGACATCAAGAACAAAATCCAATCTTTGTGGAAAAAGGAAATCCTGTTCATCCATCAGCCCAGTGTTTTGAAAACGAGAAGAGTTTTGTCCCTTGTTTCCTGTTTAGCATTGGGTTTCCGGTTTCTTCCAAAGCCTACTTCCACAAAGTTCTTCTAACGTCTCCGAATGAACTCTGCAATGTTATTTACAAATTAAATCTTGACCTCTAGTGTTAGCCGTTATCTCGCATAACCACTTCAAATTTTGCCGTTTCTTCCGCTCATACAACACCAAACAGTAACCTTCTGCCTTGAGTTGCTTGGGCCTTGTATTGGGTGAAGGTTAGCAAAAGAAAATACATACAAAAACGTGAATGGCAACATGGCAAATAGAATAGGAGAAATTTGTTATGAAAACACTCCCATGAGTGCTCAGGATCGCCTCGTCAGTGATGTTATGACTTGGGGTCATGGCAAGTTTAGGGTCTTCCAACATCATACTTGCTCGCCCAAGAAACCCTACCGAAACAAAAAAAATGCGTAAAGCACGCAACAAATGGACTCCTCAAATAAATGCCACTGCTGACCAATCACCACCGACTTACGTCACTTCCTCCTCAGCTAAGACGATACAAAAAAAGAATCGACGGCGAGCTCGTCTTTTTCCTTCATCTTAGGTTGGCCACGCGGAACGACCCTCGTCTTCAACGAACAGTTTGACATAACAGGTAAGTAATGACAAGAAAAGTTTCCTTTCATATGAAGTGTTACTTAACCAAAAAAAAAAATAATAATTAAGCACGTTCGTAGGTCATAGGAATTATGACCAGAAACTTTTCTCGATTTCGTTTCCCACTCCCATTTCTTCCTTCCTTCTTTACCCCTCCTCTCTCCCCTCCCAACTAGGAATGCAGAAAAATGCAGAAATGCAGACCCCCCCCAAAAAAAACCAGTTAGGACTACCAAGATAGCGTTGTTGAAAAAGGTATATGAAAAAATATAAGTAAAGGAACAAAATTATAAATTAGAAAGGGAAATATAAAAGAAGTCATCCATAGAGGTTAAATATGGACGAAAAGATTAAGAGGGATTAGGATTAAAATGCAGATTATTTGACTAGTTTGTTTCATCCAGAATTTTGAAAACGGTAAGAATTTAATAGTTAAATATGGATCAAACAACTGGTTCTCTTGGAAAATGCTGACGTGAATCAACAGATTGAGCCACAGAGGATAGTCCGGTTAGCAAGGTCGATTTTACTGCTTTTAAACTACAATCTTCCTTGAATCTCTCACGTACTTTCATATCTGCTCAAAGCGTATCCAAATGTAAATAAATTACGTCAAACATTATATGACGGTTCCGTATAGGATACAGGTTCGATTCCTGTCGGAGGACGAAGATTTCTATGAACATTTCTCGGACATTCAGGCCGGTAAATGATATTAATACTGTTTATTATAAACAGAGTATTTACTTAAATATTTGCATCTATAAAAAGAATGTATAAATATAAAAATGTCTTAAAATAAAATTGTTGGACATTGTCCATTTCATAATGTGTGACATATATATATATATATATATATATATATATATATATATATATATATATATATGTGAAGTGGACTCTCCCATCGTATTCGACGTATGAGGGTCAAGCAACTCAGTTACTAGGAACCGACAGCCAGACACCAACACATATGATTTGATTATAGTGTTGAAGGCATTGTGCAGAACCAACCACATATTTTGAATGGCCGAATAAAGAGACCTGATTCACTATGTGTCATAAGCTCCCCAAACGACCCTCCGCAGGTTTTGAATTCAGAGTTGTCCTTCTCCTAGACCAGTTGTTATCAAAGGCTATAGAATCCAGTCTGCCTTGCTATTTAGCCTTAGCGGGAGGGTGAAGAAGAGGATTAATACCTTTGCCAAGGGTATTAGCACGTAAGTGAATGTATGAATATAATGGATTCGACTGGAATTCGAACTCGGCTCTCCGATTCCTCAATCCAAGCCGCTATTCACAACTCGACCGTGCCTTCTCTCATATAATATAGTCGATGAAAACACGACCGAATGATTAACCATTAAATAAACAGAAATCAATGTACGGTTATTATATATATATATATATATATATATATATATATATATATATATATATATATATATATATATATATATATATATATATATATAGAGAGAGAGAGAGAGAGAGAGAGAGAGAGTTTAAAATATGCCATATTTATGGGAGAAGTGTGCTTGAAGATGTAGATATCTGACGATGGGTTGATGCGTGAAATTCACGGTCGCCGTGTTAAAATCTATGTCTGCACAGGCTGTATATATATATATATATATATATATATATATATATATATATATATATATATATATATATATATACGAATGGAGCGAAATCGAAAGATGTAAAAGAACTGACAAAGACTGGTTGATCGAAGTCAGTCTCACACTTACAAAACACATATTTTGTTTGGAAAGAGATAAATATGTAGATAGGAAAAGAAGACAAGAATCTTTAATGGCACTTATGAAAGAACAAATTATTACAACGAAGAAGTAAGTGAACTGTAAATTAAAGAGACGAACGAATGAACATGAGAAAAACTTTGCAACTAGGGAGAAAGAAAAAGAGGAAAATCAATTAGACAAGAACGAGTCACGTGGTATGAAAAAGAAGAAAGAATGCCGAAAGAGTGTAAGGGAATAAAGAGGAGAGAAATGGGTCCTACCACCTCCAACATAAGTGAGGATGTATGATCATTTAAGCAGAGAAAAGTCGGCTTGATTGAAGGAATCGTCGAGCATTCGTTGTCGATCGGGCCAAGATGGCCGCAGCAACGCTCAATCATAGTTGGACGGTGAGAACGAATGACAGAGATTCGATGATAAACTGTCCCCTGGGAACAATTAATTACCTCCTTTAGATTCTTCCCCGCCAACCCCAGCAACATCGTCTATACGTCGTTCTTCTCTGAGGTGAGTACAGAAAGCGAGAAGAGGGAGAGTGTCCGGCTTGTTCGGCGCGTACGACTCGTTGGTAATGGGGTGGAATGACGGCTAATTTACGAGGCAAAGCGGTAGGGTTGAACGAGCGACATATTGTTGTCGTTAGAAGGTAGTGCTGAAGGAAGAAACGAAGGAAAGGACGATACGAATTGAAAGAAAAGAAACTAAAAGAAAGAGCAGAAAGGTGAGAGCTATTTGGGAGAAGTCGAGTTCCTACGCGGAGATGCATTGTTGATGAAACATAAATATATTTTTAAATTCAATGTCCGATCTTCCATAGGTTTTAGGACTATCTCGGGTCATCATACTCCGAATGGTTTTCCGAAATTCTCTACTTACTGACTTAGACATTTTTTGAGAATCAGGTAAAAACGTCTTTATGACATACTTGTAGGAAAGACGGTGCAGTAATGGATAGCGGCTCGGATTGAGGAATCGGAGAGCCGAGTTCGAATTCCATCCGAATCCATTACATTCACTTACGTGCTAATAACCTTGGGAAAGATCTGAATCCTCTTCTTCTCCCCCACCACCAAATATGGGAAAATAGCAGGATAGACTGGCTTCTCTAGCCTTGGATGGCAACTAGCCTATTGCAGAAAGAAATGACAACCTACCGTATCGCGCATAGCATATAACTGACCGAGTAGGCTTCGCCCGCTCGCTATCTGGTAATTTTTCTAGGAAAAATTAATTGTTTTTCTATGGGATTAATGTTCACTATTTATGAAATGTTGAAGGGGTTGTGGACGTTCAATATATTTGTTTAAAGAATATGGCTGTAAAGACAGAAGAAATTAATTGGTCGGGTGTCGGGAGAGGCTTGTTATAATTAAGGAAAGTTAATAGGAGATAAGGAACTTGAACATACGATAGGCGACACTAAGAGTAATTTCGCCAAACACCGTGAAATGCTACAAAACCAACACATTAATCTAAAAATCGTGTAATGTTCTGAAACAGCCACGTTTGATAGAGGCTTTCAAACGGATGTCATAGGTGGCATCAAACTCTTTCAGAAATATTAAAATTGTCAGCTGTATACAGCCGCTTAAAAACGGCTTGCGGTGAATGAAGCGTGTAGCCATTAGTGAAGTCCGTCCTTCTTCTGAACCCGTGGCTCATAAATAACTGCAGCAAGTTAAGGAATAAACTCACTTGGCGACTTTCAACAAGAATAACAATTAAAATGGATAACACATGTAACTCGAAGATAAAATAATGGCATAATCAAAATTCTTACGTTCCACACTACTTCAAACAAAACGTCAGGAAGGAATCCCACATCAGTACTGGAAAGAGCGATAACAGTTAGTGAACTTGAGAAAATTATTTTCTTGAAAAACATTTTGGACATAAACAGTTTATGAATTTCAACCGAAAGTAGCACTAGCTGTTCGATCAAAATATGCCGAATGTTTCCTTATAAGGAAACGGATAATATTACGATTTCAATAGAAAACCAAAAGTTACTACATCAGTGGAATGTGTATATGTGAATACTCATTCATGACATCAGAGGGAAAAATACTGCAATAAATGTAAATAATTGTGATATTAAATTATTTAGTTAGGACAACACTGTCCAAGATGAAAAGCAACAAAGTAGTACGTGCAAGCGAGATTGTAATGGAGGTGTTGTATGCCTTAGATTATTTTGTGATAAAGCGATGATGTTATCACGTGCATGGCGAAGTTTTTAATCATGTGAAGGCGTGAAAAAGATTTTTATTATACAAGCCAAAAGATCGAAGAATACGTTATAAAATTTAAAATTTAAAAAATTCAAAGGAAATGGTTAAGTGGTGTATCTAATTATGAAGAAATATATTATAAACATTGTAGGATGTTTCCAGAAATATTGTAATCTATACGATTAATAATATATATATATATATATATATATATATATATATATATATATATATATATATATATATATATATATATATATACCTGTGATTATTTCTTACACACAGAGAAACTATAACACATATGGATAAAGCAAGTATTATGAATGGGAGGAAACTGGGATGCTTTTGTAATATTTCCCGCGGGAAAAAGACGAAGCCAGGTGATGTCTTTTTGGACAATTGATAGGACTACGTCTTTTTTAATTATTTCTCCTTAGTGTCACTGTCTATCACGTCTACGTCAGCCGATGTGCCCATGTTACTTCTAGACTGGTGTCACTCACTGGCCTCGTAAATTCATTTTACAAAAAGGGAGATAATCCCTCTCTGCTTTTTCTGAAAGGCTTATGACTTGTTTAAAGCTGCCGACAAGAGAGCTAACATTAACGAAAAAGCATCATTCAAGCAGCTATCGCTTCTGTTGTCCTATCGAGAACGTCTCTGAAATTTGTTCTTGAATTATAATGTGGTCTCAATTACCTGGCTTGATGTGTTGAGAAGTCTTCAAAGCATACATAATTTATACTTAACATCAGATAGTGGCATTGAAGTTCCTAGGACTCATAATGATGAAAGAGGGCTTGGAAAATGTAATTCTCACAGGGCAGGCAAAAGAAACAGTAAGAAACAGCGCATAATCTATCAAGCGAACTTGTACAAATGGTTGTCAGAGAAGGTTATAGAAGAGATACAAAACAAAAACAAAAAATAACTAAGAGCTACAAAGAACAGGGAATTGTGGAGATACATGATCGCCATTATCTTGAAAGGACATGGTATATAAAAGAAGAAGAAAACTAAAATAAAAATTCAATAAAATATACAAAAGTTTTGCCGCTTGATAAAAGCATTTTCTTTGAGTGCTTAAAAGCATGTATGCGTATGTAAGTGAAAATATTTCTTTATTAAATCCAACGCAAGTTACATAAGCTCCTTATATAATAATAAAAGTTAAGTGTTTTTTTTTAGTATTTTTACGTCATTGTCAGATTTAATATAAATTAATGTGAATAAAGTATTTTTGTCATTCTGTTCTGCTAAGCTTTTATAATGTCCAATGCTACCCTCTTGTTAGATAACTTTCTTTTATCTTTGAGGATTAATATTTATTGAACCATGTCAATTCGAGGCTATAATGCAAATTTAGTGAATTGGACTAGAGGATAAAGACGACATAAACTCGACACTATTTATCTACTTTTTAATCACCTAGAGTATTGTGCCATCACCTTTATCGTTATAGATATTTCCTAAATAACATTAAGCAAAGACGTAACATGGGAGTAAAATGTCGGAGTCAAACTGAGAATATATTCTGATTTGAGTCAGAGTTAAATTCTTTCAGTAAATTCTGCGCCATAGTTTGATCACTTTTTTTTTCTTTAGCTAGAAAGAAGTATCTTAGATGAAAGGGCAGAACTAAACAATAAATTGGTTTAAGAAAGAATCCAATATTTTCCAATCACGAGCAAGCTCCAATTAAAAATTCTGACGAACCATGAAAACGTAGCATTTGTTTACCCTAATAATTTATATATGCAAATCAGTAATTCCTCCGCCTTATGAGGAAAAAAAGCATTTATTTTGCTAAAAAAAAAGAAAAAATACTTTTTAAACATAATATCTTTCCTTGTCGAAGAATTTAATTTAGAGATATTTATCAGATAGCTGGGATATTATGAAATTAATATTTTAGATTAAATTTTTGCTATCAAATATGTGTTGGTTTACGGACCCATGTAAGCTGAATAAAGAAGGGAAAATGTTTTATGCATGATAAAAATATTTCTTTCATTGATTACCCCAGAAGATTATAAAATTTGTGAAATGTATGCTTCTATTTACAATTATAAACTATTGTCCTCATCTTTGTTGTCTTTATCACAGCGTTGTTGCCTCAGATGTATATCGATCTGGATAACGTACATGGAATTCCTCACTGCACCTTTTATTTAATTTATGGGGCTAGACTTGTTTTCGTTTTACTGCCCATATCAAGAAATATCGTCTACTTCTTATTTTATTTATCACTGTTCAGTTATTACTCACCCGTTTCCACTCAGTGCAAATACACACTGCCCGGACCAAGGAATTGAACTCACAATCACTATATCACCAAATTCCCAAATCAACGTTTGTATTCCTTAAGTTTACTCCAGCCATTGTTCTACGGTTTCTGCTACTGCTTCTGCTGCTGGATGTCATGTTTTGACTACTGCTGCTACCCGTGTTTTGGTTATTGCTGTTGCTTCAGTTGAAGATTTGCCGTAATTTATCTTACTTTATAAGCGTCTACGATATTTATTTCTATGCTAGGCTTACTAAGGAGATCCTCCGAGCCTAGCATGTTGACGTTGTGGTAAAAACAACAAAGATGAAGACAATAGTCTGAATATAAACCGTGTAAATAATGATAACTCCTCATCCCTAAAATTCAGACACAGATGTATTCTTTTCTTTCAAAATCGGTTTTTATAAACGTCCGAATCATGGCGTTATGTACGTAAAAACTACATCAAATCTAAACCAATGCCAGCATATTCAAAACCAAAATCATTGAAAATGGTCTGTCAGTATTTTTATTCTTATTTCATTGAGAGTTTTTGTCAACAAAAGAAGCGAAAACATGGCATAAATTGATGGGAAATTCTCCTAAACAAGTACCTATTACACATTTACAAAACTAGACACATATGCGTACAAATGCGCCCACCCATATGACAACTCGCGCATATATACGCACATGTGCAAATACACATTTAAACACAAGCGCACATACATCTGAACGCACATACAAAATTGACATAAATATACATATACAACATACATAGGCACGAAAAAGTTCATCTCTTCTTAGAATGACGATTTATCTTCAATGTTCAGTGCTCCTTCCGGACATGGTCGATCATGGCTCTCAACAGCTTCCTGTCTCTTGCAGCTCTTAGCAATGTTCGACTTTTTACTATTACTACCACTCTTTGTTCAAACTTTCATTTACATGAGCTAATTATTTAGGTTACTGCCATGACTTCTGTATACCCTATGCGTATCAAAGTTTCCAGGCTTTCTTTCCTTATTATATGTACAAGAAAGTTTAGCTTTTTCTTTCTGATTCTAAGTATTAGTTTCTCTTTCTGTTTTCCATTTTCTTTAAACATCCCCGTTTCTTGAAATTGTTCAACATTTTCTGTCTTCTTTTAAAACAATTTCTATATTACAGTCAAACATAGTATCACTTCAAATCGAAGATTATAATCTTTTTTTCACAAGTAAATCGCAGCAGGATTTCTTTTAGGAGGAAGCTCCAATCAAATTCGATCTTCCCTCTCATCAGCGCTGGTATGATACACTACATCCAGCAGCAAGGCCTCTGATCGGGAGATTGGAGGTTTTGAGGAACATGCAACCACATCTTAATTGTTGTTCCCTGGTCCACCCTGACCCGGAGTGGTAGCAGCTATGGTAAACATAGTGAACACCTAAACAATAGCAAAACACTATGAAAGTATAAAAAAGCAAAACACTATGAATACATACATTTTTATAGTAAAAATACCAGCAATACATTTTATATAAAAAATACCAACAATATATATTTATAGAGAAATTGCTAGTTATCTACATTTTTAATGAAATTTCAAACAGAATATTTTAAAGCAAAACGACCCGTAATACATTTTATAGTCGATGTATCAACAATACATTTTATAGCAAAATGGCTAACAATACATTTTATCTAGTTGACGATATACGACTGCGTTCAACATATATTTAGTTGAAGCCATAAAACTGTGATAATAATATTTAGATTTCAGCGTTAAATAACCCCTAAATTTTGACATACCGCTATACAGAACCAAATAATGAACCATTCGCTTTTACCATTTAAGCGTTTGTCAATATTGTCTAAAAGGTAAAAACAAATTCCTTGCAGCATCAGGAATTTTCATTTAACTTTCGACTAAAAATCAAAATAGAACATCGATTGAAAAGGAGTTAATATTAAGCATAGAGACGACAGGAAATAGGTATCCAATTGGCTTGAAGAAAGGCGTTTAATGTCAGATAAGATAAAATGGTTAGTCGAGACTACAAAAAAGATTCTGTGTTCAAAGTGCGCCATGAGATAAAAAAGGATTGGAAACAACCGGCTTAAATGATTAGTGCCCATCTCTTCACATCTGTGCTTGTATATGCACACAGTTTTATTTCTCTTCTTAAATTCATAATATACATAACCGTTTCTTGAAAATGGAATCACGAATTTTTATAGTGAAAAAAAGGACAATAGAAAAACTGGGGTTTAGAAACAAAAAACGATGGCGATTGACGGTTGCGTTTACATCTCTGATGAACAAGCACTGAAGCTAGAAACTGACGAGAAGTGCGAGAGAAGAAACTATAAGAATAGAACTTACGGTTACATGTAGCTGTGTCAAGAGTAAAACGATGAAGCTCATTTGCCAATCTTGTAGGACGCTTAGATTCATGGAGTCGAGGTACGAATGAGGAGAGCACATTAGGACAATTGTCTTGAAAATATGTTACGATATTGCTATGGAAACAGACAGAAGGCGATGGGAAAGTGACGGAAGTCGAGATGCCATGTCAGGAGTGATAACGTTACAGACCCTTTAGATTTTTTTTAGATATATAATAGATGCTCCAAGCCAGATATAGCAGCAATATTCAATGCCTAGAAAAATGTTAGATTTATAAATGTGCAAGATATATTCTGGCGAAAAAATTACCCGTTACGACACAATGAATCAACTTTCATAAAAACAAAGTTTTCAATTGATTCAATATAATAACTCCACTTCAAGCAAGTGGAAACGTGAGACCAACATTCTCTTCTGCAGTTTAGCGTAGGCATTGCCGGTGGAAGGCAACAATAGTTCTTTATGATGATTAAAAGGGAGTAGTTTCGTCTTGGAGGCGTTAAGATTATGAAGCCATTTCTTACCCCAGTTCACAACTGATTGGCAGTAATTTTCGAGATCAGCTGCCAGTTTTACTTTGTCAGAACCATGGTCAAACACCATGAAGTCGGGATTAAATAAATGTCTCGTTAGTATAAATAACTAGTTGACCCGATCTGGGTAGGACGATAAACTGCATCCGCGTTCCGAGTAAGACGATAAACTACACCCGACAGCAAGTCCTCTAATCAGGAGGTTTTTAGGAGCATGGAACCACCTCTTAATTGCTAGTGTTCCCAGATCCACCCTGACCCGATGTCGTACCACCTGTTACGGTCCCAGCTATGGGCAAATAGTTAACCCCCCAAACTGGGGTCAAAACGTGTAAAAATAGGTTTTAATGGCAGCAATATATTTCTGGAAAAAATAATTACCAGGAATGAATTTTTGAAGAAAAAATTATTATCAGCAATATATTATTACCAGCAACACTTTTTTGTAGAAAAAATATGACCAGCAATACATTTTTGGAAACAACATATGAGCTATATATTTTTGAAAAAAAAAAGAAATAATAATAGCAATACATTTTGAAAAAAAAATATTACCAGCAATAAAAATCTTGTCGGCATTAAGTAACCCATTGAGGTTGATATGACTTAAAACGAAATAAACCAAACCAGACTCACGACAAAACCCTCTTTACAAAAAATACTTCAAGGAAACCTGATCTAAAAACTGATTTCTTACAAACAAATTCTATTCATACGATTCAACCCTAAAAATCTTGTCGGCATTAAATAACCAATTGAAGTTTATATTCCGTAAAAGAAAAACCAAACTAAGCCTAGTTGATGACATCGGGAAGGGCGTTTTTGATGAAAAGAAACAACCTAGTTCCAAGGATAAAGGCCTGGAGATCTCTGCTTTAATGTTTGATTGATTGGTTCGTCTTTTAGCGACCTTTATATGCCAACCTTTTGCAGGTTATTAAAGGTTATTTGATTGTCAGAAATTTTGGGGAGATAGTAAAGGTTTAGTGATACAAGTCTTACTAATTATCCCATAGCTGGGGGTAAAGAGATGGATTCATATTTTCCCAAGAATATTTGCGCATAAACTTACAGCACCTGGTATTCCCAAGCGGTCACTCATCTAGATATTGAACCGGCTCGACTTTGCTTAACTTCAGTGATCGTACTGAAACCAGTAATTTAATGTGATAGCCCTTAAGATCTCGCATTAATGTGAAATGATCTAGAAGCGTAGGCATTCATTACAGTCTTCATTACACGATTTGTTAAGGATAGAATTATGTCAATTATTAGGCCAGACACGATAATCCTTGACCTTTTGAAGAAGGCCAGCATGACCAATCCCGCCAAACACCTTTGAAATATCTAAAACCAGAGTCCGAACCTCACCGTTCTTATCTAAAACCTGATAGACAAATGCAGGGATAACCGTTAACACATCACCGGTTGGCCTAAAAGAGATGGAAGCCATATTGTTTATCTGAAAGATGGCCGTCTGAAGTGCTTAAGATTCTTAACCTATTCGAAGTTGATAAACGAAAAAACTTGATGGAATATACACATAAAAGAAACTGTTGAGGTAACTTTTGTTCTTCATTTTAATTATGAATTCAATATAGAATTCCTTTCTTCGACTCTTTAGTACATACTAGTAATCAAAGGTTTACTATATTACTGCTTTACTATATTAAATAACTACAACCAGACAATCTTGTTTAGTCAATAAACCAAGAGAACGTCTTCATATGACTGACACTGCTATTATAAAATATGACAATCGAGTTACACGATTTTTGTTTATAAGAAACTTGAGATTAATAGTCGAATTGCTTAATTTTTACGCAAGAATTATTAGTCAAATTAGTCAAGTGTTTACTTAAATCCTTTTGTAAGACATTTGAACAGGAGTAGATCTTTGTCCTTGGTTTCCTGTTTAGGATTGGATTTCCAGTTCCTTCTAAAATCGACTCCAACTCTACGCCTACAACCCTGAACTTTTATTTATTATTCAATTACTTTTTCTTTTCTCAATCGGAGTAGATAGGCTCGACTATCATCCGGTTCACTCTCTCCTCATTCTTATGAACTGGAGTAGAGGTTTCTCCCATGTTTTCTGTTTAGGATTCAGATTCCTATTCTTTTGGAAGCCCCTTTCGTTATATAAACCTCTACCTTGAGTGACTCTTGAGCCTTGTACAGGGTGAATAACATTGTAAAAAATTACAATGTAACTAAATAAATAGAATACACTGTAAAATAATGCATCTAGTTGTTCTTTTGGTTTCAATTCACGTTTTTCTTTTGTTTTTAAATTTGCTTACGTCACAATGACGTCAAACGAAGTAGCTTAAGATTAAACCAAATTTGAATAGAGTTGGTAATAAAAGATCTGCTTATGAAAAATCATGTAAATTAATGTCTTTGTCGCACATTTCATACAGAGTTGAGTAACAGAAAGGAAATACTTGTTAACAACAATGCCACAAAATATGTCGTTGACGAGAAAATAAAATTAGCTTAAAAGAATATTTGAAAAAATAAATAACACAACCACTATGATAGAAGCAAAAAGAAAAGTATGCTTCGTTTAATCTACACCCTAACGATAAACAATACGAGAAAAGCCATTAAGAATATAAATTCGTCTGTACATATCACTTAATGACCGTAATAAATACTAAATAAGATTTATCATTTATTACAAAATCTTAAAAACCTCCAAAACTGATAATTATCAATAAAACGAGACATTTGGGAATTAGAACTATACAGTTCTAACACTACTACTACTACTACTGCTACTACTACTACTACTACTACTACTACTACTACTACTACTTACTGTCTATATTTCTGCGTTGAGGTATTATGTACACTATTTACATTATTCAGACTATTGTCCTCATCTTTGTTGCCAAATTTATCACAACGTAAATGGATAAAGGCGTTGGTTAGATCCAGTGAAAGGACCCAAAGAGTTGTGAGTTCAGTACCTGGGTAAGGCAGTGGAAAACTTGGAGAGGGGACTTAACAAGAGATAACTGATAACTGACATCCATTAAACATGGCACGTGTAACTAGAATAGTCTACCCAAGCGAGTGAAATAAAGGGTTCAGTTCGACATTCCGACTACCTGAAGAAAGCCGGAGCATACAACGGCCGAAACGTTGTGATAAATATGGCAACAAAGATGAGGAAAATAGTCCGAATAATGTAAATAGTGTACTACTATTAATAATAATAATAATAATAATAATAATTGAAATAATATACACAATAAATAATAATATACAATAAATTCTTACGTTGATACCATAAGCATAGCACTCTCTCATCGACTATGTTGCTACTTATATCGATTACTACATAAATATTGTACACATTACGATCACTACATGAAAACAGAACAGGAATGGCAAGGGTTTTCAAACATAAGATAAACATATAAATAGATAATGTTGAAATATAATAGACCACACACTACAAATAGTACAAGGTAACCAAAAAAATTCTGTCCGTTTTTTGATTAGTCATTGAATGAAGTTGAAATATATATGAAATGCGTGTATTAATTGTTTTCACATTCGGACAGCCGGAAGTAGGAACATCAGACGTTATAAAAAACATGCGCACCGTGCCCGGCCATCAGTTATAAGCCGGACAGCTGTGAGAAGGATGGAAGTGTCTAGAGATCTCGTTCGGGGCTGTTTGCTTTACGACTTCAAAGTGGGCTTATTAGCAGCTGCATCAACTCGCCGCATATGTCAAGCGTTCGGGGATAGTGCTGTGGATGAACGTACTGCAAGGCGTTGGTTTCGAAAATTCAAGTCGGGAGATTTGTCTCTACATGATGAGCTTCGCAGTGGACGACCACATGTCTTGAATGACGGAGTGCTGAAGGCGGCCATTGAAGAGGACAGTAGTCTAACGTGTGGTGAACTTGCAAGACAGTTCAACGTTTCCGATGAAACAGTTAGACTCCACCTGCACCGCCTAAGTAAGACGTACAAACTGAGCAAGTGGGTTCCACAAACGCTGTAGGAGGTACACAAGGGACAACGAGTGGCAGCCTGCGTATCGCTGCTTTTCTCGCCACCGTGCCGCATCCTTATTCAATCGAGTGCTTACCAATGATGAAAAGTGGGTTCTGTACGAAACTCTCAAGCGTTCCAGACATTTGTTGTCTCCTCAGGATGCTGTCCCTCACACCGCAAGACCGCCTATGCACCCAAGCAAGATTATGCTTTGTGTCAGGTGGACATATCGTCAAGTGGTTCATTATGAACTGCTACCAACGAACCAAACGGTTACTGGAGACCTATACTCGCAGCAATGGAAACGTGTGCAACAGGCATTGCGCCAGAAGGAGCCAGCATTGGGGAATCGCAAAGGTGTGCTTTTCCTCCATGACAATGCCAGGTCGCATGTCGTGCGAGTGGTCAGGGATACCATACAGCAACTTGGGTGGGAGACTTTGTCCCATCCACCTTATTCACCTGACCTTGCACCACCCGATTACCACCTCTTCCACTCCCTGGATAATCATCTTCGTGGGAAATCCTTCACCAATGAAGCAGACTTGCGCAAAGTCCTCAAGGATTCTTTGCATCAATCCCCCCCACCGAGTTCTACCGCAAGGGCATTGAACAGCTGGAGACACATTGGCAGAAGGTGCTGGATGCCGATGGCGATTACTTCGAAGACTAAGTATAAGTTACACATACTGTGAAGCGTTTTCTTTTTGTCCTTTAAAAACGGACAGAACATTTTTGATTACCTTGTAAAAGTACGTGAAGGTATAACATATACATTATATGTACTGCTCAGTATGATAATTTCGAGCAGATGTTTGCTTATGAGTTGAATTAAATGATAAACAATAACTTCTCACCTATAACGTACCTTAGCATACACATAATCTGAGCCAATACCACGATATTACATCAAATGGGATAGAGGATGCACTCACCTCCGAGAAACCTTTCTTACGCCTTTCTCCCAATGGGTCTTTTACCCCTCATCTCTATCAGTTAGCTTGTCTTGTTACCTTAGGTCTCTGGCCGGTAGATGTTTCTGACCCAAGGAGGCGATCTTTTCCCTTCCTTATGGGTAGACAAGACATTTGTGGAACCCTGTCAAAGAATTGTAGAAATATGCAATTGATTAAAGATACCGTAAGATTAAATAAAAATGAGTTCATTTTGAGTGTCAGTAAATCTCAAAATGAACTCATAACGGGTAATTTTTTCGCCAGAATATATCTTGCACATTTATAAATCTAACATTTTTCTAGGCATTGAATATTGCTGCTATATCTGGCTTGGAGCATCTATTATATATCTAAAATAATCTAAAGGGTCTGTAACGTTATCACTCCTGATATGGCATCTCGACTTCATTCGTCTCCAATTTGAATTTCCTCAAATGCGTATATTAACCAATCATAGGTGGTAATTGTACGGGTGTGGAGACCTTTGAAAATTTCAGACAACTATGTTTATCGTCTGCTTAAAAATTTCTGGGATCACATCAGAAGGTGATCAACAATATTTCCTCTCCTTAAAATACATATTTAAAAAAATTGGAAAATATTTATTAACCAATAAATTTATGAGTTTAATAGAATCTAACTTTTAGTCTCTTCGAAGCTGATTTCTCAGTTATAAAAGCGATTGTACTAGCGAAATTATTCGACTGCTGCTTGAAGAAGAAGTCGTTCCTTAAACTGTGGAAGGTGTCAAGTATATACCCTGTCTTCAAGAACGCGGGCGAGCGATATTTCCTCTCCCAGTATAGAACTATCGTCTTATCATCAGTAAGCTTTTTCAGGATATAATCTATAAGAAGGTAGTCAAGCATCTATATAAGAACAAGCATATGAGCGACGAGCAGTACGGGTTTCGATGGGCCCGATCCACTGCTGATGTCCTAACAACCATTACTCACAGAATTATTTTCATTGTACATTTTCTGTGTTTTTTTAATTTAAATTAAATCTCCCGTTGGAAGCCTGATGAGCGGGAGCGAAAAGGGTTGCTTCGCCCGTTTTTAATGTCTAGTAATATCAAGCTTCATACTTTTATTGCTGTGATAAAATTTTGTACCTTCAAAAATATCTTTAAATTAGGATTACCCAGACAGAGCAAACACTTAACAAGGACAACTATATATATATATATATATATATATATATATATATATATATATATATATATATATATATATATATATATGTAATAAAAACAGACCACTTTAAGGTTCCACATAATAAATTATTTCACCACAGCCCTTTTAAAGGACCGCGGATCATCAGATTTTACTTCCAAAGCTTTGGAAGTAAAATTTGATGATCCGCGGTACTTTAAAAGGGCTGTGGTGAAATAATTTATTATATGGAACCTTAAAGTGGTCTGTTTTTAATTAAATTATTAGCTCTGATTTATATTGAGCTCTCTTGATTTTATCCTCCTTGGGTCTACCCATACGGATTACCTAGTTTTTCGTAAACTAAATATATATATGCATATATATGTACACGCACGCATATATATATATATATATATATATATATATATATATATATATATATATATATATATATATATATATATATAATCTATTTGAAAATGTTATGATATATACATATCAGCTAAATAACGTTTAAGTGAATGACGACATGGGAAAAATAGATAAGAGTAGTGACGGATTTCAGTCAGAGATAGAATTTCTTTTGACGCAGAACAATTTCTGCGAGAGAATCAGTCTTACATATAAGATGGTCGCTGGAAGATAGAGAACACTGATTAAATTTGACATGGAAATGTTAAAGATAGAGAAAAGTTCAGATTTTACATTTATATTTTGAAGTTCAATATATCTTCTTTTTTTTAAGCTTATCACCCCAAGCAAGGCTGGAGGCCACTAGCACGCAAGGGGTTACAGAAGGTTTGGAGGAAGAGCAGATAGGAGTGGTAAAGGAGAGGATGTGGAGAAAGATAGTGAATCGATCAAGGCAAGGGGGTTACAGAAGATTTGGAGCGAGAGCCGATAGGAATGAAAGGTGAAAGGATGTGGAGAAGGGAAGTGGATAGATCAAGGCAACTGGAGATGTCGATTGACGTTACACTTAAATAGTTGGAGATTGTATTTGTCAGGGAAACAGGAACAAGGAAGGGATTTCTACAGGCGAGATGTGCGAGACATGAAGCTATTGGAGTAGAAGAGACGTCTACATCTAACAGTTTCAACGGTGAAGGGGTGGGAACGGGATTCCAGCCTCGTAGGACGTTTAAATTCATGAGGCCTAGGAACCAGCGAAAGCAGCTCATCGGAGCAATTACCGTGAAAGTACTTGTAAAAAAGACAGAGCGAGGCAACGTCGCGTCTGTGAGAGAGCGACTGCAGACCAGATGACAGATCAGGGCCAATTACATTGTATATCCGTCTCTTGATCTTATCAAGAACCCTGAGGCAAACAGCAGGGGATACAGACCATATATGGCAGCAATATTCCATGCAAGGGCGAATGGTGGATTTATAGATTTGGAGGATCTATTCTGGGGAGAAAAATTTCCAAGGGAGCCAACTTTCCTTGCGGTGGATGCAATTGACTCGATGTATTTGTTCCATCTCAGATCAGCGGCCAGCGTGAGACCGAGCAGCCGCAGAGAGGAGCTCTCGAGAAGTTGGTCTTCAGACATTCTAATGGGATGCAGGGATGGATCCTTGTGGTGGTTAATAGAGAGCAGTTTTGTTTTAGAGGCGTTAAAGTTAACTATCCATTTCTTGCCCCAGTTCACAACCGATTGGAGGTCCTTTTCTATTCGATCTGCCAGGTTAACTTTGTCAGCACCACTAGATTTGTGTTTGAGGCAGGAGTAAATTGTGGTGTCGCCCGCATAGATGCCGACTTGGGAATCTATGGCGTCAGGAAGGTCGTTTATGAATATGAGGAACAGAGTAGGGCCTAGGATGGAGCCTTGAGGAACATATCTAGCTGTTTAATCCAATCCAACCTTTTACCATATTTTATCGTTTCGTTATTTTCATTGTATCTTTAGAGCATAATGGCACTCCACATCTTCTTAACTCTAGACAATTCTCTGTTGCCTTAATTTGCGTAAGAATTAGAACTCTGTTTATTAAATGATTGCTTAAAATTTTTATAAGAGATCTGAATGAAACTAAACGAGTAGAATTCGTAAAATTCGTAGATAAAATGTGAAATAACATCTTTAGTAAACCTCCTGTTTAATTTTATATTTGTCTTTTCTATTTCAGTATATTTGCTTATAAACGAGTTGCCTATGAAAAGTGGTGTAAACTAATTTATTTTTAATGTAAATTATGTCATATAGAATTAAGTAAGTTAAAGGAAGCTTTAGTTAACATTAGTTTAAAAAAAATGATTGACGAGCAGATTTAGCTTTAAATAATTTTTGAAAAATTCACCCATCAATCATGATATAAACAAAATAACATTATTCATAACTTAGTCTATTGTAGCGAAATTCACCCTAACTAAAAACACGACCAGAAAAGCCATTAAGAATATGATTTCGCCAATACATGATTGTAATAAATACATCAAATTTATCTTTTATTACAAAAACTTAAAAATATCCAACCTAATAATTACCAATAAAACGAGACCTTTGGGATTTATCGTGGGATTTTGGCACTTGCATCAAATCCTCCTCCTCCTCCTCCTCTTCCTCCTCCTCCTCCACCTCCTCCTCCTCCTCCTCCTCCTCCAACAGCAACAACAACAACAACAACAACGACGACGACCTCGACAAGAAGAAGAAGAAGAAGAAGAAGAAGAAGAAGAAGAAGAAGAAGAAGAAAAGAAGAAGTAATAAATGTTTATATTGATCGCAGAACCACTGCACTCACTCAAAGGATATCTTGTCAATATATATCCATCTTCACATTAAAATAATATATTCGTTTTAAAAGAAGACAAATATTAATAGATAATACTGAAATGAAATTCAATATCTTAAAGACACAAAATATTTGAAGCAATTATTATACATTGTGCGTGGCTGGTACGTATTATCCCCGCCAACACACCCGAGCCTGGGAAAGCTTGATTATGGGCCACAATCAAGCTTGCCCATTGCTTTCTGACCCGCGCTATCTTATAAACGATTTTTACCTACATTTATGTACGTTACAAATTAAACTAAGCACAATTAAACAATTAAAGAATAAAAAGTTTTCTCGGATTTTAACGCCATTCTGAGGTGTTTCTTTTTCGTCCATATCCGTGAAATTGTTTTGCTCCTACTAAATCTGTAACAAACACTATATAAAATTCACTAAATATCAACCTGTTAACAAGAAAAAAACTCAAGTTGATTTTAAAAATTGTTTCAAAATGTTGTTGATTGATTTAAGATATCATTATCTATCACGATATATATGTAATTTGGTTTTAGATACATTATAGTTTTTCAATTCTTCGAATTGTTCAAATATAATGCCTATTATCCATTATTTGACATAATTAGGTATATATATATATATATATATATATATATATATATATATATATATATATATATATATATATATATATATATATATATGCATGTATTCTACATACAACGTGTGAAAGCACGTGCAATACACTGCACTGGTCAGCTGCCGACCAGGGGAGGTAACACTGTTAAGATGGCTAACTGTCACTTCTAGTATAATCAGCAGCTTTTGCCCCCGGGCAGTTTATTGTTTTTTTTGTGTAGACCTGTCATTCTCTCTGATTTTTATGCAACTGAACGTCACAATTTCAACTTTGTATTTAAGTCGTTTGGTTCCGATGATTAAACGATACACAACGCGCTCGTAGCGGCCACTATCAATGGCGTAGAATGGCAGTAAAACAGATGTGTTACACGACGGATTTAACATGATGTGTAACGGATTGCAGATGTGTTCTAAGATCAACTAACACACTTCAATCACGGGCTCTACTCAATAGCGTCATGTTCGGAAGTTTTGGGTCTTTCTCACAGGCCATTCACCTTCACTGTGTACTGACTAAGTCGATGACCCTTACTAGCACTCTGTTATGACGCCACGTGTACATATGCAGTGATTGTGGACATGCGGAGGGCACGTGGCAAAGTGCCTCGATCAATTTGACATAATGCACATACATAGGGGTCACTGTATCCCCACATGTTTAATATATATATATATAAACATTCTTAGTGGTACAGAACCTGTGTATTGCTACAAAAACGTTAAGCTATGTATTATTTGGCAAAATTTAAAAAAAAAAACTGATGTTAAAATAATTGAAAAAGGAAAGCAACCCGTTTCACTTCTCTTCAAAATTTAATCGGGAGAAAAAGAGTAAAATACAGTAAATCTAATTAGCGAATGATTGATGCGAGGTTAGAGGAGGGAAGAAGAAAAAAATTGTGGGGGCGGATTACGGGAGGCTAATGATAGCAAGCCCCAGCAAACAATCACGCTGTTTACAGAGAGACAGTCTGCGAGACTTTAAATACAGTGACTAGTACTTTAAGATGAAATAAAGAGTGTCACTGGGACAAAACAGTAAACCAGTCAACACTGAATTCAGCTGCATTTCAAAGTAAGAACATTTTCAAACTAATTCTGATTCCCCTGATGAAATCACTTGTACATATACAAATGTTGGAAGGAAAATAAAATAAAATACAATAAGAACGTGGTTACAGATTATAGGGAAATGTTAAAGGTATCAAAGATTCACAGGTTTTAAATTTCAATTTTGACATCCAATCTATCTAGATGATTAATTTTCTTCAGTTTCTTTTTGCTTTTAAGCTGTTCGAATATTCTACTGATTTCTTATTCAACGCGAAAAAAGGCTCTTAAAATATTTCAAAGTAGAAAAGTGGATCTTCCGATCAAACCCAAAGCATCGAAACACAATGTTCTACCCACCGACAACTGTAAATAATATGTATAAGATTAAGAAAAAAATGTTACAGCTACTTCTAAAATAACAAAATAATTAATAAAAAAACAAAACAATAAGCTAAAATATGGGATATATTTACTCTTATTACCTGTAATAATTACGAAAAGGAATAGAGAAGGAATTTAAATACAACATTATATGAACATAAAAGGGATCTTTTAAAAAACAACATATTAAATGCATAAATTAAATTTAAAATTCTCAACTTCTCCTTTTCTTTGTGCGTGTGTGTAGTCGCATCAACCTGAACATCCCTTTAGTCCGATGCAGTCCTAAAGGTTAAAACGATTAGGTATAAAATCTCATTAGAAAATTCAATCAGTTTGTATTGTGGATTGTACAAAAAGTTGATCGTGATATCTTACTCGCTTCAAAATAAATCAAAATAAATATAATGAAAAAGTAACGTGAAAAAGAAAGAATATTACTTGTGCTCTATTAATAGTCTGTAAACCGAGGTACAGAATAAAGAGATTGATTTCGAATTTGTTAATTATTTTTTACTGTTCAGTGTCTTTTGCTCCAAGTTAGCGGAAAGGCCAACACCGACTTTGCATTTCCCAACTCCCATCGATAGTGGAAATAATCGATTTTTTCATGCTTCTACGGCAGTTTTCATGTAGTTTGCGGCCATTTTCTACTGGCCAGAGTGAGAGCCTATACTTGGCTGTCACGAATAGACAGGAAGATTCTATTGGCCAGCGTGAGAACCAACAGCTGACTGACACAAATGTTAACTAGCATGCAAAGAAATCGATAGCTGCATTCGTCACAAGTGGGAAAAATTTAAATCTACATGGCACTTTACAAAAACGAAACTATTACATAAGTTATATAAACAAATTTTTATTACGTTAATAAAAACACCGACCAAAATAAAAAAAAATTATAATTAATTAAGTTAGTATTTGAAAGAAAGTGTATAGAGTATGTAACCACACTACAGTGGTTACATAAGTAACAATGGCTTCTTTAGGAGGTTTTTCCCCACAAGGATAAAATTCAATTCTTCAACCACTATATTTCCCAGATCCCGCCATTTATGAGTTTTTTCTCTACAAAAATTAAATTCCACTTGAAAGGTAAAAGATTTCAAGACGTCGAGGAAATTCCAGAGAATGTGACGAAGCAGCTGCGTGCTATACAACGCCCACAAAAATAAAGATATCCAGGAATGCTTATATCAATGGAAATAACGCTGGATAAAGTGTGTAGATTCCGAAGGGGACTACTTTATATACCAAATTGATATGTGTTGGTTTTTTATAGCAACAGTTCCGATACTTTTTGATCAGACCATGAATTTATTTTGCACATATATTTATTTTTTATATAATCTCCTTTTTTTTGTCAACGCACTTAATTTTGTGGAGAATACAAATGACGTATATCAAACATTAGGCACTCGAAATGACGGATCAAAATTTGGAGAATAAATACCTGTCAGGCTACGGAATTAATGATCCAACCTTGTAAGTCCAATGATATGTAGAAAAATATTCCACACTCGATTAAGACCTTTTTTTGAGTGATTATATGAGAGGTTTATAAAATCTATGGCAAACATTATAAATTCGTTTTTAAATCGGTTTTATAAACTGTCGGATCTTACTATTTTGTAATTAGAAAATAAGTAACATCCGGTCTGACTTGATCGCCGCTGAAAGGTTATCAAATAATTACCTTATCGAAGGCAGTAGAATCATTTTGAATAGAATCTTTTTCCTATAGCTGCATAGTATGCACTTTACCAGGACAATATACGCTTATTAATCCAGAGTTAGCCTTCTCTTAGACTAGTTGCCATCCATAGCTAAAGAGCCAAGTCTGCTTTGCTATTTAACCCATAGCTTGTATAGATGAGATGGGTTCTTACCTTTCCCGAGGTTATTTGTACGAAAAATAATGTAATGAACACTACTCTGTGCTTCGTCGTTCCGAAACACTAATGATTTTACTTTTCTTCTATGTGCTGTACCCTTTCACGATGTGGGTAATCTTAGTATCTGTTCTTTGTAGCGTTTAGTAAGTTTCTCTTTACGGTACCTCCTAATTCCTGTTCTGCCGAAAATGCACACAAGCTAGTTAGGTTGGTTATTCGCTGCTTTCCTCTGTCCTGCTGGCATTCAAAATGCCCTGTGAGTGTCAAATTTTCCACTTGACATGTTAAATGAATATTTAAAACAAATAATTGCATGATATTAATTATTATATTATAACGTCGTCCTAACAACCGACAAATCAAGGTGGCCAATAATGGTTCTCTTTTGTAATTATAGATAATTTTCTGTTAACGAAAATATATTAAAATAAAATTTATGCAGGCTACATTATACAATAATCTGATCAATTAGTTAGCGATTTTCACTTTGACTGTTTGCATAACCCATGATTGTTCTCTAGTGATAAACATTTTAATTGAATGTCTGTTTGGCTAGTCATACTATAAAGTAAGTAAACGTTATCTTCAGCTGCCATTTGTAAAAATCCTGTTAACATATATAATGACACTGGCGTGAAAGAAATTTAGGTTTTCCAGAAGAAATTCGATGTCAGACAGCGAAAATCTGTTGTCTTCCAAATATCAGCCTTCCGCATCATTGTCTCTGAAACTAGATTTAGGAGACAGAAACGCGTATCAGAGATATTCAGAAAGACTTTCCGGGGAAAGACGAAATATACCAAATAAAATTGTTAGTAAATTTTGGATAATAAATGGGTTACTATGAGTTGAACTAGCATTGAATTTGGCAAAATCAACGAAAAACGAGATATCGACACAAAGAATGACGGACTTACGTCTCATTGGGGATGTAAAAGCTTGAATTTCTCTGGCAATGTAAATCGATGTTGCCCGGATGAAAATATGTTCAGAAGACAAGATTGTGTTTTATTTTTATTTTTTTTAGTCGAAATTAAGTCACATTGAAAGAGGAAAGAAAACGACATGATGAGAGAAAGGGCTTTATTCATTCAAACCTTGGAATACAGTTGTACAAAAAACAAAACAAAAAAACAAAATATATTTCATATGTGACGAGTTTTGAATTTGGAGATAGATTGTTGTCAATATTTTAAAATATATTCAGACTAGTATCCTCACCTTTAAGTTTTAATAACTGCACTATGAACGTTAACCATTCCAGAATGCGGTATACAGAGACCCGGATATAAGAGAGATTTTCTCTGGTCCCAAATTAGAGACTGTGTTAATGTATATATAATAGACCAAACCCGGATATAAGAGAAACCCGGATATAAGATAAACCTGGATATAAGAGACTTCTTCTCCGGTCCCGACAACTCTCTTATATCCGGGTTACACTGTACAAGTAAAGAAATCGGTTTAACGGGAGAGAGCTATAGAAGAAAGTTTTATTCTCCGATTTGTATTTCTCACGCTAGCGGCATTATCATATCCATGATATGATACCACCGTACTTTAGGGATGGAACAGAATAGCTGAGAAGAAAAGAATGACAAATTTATTTTGTTCTTAGAGAGAGTTTTATATCACTAAGACATACACAAAACTATATATACATATGTCCCACGCGGAGAATAATATTTCACATATATCTACACAAAGAGCAGATTGCAAGGAGCAACAATACGTAAGGGTTTTATTTATAATATGGAGATACCACGTGTCTGGAGAAGCCATGTTTGGGACACCAGATTCAAAATAGCCGGATTCATCTATGTCCCAAGCGAGGACATATACCACGAACAGGAATCTTGTTTTTTTTTTAAATTCAGTATTGGGAACTGGTGTTTCATTCTATATCTGGGAATGATACATTCCCAAAATGGAAACGGCACCATGGACATGTAAGCTGCTGAGGAGACAGATTTAGCCTCATCATAGGGAGCCCGGGTTAAAGAAAGCAACCTTACGGTTGAGCTGCTGTAAAACGAACTGAAATTGACAGCTGCTTTCGGCACTGTATGGAGTGACGTCATTAAGCGGCCGTCCTGTGACCCACGTGACATATCACCACCATAGGGAGATAAGCGCATTCTGCATCCCTACAACATGAAAACTCAACGGTGGTTACGTACTAATGAAAACGACAAAGAAACGTTGTGATGATAAAAATAAAGATGACAACATTAGTCGTAATATTAAATATATAAATAATTTATGTTTTATATAAAGGATATCATTCTAATCCAGAATCCACAAGATCTTCATCGACAAATTAAATATTAATATTATAAGAAAATATCTCCACTCAAATGTTTCTAAGTGAAATTGTGTTATCAGAAATTTTCAGAGAAAATGTTGATATATCGCTGGAAATGATTCGTGAGTTTATCGGCATATTCGTTGTTATTTCTTATCATTAAGTTCCGGCCCAAGCTTCCAGTCTTCCTCATATCTATGCTCTATTCAATAATCCTTCATTATCATCGAGTAAAAACAAAAATCTAATCAATATTCCCACGTATTATTGAGTCCAACACAGATCTGTTTCAAGAAAGCCTTTGATAACATAACAAAAGTAATGAGGCTTGTCTGAATAATTTGTTGAATCAGATCGCATTAATTTTGCTTAAAATTAGTTATCGCTGATATTAAGGCTTCCACGGGTATGACTGTAAACTACTTCCGCGTCCATGGGTATGGCGATAAACTACGTCCAACAGAAAGGCCGTTTTTGAAAAAAGAAGGTTGCCGGCTATACGTTTTTGGAAAAATAGTATTACCAGCTATACGTTTTCGAAAGAATAATGTTGCCAGCAGTGCGTTTTTGGAAAAATGATATTACCAGCTATACGTTTTTGAAAAAGTAATATTACCAGCTATACGTTTTTGAAAAAGTAATATTACCAGCTATACATTTAAAAAAAAAATTACCAGCTATACATTTTTGAAAAATAATATTACCAGCTATACATTTTTGAAAAATAATATTGCCAGCTATACGTTTAAAAAAAGAAAAATATTACCAGCTATATGTTTTTTTTAAAAATAATATTACCAGCTATACGTTTTTGGAAAAATAATATTACCAGCTATACGTTTTCGAAAGAATAATGTTGCCAGCAGTGCGTTTTTGGAAAAATGATATTACCAGCTATACGTTTTTGAAAAAGTAATATTACCAGCTATACGTTTTTGAAAAAGTAATATTACCAGCTATACATTTAAAAAAAAAAAATTACCAGCTATACATTTTTGAAAAATAATATTTCCAGCTATGCGTTTAAAAAAAAGAAAAATATTACCAGCTATACGTTTTGTTTAGTTTTAAAAAAATAATATTACCAGCTATACGTTTTTGGAAAAATAAGCAATATATTTGTGGAAAAAAAAAGAAAAGGAAAATATATCTTAATTAACAGCTAAACAGTTTTCGAAAAAAGAAAAATATTATCAGTGATACATGTTTGAAAGAAAATCATTACCAGAAATTGACTTTTTGAAGGAAAATGTTTTACCAGAAATAGTTTTTTGAAGGAGGAATAGTGCTAGAAGTAGATTGAAAAAATAATATTACCAACAATAAAGATTTTTGTCGGCATTAAATGACCCTTTGAGGTTGATATGCCGTAACATCAAAACAAACAAACAAGCAGATATTAAGCTTTCATGTAGATAAAGAGATAAGAAATATTATAAGGAGGTAAAAAGATAGGGACCGAGAGGGAGATGGAAAGAAAAGAAAACAACATGTAAAGAACGAGAGAAGTGCATAGAAAAACAGGGGTAAAGACGAAATGAAAATGAAAAAAGAGAAAGGCAGAAGATAAGAAAAATATAAGTATAGGGTGACCCCAAAAAACGGAAATTTTTGAAGTGCGTATTGCCAGACATGAGCAACTGGCAACACTGCGAGACAGTGACCTTGAGCAAATAAACATTTCGCGATTTTAGTAACGAGAATGAAATTCACAGTATCCTAGCTAAGATGTTGCAGCAGTCAATGAGGAATCTCAACAGCATATTTCAAGAATGCATTCGTACAGGAGGACGCCATTTACAGGACATCATTTAAAAAAAAATGAAAATTCCATCATTGTTTCTTAAATGGCATGTTTTAAGGTTTCAATTACTATGGATTAAATATTTTTCTTCCATCACTCTTGGTTTTATTGGATTGTTAAAAAGTTCCCGTTTTTTTTGGGTCACCATGTATTATATTTGCTGTCTCGTTGTAAAGCATTTTTCTATCAAGAGAGTTTTGCAGAACATCACTTGTATTTAGAAAGCATGAACACTTTTACGTACCTCAAAGTGGTGGCTTTTTATATAATGAAGTTTACCCAGTAAAAGAAAGTTACTGAAGGGCACGTGTGATATGAATTTTAGAGAAAGTGTTAAGAAATGAAGATTATAGAGATATATACCTATTGACCCTGACGTGAAGGAGTTAAATCTTAATATTTGGGGCAGTATTCACGTTGGGAGTTTGTTCTATGAAATGTCGATTTAAACACAAAATCATTTCGCTCCAAGCAAGACAACAAAGCTAGTAACAAGCAAGAAGTTATTGATTGCAAATGAATATTAGAAAGACTTCTTTAAGGAGTGAGAAGAATTCAAGATCAGCATTTATGGAAATAGAAGATAACGATCGACATTGCATTCCTATTTTTTGAAGATCAAACCGTTAAGCCGGAAGGGAGTTCCACAAGCGCGAATTGCGAGAGAAGAAACTGTTAGCATAGAACTTACGGTTACATTTAGCCATTTCAACTGTAAAATGATGAGATATTGCCGCCAGCACTGCACTTAAATTCATAAACTCTGGGTATCATGAGGTGAGAGTATATGGGAACAATTACCATGAAAGTTTTTACTGAAAAGGCAAAAGGTAGTTACATTACGCGGTGGGAATATGTCTGAATTCGAGCTATCAGGCGAGGAACAATCAAATTCTACTTTGGAATTTATCAATGATCTCTAAATATATAGCAGGGGCATCAAACCATATGTGGAAGCAATATTGTAAACATGGACAAATTGTAGAGATTGTGACGAGAAAAATGTCTAACACGACACAGTGAAGATGCTTTCCGAGCAGCAAAACTAGCAATCGATTCGATATAACCTTTCCACTTCATGCCATTGGAAAACTTTATCCCAAGAAGGCGCAACGTCTCACTTTCCCTGGAGGCTAGCACCAGCCATTGGGTGTGTGTGTGTGGGGGGGAATCTGTCTTAGAGGAAATTCCAAATTACATTTTGAATACGGAAAAAATTGAATGAAGTTTGACTCTGGTTGTAAAAGATGTAAAATTATGAACTGGCGGAACTAAAGAAGGGAGATAACCTAAACATTTGCCATCGAAAGATCGTTAGATGTGCGACAGAATTGCGATGTTGAAGTTAGTGAGATGAGACTGAAGTAAATACTTTGCTTCAGATGAAATATTTGATGGCATATAAGAATAACTATTTGTATCAAGAATGAATAAAACAAACATCTAAATTTTATTTGCAAATGTAAGGTGTCGAGCAGGCTAATATTTACCCAGAGTTCATAGATTATCTGTACTTTTATCCCGTTCAACTCTACATTACTGTAATATTAAATATAAGTGGTCGGATCCTCATGGCATTAATTCCGGTAAATCTGATAAATATTAATATAAAATCTGCGATAAATATTACTACATCTGTCCCATAATAGTTGTCATATTTGCATATACATTTTTACATTGCACATATAAACTTTTCTGGGACAGGTTATAATTTTGATGTTTAACAGCAGGAGAATGTTAGTATTACTACTATTACCTTAGGGGCATATCTGTTCTTTTCTTATTTCGGTAAGGCTGTGACCAACCTTTTACTCGGATGTTACTGTTTTTTTTTTCTTGATATGTTTCGTAACCACTTATATTTCTGCAGCTTAAGCACTTTTATTAGATTTCAGATCCGGTCTCCGAGTCATTCTCTCGTTGCTAGAGTTATCACAAGCTTATCTCCTATTGTTCTTTGTTTTAAGCAATATTTAAGCATACACACACACACACACACACACACACACACACACACACACACACACACACACACACACATATATATATATATATATATATATATATATATATTCATACATGTTTCATTAAATAATATAGATAAGTGTTGTCTATATATTTTATGTAAGTTCTTTTCATATCGTCTGATAAGCTTAATAACATTATCATTAAACAATGAAAGAAAATCACAATATTGATACCTATTTTTTAATCCAATCTAAGATTTCGACTTACATAAGCCATTATCAAAGATGACAATTACACAATATATTAAGTAATACACGAACAAGAAATTGATGATAGTCTGTTTTTGTTTACATGGATGATTTCCAAGCAATTTCCACGTGCATATAAGACGCTGAAAGCGAAAATCGCACCACAGCTCATGACGTCACACATGACCACGCGAGAGTGAATCCGATGAGTATTGAGTATGGAAAGCCGTTGGTATGAACCAATGGCTTCTGTTACTAATTATAGGCATTTAAGGATATTTGTGGAGATTTCATAGTTTATTTTGTTCAGGTTAGGTTTCAACTGTTTTATGTATATAGCGCTCAAGAATTTTTAGTTTTTGTTTATTCTTTTCATGTTTAAGTATAGTTGTGTTTTCGACAAGGATTTTCCGGAATTGTGTATGCGGCCAGGCGTGTTGTTTATATATATATATATATATATATATATATATATATATATATATATATATATATATATATATTGTTCTTTTATTTTATCTACATTTGAATAATTTATTTATATTTCAATTCTATTTTACTTAAGTTTGATTTCTTTATTTATACTTATTAGCGTATAAATTTTACCTATCAATTTATATGTTTTTATATTAATATTTTTTAAAAATTTACTTAATATTTGTTTTTATTTTTTCGTAAATGTTTTTTTTAAATTTTCTTATCCTTATACAATATTTTTATTTTCTATTTCAGAAGTCAAATTTGTTTACCTTACTTTAAAATTATTTTAAAAACAATCGTAAGAATCTTCTTTAAGTTTTAAAGATTGAATTTCCTTACTGAAACAAGATATTAATATTCTAAAATATCGGTAAACGTTATTTTAACTGGTGTCAAATTTCCAACTGTGCTTATCGCTGTCTCGACGAGTTCCTTCCTTTCTTTTTCGCTGTTTTGTTTTTCTCTCTTTTCTTCTCTCTTTCTTTCTCTTTCCTCCCTTTTAATTTTTCTCTCTTACTTTGTCGTCCTTCCTTTCTTCTTCCTTCAGTTTTTTTTAAGTTTAAAATTTTAATCTTCCTTTTGATTTTGTCTTCAAACCCTGTGGTGTTGATAAACCTCCAACTTTAATCACTTACAGGGAGAAATGGCCATACAAATGGGGTATTGAATTTCATTTATATGTAATTTCTCTCTCTCTCTCAATATATATATATATATATATATATATATATATATATATATATATATATATATGTGTGTGTGTCTGTGCGTGTGTGTCTGTGCATATATATGTGTGTGTATGTTTGTGAAAAATTCAAATATGAAAAAATATAGCTAGAAAAAGATAATCGGAAAACTTTCCTTTACTAACGCGTTTCGTCCTCTGATGGACTTTATGAGGGCAAATGTAAAACTTTTATTTTGCAACAAGAATTTACAGTGATTTATTAAACATGACTTAGATCTGGCACAAAGCCGAAAGTAGGGAGCACACGGTGAGGATTGAATTCACTATATCAGTCATAATTGATCTCGTGAGACAAACTTGCTAACTATCGCATCACGTCGAAGTACTCAGCAAGTATTTATAAACGCAAGTAAAAATTTAGTTAGGTTTTCAAAGCTTTTAATTTATGAACGATCATAAATATTCTACGGGCAATTTTGAAAGTCAAGTTAAACTATGAAGGACGCTAAGTGATTAATTCTTAATAAACGAGAATGAATAATTTGTAGGATTCTTTCTACTAGGTTTTTCGTTGAATGTCAAAATTCGGAGTGTGGAACTACTTGAACATAAAAAATATGAACTTTGTACAGTTTATCCGCAACTTCGAGCACACTACTCAACAATTCATCCGATAAATGGAAAAATATAATAAAAAAATAAACAGACTTTGTTCTATTTAATCAAAGATGTTTGTAGACACACACACACACATACACATATATATTTATATATAGATATACAAAATAGATAGGTTAGTTAATAAAACAAGGACAAACGAAATGGTACCAATATAATCAGTACGGTAAACATTTATTAAATATTAATTAAATATTAATTATTAAGCATCTGACAGAAATGAAGCGCAGAAAGATAGGTTTTAAGTTCGGAATTTTCGAACACGCCTGTGTCCTTCATCAACGGACCAAGAAATAAACAATGAAATGGGAATTACTCACCGACAGATGTGTTTGTAGACGGTGTATTTTCTGTTGGATTTACTGGTTAATAATTAATATTTAATAAATTTTTGTACTGATTATATTGGTGCTCTTTCGTTTTCCCTTGTTTTATTAACTAACCTATTTTACATATTATAAGAAGCAAACGTGAACCCCTTTTTGGCAATTATATATATATATATATATATATATATATATATATATATGAAGAAATATAGTCTTAAAGTGTGCTATATTTATGGGATAAAGTGCTCAATATCAGAGATAGAGCGTGTGTAAATATAAAAGTGAACATAGAAGTCAACACTTAGAGACGACAGTCTGTTTCATGCTAGATGCAATCGTCGGGCCGCCGATTGCATTTAGCATGAAACAGACTTATATATATATATATATATATATATATATATATATATATATATATATATATATATATATATAGAGAGAGAGAGAGAGAGAGAGAGAGAGAGGGAGGGAGAGAGAGAACAACATTCGGAGCTTGTATCAAACTAAAAAATTGTGAGAATATGATTATCACACAAATTAGAACAGTTTATACTGGTTGTTTATAACTGAATTCTCAGTTACGTTGTTAAGAATTTGTTTATTTTATTCATAAAATTAAGAGATGATTTGTAATTAATAAGAGAATTCGAAAGAAAAAAACAAACATAATTTATTGTCATAAAACAGTAATGTCGAAACGCATTTGTATACAATTTATGAGCTTGTATTTCGCTGGTTAAATGAAAGTAAAAACAAAAACCACATTTATGCAAAGAAACAGATAGAGACAGCTGAAATTTCTGGGACACGAAGGGGGGGGTTGGAAAATTAACAATCACATGATCTCAAATCTCGAAGACAAACGTGACAGTAGAGAGCAGCGTGCTGACGAGCATATGTGAATGGATGGCTGAACAAGGAGGGGATGGTAAAAGACAAACATTACTAAGAGATGAAAGTAATAGGAGGTTGTAGAGAGCCATGATCTAACACGTTCTGAAATCACACGGTATGTAGAAGAAAATTATCTGTCTATTCTCAATTACAGTGTTAGATAAAACGGGTGGGAAACGGCGGCTAACATAAAAAATAAAGAACGAGAATAACAAACCAGGAAATACGGGGGCTAGTAAGTCCGAAATCATTTTGAACCTTTGACAATAGTATAACCTACGTTTGCCTTTTAAGCAACTAAGTCGAACGATATGTTCTTATTAAGGGGACCGGTGTCCTATAAACATTAACAGCGATAGTCATCTCCTTCATTAGAAAGAAAGGATCAGCCTCTCGTTGACACTATGCTAAATATCATGATACTTTTATGTAGGGCGGGTTTCATCTAACCAGGCCAGCGACGTATGCCAGTTGCCCTCGCTTCGTGGACGCTATAATGACAGGGTTGGTCCTAAAGTATCACCACCCATCTAGGTTTGGCGTCGCAAAGGCAGCTTTAGTTTCGATCAATCGACAAAGTGATCGACCACCAAGTGAGCTGGGCCTGCAATTAAACTTGTATTCTAGACAGCGAATGTGGCTGCTCTAGAATAGTCATAAATCAGACATTGAGGAATAATGTCTTTTATGACTCAAGGCCTGCGACTGGGCGCGGCTCTGGGTTCAAGTTAGGGCTCGGGTTAAAGAGGTAGCATAAATAGTTACAGTTAGGAATAAAATTTTGAGATGATCTATTGATCGATTATGCTGTGCTTTGCGTGGAGAAGAAAATAAATTTGTGTGCCGAGGTTTCTTGATGGCAAGTGATTAGTTAAATGAAGACAAAATATGACAATGGCATACGTGATAGGTAATCGGTATGCTGCATTTCAAAAAAATCAGTCTTTTGTTTCTTTCGGATCCTCGTAAAAAAGGATAGTGTTAGTAATCTGTCTCTCCCGCGTGCCCGCTCGAAATGAGAATTATTCTCTGATGAAAACCGCTCGAAACAGCGTAAGAAGTGATAAAAAGGAAGACAAACCAGCAAATTGTGAGGGGCGCCAAACGAAACAAAAAGAGAAAAAGATTCATAGAATCTATTGTAAACAATCAATGCCAAGGATCATTTTTTTAAGCAATTCACCCCAAGAAAGTCGGGAAGCCACTAGCACGCAAGAGGATTTGGAGTGAGAGCAGATAGGAGTGATAGAGGAAAGGATGAGGAGAAGGATAGTGGATAGATTAAGGCAACTGCAGATGTCGATTGACATTACATTTGAATAGTTGGAGATTATAGCTATCAGGGAAACAGGAATAGGGAAGGGAGTTCCACAGGAGAGAGGTGCGAGATATGAAGCTATTGGAGTAGACGAGACGGCTACATTTAACAGTTTCAACAGTGAAAGCGTGAGAGCGGGATGCCAGCCTCGTAGGACGCTTGAGTTCACGATGTCTGGGAACCAGCGAAAGCAGCTCATCGGAGCAATTGCCAGGAAAGTATTTGTAAAAAAGATAGAGAAAGGTGACAGCACGTCTGTGAGAGAGCGACTGCAGACGAGATGCCAGATCAGGGCCAATTACATTGCATATCCGTCTCTGGATCTTATCAAGAACCCCGAGGCAAACAGAAGGGGCCCAGACCATATAGTGCAGCAATACTCCATGCAAGGGCGAATGGTTGATTTGTAGATTTGAAGGATCGATTCCGGGGAGAAAAATTTCCTGGCGCGTCACAGGGAGCCAACTTTCCTTGCGATGGACGAAGCAATTGACTCGATGTATTTGTTCCATCTCAGGTCAGCAGACAACCGAGCAGCCGCAGAGAGGTGCTCTCGAGAAGTTGAGCGTCAGACAATCTAATGGGGGGGGGGGGCAGGGAAGTATCTCTGTGGTGATTAATAGAGCGAATACGCCCAGGAAACCTAAAAAAAAAATATCACACACAAAACAAAGAATTCATTGGTGCTCATTTGAAATACATCAGGACCAAATACGAAGTCAGATCAAAAAGTATCTTGACTGCTGTTCTGAAAGAAAACTACAACAGATATAAATTCGACATTTAATCTCAAAGTAATCCCTTTCTAAGTCACGCATTTTATTCAGCGTCGTTTCCATTGGTTGAAGCATTCCTCTAACTCCTTTTTTGCGATAGCAAACCGCTGCCTCGTAGCACTCTTTTGGATTTCCTCGACGGAGTGAAATCTTGTTCCTTTCAGGTGGAATTTGATTTTTGAAGAGGAAAAAGTCCCAAGAGGCGAGATCTGAAAAATGTGCTTGCCCCAAAACATCTGCAAAAGCCATGGTCACTGTTGCAACCTCAGTGGTCTGGTGAGACAACCACACTTTACACAGTTCCCTTCGAAGCACTGCTATAAACAAAGGAAATAATCGATAAATTTATAACGTAGTTCATATGCATGACAGAGTTCAAAATCAGTCTGTGCCAAGAGGTTTTCCTGCGTAATTTAACTTCGTTACCATAACAACAATCCTGATAGTTTTTGATTATCTCTCGTATATCAAAGTACAAATCACAGACAAACTCAAATAGTAAGTGTTTATCTGCGTGAAGAAATAGAAACTATAGTCATAATTAGTTTCTTTTTTTATATGAAAGTAGAATTACATTTTATTCAATGATATATTCACCATTATGTTCAATGACATTTTGCAGCTGATCGGGAAGATCAACACTTTTTCAATAAAATTCCGTAGCTTTTGGTATCGAAGAGTTATTGACGAACTGTTGAATCTCGTTTTCATTAGAGTAAATTCCCCCTTAAAACAGGCACGGTAGAAGAGACAAATCGAATTCCTAAATTGTTTCCTTTTTTTAAATCTTGCTGATATGCGATGAGAATATGCGGTGTCATGAAGAAGAATGCTATTTTTCCCAATGATGAGTGCAAGGCGCATTTCAACCAGGTTTCTACCGACACCTTGCAGATACAGATCCTAGAAATGTTCATTACGTTTTAATACCTTTCAATGGAAATACTCCAACGATCCTACCCTATACGCAACACTATCTTTCTTCCATGGAGCCTAGCTTTTTGGGACGTTTGTAGAGAATGATCCTTGTCAATCCTATTGTATTGAACACTTAACCCATTTTTCCTCATCTGTTATAATATATATATATATATATATATATATATATATATATATATATATAAAGTGTTTCCTTTTTTGACGTTGAAACAAAAATCTACAATTTTGTAGTGGATATGTGCATGTTCTAATGTAACACTGCGTAAGATATATATATATATATATATATATATATATATATATATATATATATATATATATATATATGAGAAATATGGAAAAGACAAAATAAAATCTGAATATGCAAGTTTACTGTTTTATTGTTGTTTTACTGTCGACGTCAGACGTTTCGGTCTAGTAGACCATCTTCAGGACGTCGACAGTAAAACAACATTAAAACAGTAAACTTGAATATTCGGTTTTTGTTTTATCTTTTCCATATTTTTCATCATACCGTCGGATCTATGTCCACATATTTGATTATATATATATATATATATATATATATATATATATATATATATATATATATATATATATATATAAATAGAAGTCAACACTTAGAGGCGACAGTCTGTTTCATGCTAGTGCAATCGTCAAGAGTTGCCTGACGATTGGACTAGCAGGAAACAGACTGTCGCCTCTAAGTGTTGACTTCTATGTTTACTTTTATATTTACATACGCTCTATCTCTGATATTGAGCACTTTATCACATAAATATAGCACACTTTAAGACTATATTTCTTCGTATATATATATATATATATATATATATATATATATATATATATATATATATATATATATATATTTCATTTAGGATGATATCATTAAAACTGTTTGCCCAAAACAGAAATTACTTATGAATCAGCCCAATCAATACACCCTTGTGCAAATTGATTGAGATAACTGCCTTAATTTCTTTTATTTCACCATACGGTCAACTTTAGACCCACTGGAGTGACAGGGTGTAATCGATTTCTATTTTTTTCCTGAGATTAGGTCAATTGGAGTGGTGTGCAGTAATATGAATTTATTTTTAGGGTCTATGTTGAAATTTGTTTGGTCTTGAAATATATTGCGCCATCCGTGATTGCATCAAATTTTCATCATACCCAAACTCCATTATCTCGACTGTCGATTAGTTGTCCTACGGCCATTGTCTGCAATCGGCGTTACTCCAAGGAAGCGTACTAAAATTGTAACGCTGCCCGATCACACTGGCCAGCCTTAGCAGTGAGGAAATCAAAGTACTATAGACTGGCCCGGAAACTCTCCTGATTTAAATCCAATCGAGAATCTGTGGTCAATCTGCAAGAAACGACTTTGTGGAATGGATATACGAAGTACTAACATGTAGACTGGGTCATGTGTCAATGGAAAATATACGAAAACAATGTAAATAATGACGGAATTATTCGTTTTGTTTCAATTAATTTGAACAAAGGTGTACATTCTAAATGAATAAAGCAAGCTTCCTTAAAACGGATGGGAGAAGACAAATAAAAGAGAAGGAAAATCTGGGAATTTTTGTAATGTTCTCTCTTCCACCATTAGATATTTCCCAATTTTTTTTTCTTACGGCATAATTACGATCATGCAATCCTAATTTGGTACACTTTGTACGTACACCGCGCGTGACCAACTATAAACAGTAGACTCGTTACATTACAAATACTAATTTCCAGCTGACTTCATATAATTGCTAGCCGCCTTCCAACTTAATCACCGTAAATAGAACCAAACGTTTTCTCCAGTTATATACGAACTTTATTACGACATTCAATTTGATTTTCCCCATTTTGAAATATAATCTTTTCATTTTTCCGGCGCATTTAAAATTTCATCTCGGAGTACATCTTACAACACAATTAAATAGGACAAAAATTATTTACGAATTTAAATGTGCATTAAGGAATTGTATTCCTGATCAATCAAATTTCGCAAATAATTATATACGCCACACTACAACATGTTTGACGCGCAGACTCACTCTACATCTTTCTGACTATAGCTCAATTAGATCTCATTTAAATATTCATGGAGACCTACCAGACCTTATTCGTAACATAGTTGTTGACAACAAAAATATAATAGCATCATCTATATGCAAAAAAAAGGCTAAAAATAAAGGAAGCCATGTTAATAAAAACAAAAAAACACCCCTCAATAATATCAACTATGAACATGGACACAATATCTTGACCGTGTTTTGAAAAATGAAAACATATAAATACATACATGCAACAAACTATTTCTTATTTAACAGTTAAAATATTTCATCCTTGAAAATGGCTAAATGTATAGCCGAAAGCGCTCGGAAAAAAAGAACAGTCGGACAGTTTAATTTCAGGTGAAAATAGAAAATAATTGACCAACATTTGGATATTTTTTATTAAGTTGGTCCTTGATCTAAGCTTTCGGCTCACATATGACTTCTTCACAGTGGTTACACGGTCAATTAAACAAAGATATTCAGCTTCGAATCTTCTATGTCAACATAAAATATCATCTTCGAGGTTGAAGGTTACTGGATGTGAACAAAATCAGAGAACATAAACATTAATAAGGAGTGAGATGAATAGACGAGTAATCAGGAAGACACTAGACCCCTACACACACGCGCACACATACACCCCTACACCGACACACACACACACACACACACACACACACACATATATATATATATATGTAAAGAGTGGCGTAAGATATGTTTCATTATGTTAAAGGGTTTTGAAGACAGGAGACTGAAGCACTGTGATCAGCTTCGTTAAACTCTGAAGCAGAGACGTCATCAAAATCCTGCTTTAACAAATTTCATCTGTCAATGTGGCTTTGTCGCCTGCAGCAAGGCTCGGCTCGTATCGAATTTAAGAAAGCACAAATGAAATATATCTTTTCCCTTACCTGATTTTCTCCACGATAGCCCCTGCTAGCATACATAATTGTCAAACGAAAGGCAAAATCCAATGCTCACCTTCATTTATTGTTCACGATAAGAGAGTCCATCATGTCTAATTGAATAAATTACAATTATGTCTGCTTATTTTTATCATAATCCTTTCCTATTCACGAATATTTTTTCCGTATATTACAATTAAATGAGTCAAGAAATGGACTTTAAGAGTGAAAATCACTTTTATTTCCCAAGTACCTCCTTTCTGAGTTTATCATAATTTCCTATATTTATAGTTACATAGATATCTGACATAGAGCGTTTATGGGTATAGACTGTGCGGACATAGGGATCGATACTGCATTGTGCATGTTAGATTCACGTTTCAATGCGCCCTTCAAACCAAGACCACAAGTAGTGTTGATGTCTATGTCTACACTTTCTATCTGCGCACACACACACACACACACACACACACACACACACACACACACACACACACACACACACACACACACACATATATATATATATGTATTTAATAGAAGTCGATAATTTTGCCTATCATCCGGTTCATAATTCTCCCCAGTTTTTTGAACAGGAGTAAAATTTTATCTCTTGTTTCCTGTTTAGAATTGGGTTTCCGATTTCTTCAACTCTGTACTTCTGACGTCTCCGACTGAAATCTTAAATTTTATTCAGTAACAATTATTATTTTTTCCTCTTCCAATTGGAGTAGATAGGTTTGTATATCGTCCGGTTCACACTTTATGCCTTATTTTCTATTTAGGATAGTGTTTTTGGTTCCTTCTAAAGTCTACTTCAACTCTATACTTCTAACATCGCCTGAACTCGGAAATTTTATTCACTAATTAAAGCATGACCATTTCAAGTCTAGAGCGAGAGAGAGACAGAGAGAGACAGAGAGAGAGAGAGAGAGAGAGAGGCAGGCTTCTGGGCGTGCGAGAAAGCCGGGTAGGAGATGCTGCGGCCGGCGGCACGACCGCCGGTCTTCGGCTTCGTTCGCCGTCGCCGGATCCACGTCGGGCCCCTCGGCCTGGCCGCCGCCGCAAAACCTGCCTGTGGATGATTGTCTGCCACCTTTCATCGCTTAAGGCAGGCCGGACGGGCAGCCAGCAACCCGGTCTTCGTTCGCCGTCGCCGGACGCGCGTTGTTGCGCCTCGACCGAGCCGCCGCCGCCACCATCGCAAAACCTGTCTGTCGATGATTCTCTGCCGCCGTTCACCGCTGTTATCTGTCCTGCATAGCCCCAAGAACTTCAACTTTTTTCTCTTTCTTATGTTAATACAACTCCACACAGTAACCTTCTACTATGAGTGGCCCTTGGGCCTTGTATTGGTGAACATTAGTAAAAAAAAAAAAAAATTAAGAAAATATCCATTCTCTACTTTGAACGAGCTTTGAGGCAAGCTGTTGCAGTTCATGCCCAAAACGAAGCTATTCATAAAAGACCCGAGGTAGCTACGTGCGATAGACGCGCACATCGACTATCAGTCACCTGATGACAAAGGCAGGATGATAATCCGGAAGAGTTTTCTAAATTTTCCTCAATTTTCTTTCTCAGTGACGACAAGAAGCAGGAAAACAAAGCGAAGAAAATCGACATCGGGTCTTGATTAATTAAACCGGAGATTGTGAGAAAGGGACCTTATCGATTAAGACATTCATTGGATGTCTGACTCAGTACGATCAGCCGGAAGATAACGAAATGACTGATTGCTTCGGGGACATCGCATCGCTTCACCTGTTGACTATTGTCACGAGGTAGGAAAAACGGGGGAGCGAATAAAGAGAAAACAGGAAGGGCAGGCCGAAACAGCTTCTCCCACTCCACGGGAGAATGACTCTCGTGGTAGGAACATTCCCCTAAGAGATATTCACATCGGATTGATATCTTTGATTTTAGTTGTTCTGGTCATTTGCTAAAAAGCAAAACATTGATTAAATTAGCAATGTGGTTTATACTTTAATTAACATCATATCTATGAAAATTAACGAAGGATTTATTTACGTATGAGTCGACAGTATAACATAGAATTTAAAACATGTTTATATATATATATATATATATATATATATATATTATATATTATATATTATATTATATATATTATATATTATATTATATATATATAACATAGAATTCAAAACATGTCTATATATATATATATATAGGCATGTTTTGAATTCTATGTTATACTGTCGACTCATACTTATATATATATATATATATATATATATGTATATATCTATATCTATCTATCTATCTATCTATCTATCTCTCTCTCTCGCTATATATATATATATATATATATATATATATATATATTCGATATTTATGAGCAAAGGTGGTTAATATCAGAAATATAGCATGTGTAAATATACAATGCACACTGAGTTTAACATCACGTGACAACACAGTATGTTTCATGCCTACACGCTATCTTCGGGCCTGAATATTTTAACTTCAGCGTTCACTATATATATATATATATATATATATATATATATATATATATATATATATATATATATAATAAACAGAAAAGATAACAGTCGTTTTTCTTACTTATTGTACACCTGAAGAATGTCGCAGAATGACTCCGTTCGAAACGTTGTGATACTTAGAAAAAAGGAACGAAAGAAATGAATTGAAGCGTCTAGGAATAATCCATTTACTGATTATAGAACAGATATTAAAGTTATGAGTTCTGTAATTAAGTGCTGAAGTTTTTACGTATCAGCATGATACATCTCCCTTGGAGAACAATATGGAAATAAATTAACAGTATCTGCGTATGTCTGTCTGTCCATCTATCTATCTATCTATCTGTTTTCATATATATATATATATATATATATATATATATATATATATATATATATATATATATATATATATATGTTTTGTAAAATAAGTGCAAGATAATGGAGAAGTAACACCAGTTTAACTCTGTTCCGACGAATGGTTATACCTATATAGCCACGAAACTCCGAAGTAAACATGAATTAAGTGAAAATCATTTTTTTCATATTAATTTTATAATAAGCATATATATATATATATATATATATATATATATATATATATATATATATATATATATATACAGCACTGCTAAATAATCCTTTCCTTGAGTGATGCAATACATTCGAATTAATTTGGACGATGCACAGAAAATAAATTATGTCATCTATCTATCTATCTATCTATCTATCTATCTATCTATCTATCTATCTATCTATCCCAGTCTGTTCGTACCGACCTACCTATATAACTCTATATCTATCTATCTATCTATCTATCTATCTATCTATCTATCTATCTATCTATCTATCCCAGTCTGTTCGTACCGACCTACCTATATAACTCTATATCTATCTATCTATCTATCTATCTATCTATCTATCTATCTATCTATCTATCTATCAGTATGTTCGTATGTATATCTATCTATCTATCTATCTATCTATCTATCTATCTATCTATCTATCTATCTATCTATCTATCTATGTGTGTGTCTGTCTGTGTATGTTTGTGCACCCATGGGTACACAGGCACAGTAAAATGGTCTCTGTCTGACCCACATTTTAGCAAATTGAAAGTTGTTTAAACCTCGTTGTTGAAGTACTCATGAACTACGCTCTGGGGTATCTGGTTATTAAAGGGGCAATTCGGGATCTGAAGCATGTAGTAGTGAAACAGATCATCCTACCTATTCCACCATGTGTCGCATTTTATGCGTAATTTCCTTTAAGCAAGTGACATACACAACATGAATCTGTACATTTTGCAGGTAATATGTCATCCTTCTTCTATGTGTTGTGTCCATTTGACCATCCATTTATTCAGGCTCGTTAAGAAGGTGACGCATTGGTTAACTCTAGCATTTTTGAAATGTCTACTTGGTTTTATTATGTCATCAATAGTGGTGTTATTTCAATTTAATCAATCTTGTCTCGTTCGCCTTCTCTGCTCTAAGGTTGGTGTCGTCTCATTTATAGTGGTTCCAATTCTGAGTTATACAGGGTGACCCCAAAAAACGGGAATTTTTGAAGTGCGTATTGCCAGACATGAGCAAGTGGCAACACTGCGAGACAGTGACCTTGAGCATGTAAACATTTCGCCATTGTAGTACCGAGAATGAAATTCACAGTATCCCAGCTGAGATGTTGCAGCAGTCAATGAGGAATCTCAACAGCAGATTTCAAGAATGCATTCGTACAGGAGGACGCTATATAGAGGACGTCATTTTAAAAAAATGAAAATTCCATCATTGTTTCTTAAATGGCATATTTTAAAGTTTCAATTACTATGAATTAAATATTTTTCTTCCATCACCCTTGGTTTTATTTGATTGTTAAAAAGTTCCCATTTTTTTGGGTCACCCTATACTAACTAATTGGCTGGTTTGTTTGTAGATTTTGTTTAAGTATGCTTTGAAAGTTGCGTAGACTCTGAATGTAGTGAGGTTTAGACGTTTGAAGGCATGACAGTTCAGCCTTTGGATCCTTTTGATGGGCTTGAACTCGCGGAGAAGATCTCATTTGTCTCCCCACCTCGCAAGCCTATTGTGATGGTTACTTATAGAATGTCAGGTTCTAGAGCAAAAACATAATCAGCCGTTGTTTCGATCCGTGGTGCGTCTATATTGTCTTATACTAGTTAACTATTCTAAACACTGTGTAAGTAATGATGTGGTCAAGCTCTGCACATTTACTTAGAAACAGAAGGGCATTACTCTTCATCTTACCGAGTATTCTAGTTCACTGATCATGGTCTTGGGTGACTCGGGTGTTGAAATCTCGTATTATGAGATTATCATTACCCGGCTCTGATCAGAGGGTGGAGTCACTACTGGCCTGTCGTATTCTGTCGGTACTCGCACATCTTAAAAAAAGACGACCGGAAGAAGAAACTTCGGCTTCCAGATACTGTTGCAAAACAGATTCAGCATATTAAAAGGCCTCAAAGAAAGAAGAAAACAACAATCTGCTACCAAAATTCCTAGGATCAATGTGTAGTAACAGTTCCAGCAGCAGATAGCAGTTTCAGTCAGCATCAGCAGCAGCCAGCCGGTCATCATCTCATCAGATCCTGCTCCAGCCACCCACTCCAGTAGGCCTCCAGTTCCAACCAGTCATCGTAGCTAGCAGCAACGTTATTCGATAAACTTTCCAATTGTCAACGGCTACAAAAGTGTCCTTGTCAGGACAACAATTTTCAATGGCTACAATACTGTTCTTTTCAGGACAACATTTTTCAATGGCGAGAAAACTGACCTTTTCAGGACAACAATACTCAATGGTTACACTATGGTTCTTTTCATGACAACACTCTTCAAAGACTACAAAACGTTTCTTCTCAGGACATTACACTTCAACACTCTTCTCACCCTCTACATGAGCATGCAGAGATTTTTTTTCTTAATGTACTATAACCTTATTTTGTCTATGTATTTTTCTTTAATGAAAATAAACATGGCAGTATCTTTTTTACTCATGTCTCGTTTTGTTTTTTGTTAGCTTCCAGCCTCTTATATTTGTTTGCGGCAATACACCACTTGCAACATATCTATCATTTCACTAGAGTTGGTCATTGTCGGGGAATAGGTACTGATTATAATTTCATGTAAGTTTTGGTTGAATGACAAACGTAGATTCATCAATCTTTCTCTGATACCAATATGTAAGTCGCAGATATCCTTACATCCAATATTCTTTCACCACCTTCAACTCTCAGAAGATGTAACTGCTATTAAAGACCATGAGGGATCTCTCATCTAAAAGACCTGGGCTTGCTGACTGCTGCTGTGTATGTGTTATAGCCAGCAAGTACTTTTCCTATGAATTCCGTTTTCTTTTTAGTTCTTGTGATATCTTTAACGATTAAGGTGCTAACGTTCCACGTTCTTAAGCAAAGTATATTTTTATTTAGATTTTGATTACAACCGCAAAGATGGCTGACGAGTCAGTTTCTGTTAACTCGTAGGGGTGTCTAGAGCAGATGATGCCTGGACCAGCTTCTCTAGATCTTTCAGTTTATGTTGTCTTAAAATGGGTGGCCAAATCACCTTGAATATTTCTCGCCTACTCAGATTTCATAAAAGAACAACCATCTATTGAAGGCCCGCCGACGTGCAGGTTTGCAGCTGCAACTCAGTGATCACCTTAACCTGTTAGTTCGTTATTCAACCACCATTTTTTCATAGTTGTGGTTAGGCTAATATTAAATTTAGTTCTTTCTGGTTATGCTATAATACATTTCGAAGACAAACACAAATTATTAACTAAATGATCAGAACTTATCTCAAAATTGCAGTTTTTTTACTTCGTTACTTAAAAATCGAAATTTAAAATGGAATACCTTGTAACACATTACCAAGAAAAATGCAAATATCTGCACTACGAGCAGTATGACCTGTCTTCGACCAAGCGTTTCATTGCTGGAAAATGTTGCTGTTCAGTTGGAACAGTTTAAGTTTAAAGTCAGCCTACCTGAAAATCAATATTAGTAACAAGAATTAAGTACAACTGAAGCACATCCCCAAATAGGGGTTAATAATTTGAATGAGGGGTGGGCCTGAAAAGGGCCGTTTTTGCGTTCTCAATCTTGTAAGGAAGGTACGTCTTCCATGGACCGTCATAATAATAATATACCATAATTTATATATAATATAATTTTTTTATAATTCTAATAATCATTTGCGTTAGATTTCAACTCTCTAAATTGATTGTACGCTGTTTCTTTTTACAGACATTAAATTTTTGCCTTTGATTTTTGCGCAAAGGGAAAAAATCAGTTTTTCGATTTTTCATCTTCAAGGTTGTAATTTTTTCCAGTCAATTTGGACTCAAAACCGGCATTGAAGAATTATCTATCAGACAAAAAAAAAATCATCGAAATCGGATGAAAATTGTGGAAACGCATAAGCAGCATCCGATCACACACATACACACACATATTTTGAGAATTATAGATATACAAAATATATAATGTGATATATTTTATATAAACCAATATTTTAAGCTAAACAAAAAAATATCCCAAAAATGAACAAATTATAAATATATTAGTAATAAATTAAATTATAAATAAATAAATTATAAATAAATTAAATTATAAATAAATTATAAATAAATATATTATAAATAAATATATTATAAATAAATTATAAATAAATGAATAAATTAAGTAAATAAATGATAATAAAATTAACAAAATGTACAAATGAACGCATGGCCACAAATAAGTAAATTTAGCAAAAACAAGCAACAAAGAATAATTAATGAATAACTAAAAAATACTGTAATTAATCATTAATACATAATGAGTTTAAAACTTAAGGTTAACAAACAACTCCGTACAATTGCTATAACATAACGGCATTCTAGCCGATAACTATTTCGACTTAATACCTTGAGAAGAATTAAAATTATAACCATTCCTGCCGACCCAATAATCAAAAGAATAACAAAATATCCGATTTTGATACTCATAATGCCTCGGTGATCAACATCTATAAATAGACAATTCCCACCCAAAATCCAATGCCTGAAACAGTCTGTTGACACTCGGTGTTCACCTCAGAGTCCACACACGCACGCGCGCACACACATTATAGAGGGTGCGATGTGTAAATTATCGCCATTTTATATTTTTAATTTCGCATGCGCGTTGTTTGTTTTCGGTTTTGTCGATTGCATAGTACTGTAGGGTCAGTTGGGCACCGTCTGTGAGAAAAAGAGCACAATGTCGCAATTCGCTTCGCCAGAAATTTGGAAACGACATCTCGTATTGCTAGGCATTCGCCCCGGAAGCTCCAATACAAACATTTCGGAGTGTTTGCGTGACAATCTGAGGACAGTGCTGAGGTTTAAGAAAGAATTGGATGTGTTTAATGGTGATCACGAAGTTACAGCAGTTCGGAAAAAACAACTCTGATCATAAGAAAACAACTCCCGAAATTGTTGGATGAGGACGTCAGACTCAACAGGGAGGCCTAAATCAAGTGCATTGAGGAAGTAATGCTGTGATGCGTCAAGAGGCTGCATACTGGAAGACCACGTGTCTGGCAACAGGACACAAAAACTGGATAATCCAGTCATAGCTATCAGACAATTTCTATGACCACATGATCCCTTATTCCTGTCGAAGTATCTCCCCAGACTTGAAGCCCCTTGATTATTAGGTGTGGGGCGCAGTTGAGCGAGAAACCAACAAAACTCCTTTTAACACCAAAGATGAACTGAAGGCAAAGATTATAGCAGCATCTACAAACTTAAACAAGGAGAATGTCCAGAAGTGTTTCGGGAGATTCCGAGGCCAATGTCAATTTAATTGAATTTTGTGCAATTTTGATGAACATATCTGTTAAAATGAGATGTAAGTGTTATTTTCATTTTTGTGTAATTGTGACGTCAATGTATCCATCGCACCATATATATATATATATATATATATATATATATATATATATATATATATATATATAGTGCGATGGATAAATTGCCGTCACAATTACGCAAAAATGAAAATAACATGAATATATGTCTATATTTCTGAGATGAGGTATTATGTACAGTATTTACATTAGTCGGACTATTGTCCTCATCTTTGTCGCTATATTTGTCACAACGTTTCGGCCGTTGTACGCTCCGGCCTTCTTCAGGTGGTTGGAATTTCGAACCGAACCCTTTATTTCGATCACTGGGGTAGACTGTTCTAGTTCCACGAGCCATGTTTGATGGATGTCAGTTATCAGTTATCTCCTGGTAATTTTCCCTCTGAAAGTTCTTCACTGCCTGAACCGGGTATTGAACTCACACTCTTTGGGTCTGTCACTGGATCTAACCAACGACTTTATCCACTGTACCATGTGTCCTTGAGGACATCTGGGTATGAATTTCTGAGTATTATAAACCTAATTTTTCAGCAACCATTTGCCCTTGTCCGAGAGAGAATCCAGTACAATCGTTGGATAAAACATCGACTACAAGCTCATATCTCCCAGACGCACAAGGACTTCTTCAACAGAATTACTAATGAAGAAGACCAGAGAAGGATCCAAAGTGACTTGGATAAATCCTTCAGACATGAATTTGATGTAGTCAAGGCTCGCCAAGTGCAAAAATTAAATAAATTGAAAGATCAGAAGGTGACGCACGAGGTCCATCACCCACCAGTGAAAGCAGTAGTCAACACCAGCCAATATCAGCTGAGTGCCTCTGAAGAGTCAGTATTGAATAAGGGTCTCAACTTTGCCACAGCCATCAGGCGGGTGCCATACTTGGACATCATTGTCAGAGTCGAGGAGGTGGCCTTGAACATCCCTCAGGCTCAGGCGGATGAACTGAGATGGAAAGTGAGACAGACCTTGGAGAGAGCCAAGCTTCCCAGGTCTAACATAACAAAACTGGAGAGACTGGCGATTGGATCCCTACAGAGGAACGAAAACATCATCATACTACCGGCTGACAAAGGTAATGCGACTGTAGTGATGGACAAATCAGAGTATACAAGAAAACTGGAAGACCTCATTAGCAATGGTAGCTACAGCAAAGTGAAAAAGGATCCTACTATGAAAACGGAACGCAAGCTGTCACAGATCCTAATCAAGAACAAGGATCACTTCACACCCAAAATGTATATGCAGTTATCGCAGCGTTACACCAAGCTACCTCACATATACGGTCTCCCTAAGATTCACAAAGACGGTATTCCGCTCAGGCCGATTGTAAGTTGCCAAGGCTCGGTGTGCCACCCTCTGAGTCGCTTCCTTGTAGATATAATTGACCCATTGATCGGAAAGTCTCCTTCATATGTCCGAAACTCTGCCCACTTCGTGGAAATAATCAAAGATGCTCCCATCCAATCCAACCAGATGGTGAGCTTGGACGTGGTGAGTTTGTTCACCAAGGTACCCACGGAGGAGGCACTCTCGGTAGTTAGAGATAGATTGACCTCTGACTCTTCCCTAGAAGAACGGACCAGTATTCCAATAGATAATCTGATGGAGATGTTGACTTTCTGTACACAAACAACACACTTCGGAATGGGGTCACACATATATCGACAGGATGAGGGCTTAGCAATGGGCTCGCTATTATCACCAGCAATGGCGAATATATACATGGAATACTTTGAAGAAATGGCATTAGAATCCATATCTCTAAAGCCAACTATATGGTTAAGGTACGTAGATGACACCTTCATACTCTGGCCACACCAGGAAGATGTCCAGGTTCTACTGGACCATGTGAACTCAATAAGACCATCGATACAGTTCACAATGGAGAAAGAAAGTAACAACACACTCCCATTCCTGGATGTACTAATATCTCGAACAGAGCATGGGTTCAAGACATCCGTATACCGTAAACCGACATTCAACGGACAGTACCTCAATTTCAACTCCCACCATCCATACAGCGTAAAGAAAGGGATCGTCCGTTGCTTACAACACCGAGCAAAAGTCATAAGTGGCGACCCAGAGACATTAGATAAGGAATTGGGCAGTATAAGTAGTACCCTACAACGTAACAACTACCCTGGGTACATGGCAGCAGTCCCCCAAAACTGGGATAGGCGGGTACAAGAGGAGGAGGAGGAGGAGCAGGAGGAAAACAACACTCAGAAAACAGTCTTCCTGCCTTATGTGAAGGGGTTATCAGAGAAAATACAAAGGATCTGCGGTCCATATAACATCAGGACAACCTTCAAAAGCGTGACAACACTTCGCAGATATCTCTCCCGAGTGAGACCCCCCATAGAGGAGAACAGGACTAAAGACTGTGTGTACGCTATCCCGTGCAGCTGCGGAAAGGAATATAAAGGAGAAACAGGCCGCCCCCTCAAGGTAAGGCTTCAAGAACACCAGAAATCTTTAATGCGAGGGGAAGTAGAAAAATCAGGCGTGGCTGACCACATATGGAGAGAGAAGGGAGATCACCGTCCCCTGTGGGATCAGGTTGAGATCATAGACAGGGAACACCATTGGAAAATTCGTAAACTTAAGGAATCAGCACATATGCTAGGCCACAAAAATCTCCTGAGTCGGCCAAGCATAGAAATAAATACAATATGGGAACCAGTAATAAGGAGTGCCAGAGAACAGCAATGATAACAAAAAAGTTGCAATATGAGATCTGGTAAAAACATAAATGATAACAGCAAAATTGCAATATGAGTACTGGTAAAAAATGGTTGCTGAAAAATTAGGTTTATAATACTCAGAAATTCATACCCAGATGTCCTCAAGGACACATGGTACAGTGGATAAAGTCGTTGGTTAGATCCAGTGACAGACCCAAAGAGTGTGAGTTCAATACCCGGTTCAGGCAGTGGAGAACTTTCAGAGGGAAAATTACCAGGAGATAACTGATAACTGACATCCATCAAACATGGCTCGTGGAACTAGAACAGTCTACCCCAGTGATCGAAATAAAGGGTTCGGTTCGAAATTCCAACCACCTGAAGAAGGCCGGAGCGTACAACGGCCGAAACGTTGTGACAAATATAGCGACAAAGATGAGGACAATAGTCCGACTAATGTAAATACTGGACATGAATATATATATAAAATAAAAATAACATGAATATATATATGTATATAAAATAAAAATAACATGAATATATATATATATATATATATATATATATATATATATATAAAATAAAAATAACATGAATATATATATATTTATATATTTATTCGTTATTTTTATTTTTGTGTAATTGTGACGTCAATTTATCCATCGCACCATATATATATATATATATATATATATATATATATATATATATATATATATGTAGTGCGATTGATAAATTGCCGTCTCAATTACGCAATAATGAAAATAACATGAATATATATATAAAATAAAAATAACATGAATATATATATATATATATATAAAATAAAAATAACATGAATATATATATATAAAATAAAAATAACATGAATATATATATATATATATATTTATATATTTATTCGTTATTTTTATTTTTGTGTAATTGTGACGTCAATTTATCCATCGCACCATATATATATATATATATATATAGTGCGATGGATAAATTGCCGTCACAATTACGCAATAATGAAAATAACATGAATATATATATATATGTATATATATATATATGTATATACATCTCAATATATATATATATATATATATATATATATATATATATATATATCACAATATGTATTAATTGACCGACCTGTTAAGAGAAATTATTTACATTTATTAATAAACATCAGAATGTTTCCATTTGCGCAATCGTAAATACTTATACTTCTATCTATCTATCTATCTATCTATCTATATATCTATCTGCACATATTTAATATCCAATCTGTCAAATATATCTCGATTCGAACCCTAAGGGTTTTGAAAACAAATTTTGATGTCTGGTCAACTTTATTGAGAGAGAGAGAGAGAGAGAGAGAGAGAGAAAGAGAGAGAGAGAGAGAGAGAGAGAGAGACGGAGTGGGGAAGAAAGAGAGAGAGAGGGAGTGCGAGAGTGAGAGGAAGGATGTATATAAATTAATAGTTAAAAATTGATAATGACTTAGTAATAAAATGCAATGAACTTTCTCATTTTGTCCCAAATGTATGATATCCTCGGGCATAATGGATAAATTGCGCTCACACGCATACATACAGACGTTATTGTGCAAATGTATGTGCTTACATGTACTGCATGTGTGTATACATGTAGCTGTTAGCAATAAATAACCTCTGTATATATGTATATATAAATTGCATACAATTATTTATTCATTTTTTATATAAATATATTTATCTGTAAATGTACCTATACACACAAAATCATATATATATATATGTATATATATATATATATATATATATATATATATATATATATATATATATATTTGGCGATGTGTATGTAAAATTGCGTGATTCTATAATTTCTTCAACCTATTCATATATATGTACAGTAATATCGACTCTCTATCTATATATTTATGTACTTATCTATGTCTATATGTGTATATGAATTTGATTTCTCACGTATGAATAATTCTGAAGATACAAATTCCACTCACATTTTGCTTTTTCATTTTCATCTATTCAATACATCTGTACATTTCCCCAGACTTTACTAGTCTCGCGTTTTCTCATATTATTAATAGTCCACACCTCTCTTTTCCCGCGAGAGTTTGTAATTAATGAGATCAACGAATAGGCAGGCACGATGCGCACCCTGCTGAGCACACCAGGAATTAATACCAAACATAACAACAAAAACACTCCATAATTGAAATATTTTTCACTTTACTCACATATTGCTCAGTTGGGTCGATGCATTTTTAGAATAACTGAAATAATCTTACAAAGAAATAAAGATGTACTATATATGAACCTCGGTTATGTTGAGATCCCTTTAAACTTGGCAAAAATGGAGGACTAGACTTTTCTATAACATTGAAATTTTGATTGTATTCAAATGTACTCATGTCTGATTTACTCAAAGCACTTTATTTCTCTATATACTTATATTTTAACCCAAAGTTCTAGGAATTTGATTAGTTTACTAAATCTGTATTATTTAAAGTTATCCAGATTTCCCGTGTCTTGTTGGCATATCTATAGATATAACATTTTCAAAATAAAAAACAAACAAAGAAACTGTGTTCAATAATTTTGTTTTTACTTCTGAGAAGCCATTTTAACTTAAGTGCAAATTTTCTTTGTCGTACCTCGGGTAGCTTATGTTGTATTAGATAATTTAAAAGTATATCGGCAAATAGATAGTCTCAAGTTAATATATTTTACCTTATACAGGACGCGGCATAAATATATTGTATATTTAAAACTGTCACCAGTGTGGTGCTAATACAGACCACCATTTACAGAAATAAAAGGGTACAAATGAAAAGATTTGAAATTGAAAAGATGTTCCGTTTCATTGAAGCAGACGTTAAAAGTATGTGAGCGTTATCGCCTCTTCTAGATTACCTTTATTTATTTATTATGTATGGTTTCTTTATTTTACTGAAACCAGAGTCTCTGCTATATATATATATATATATATATATATATATATATACATATCTTATATATATTACATATATATATATAAAACATTTGCGATCGGAAATGCAGATATATATATATATATATATATATCTTATATATATATATATATTATATATCTTATATATATATATATATATATATATATATATATCTTAGATATCTTATATATATATATCATATATATATATCTTATATATATATATCTTAATTTTATATACATTATATATCTTATATATATATCTTATATATATATATCTTATATATATATATCTTCTATATATACCTTAAATATATATATCTTATATATCTTATATATATATCTTATATATATATATATCTTATATAAATATCTTATATATCTTATATATATATATATATCTTATATATATATATATCTTATGTGTATATTACATTTGTGATCGCAAATATATATATATATATATTATATATATTATATATCTTATATATATATCTTATATATATATATAACATTTGCGATCGCAAATATATTTATATATATATCTTATACATATATATATATATATATATATATATATATATATATATATATATATATATATATATATATATATATATATATTACATTACATTTGCGATCGCAATCAAAACAAATCGTCCATTCTTTATCTGTGGCAATGGGGAGCCGTAACTGACCTGTTCACTAACTTATTAAAGAGGGGCAAAGACAGTTATAAATATACTGAATATGTCAAGACTATCTACACCCTTGTTCAAATTAATTGAAACACCCGTTTTAGTTTCCTTTCTTTCAACTTCCGGTCAGTTTTAGATCCACTAGAGTGACATGGTTTAATGGATTTCTCTTTTTTCCTCAGATTAGATCATTTGCAATGGGTTGCAATAACATGAATCTATTTTCGGGTGTACGATCAAATATGTTTGGCCTTCAAATATATTTCCTCATCCGTGATTGCATCAGGTTTTCGTCATGCACAAAAACTATTATTTCGACTGTTGATTAGTCTGTAATGAAATTGTAACGTTGCTTGAATATATTGGCAGGCCGTACCGGTGTTAAAATCAACGTACTATAGAATGTCCTGCAAACTCTCTTGATTTAAATCCAATTGAGAATCTGTGGTCAATCTGCAAGGAACCACTTCGTGGAATGGTCATACGAAGTACTAACATGTTTGTCAGGTTACATTGGAAAAACACAAAAAATGTAAATAATAACGGAATTATTCGTTTTGTTTCAATTAATTTGCGCAAGGGTGTATTTGCCGATATAATTTCAGCTTATAGAGGGTGCGGCAGAAATACATCTCACATTTTAAAGAGCAAGATAACTGCTATTAAAAAAAAAATTTCACTGTTGTTTAAACAAAGGACTTCCATTTTTATTAATTTCGTTTAAAAAATAGCACCTCCAAATTTTGACCTCTATTCGCCATAAACTTTTGAAGACGATTTCTAAACTTTTCCACGAACAGCGTTTTCTGGCATTATTTCTGCTATTTTTGGCGAATAACACCCTTTAATTATTCAATGCTTGCTGGCCGATGTTTGTAAACCTCAGCTTTCATATAACCCCAGAGAAAATAACCACAGGGCACGAGATCCGGCCAGCGTACTGACGATGTCAATGCGTAAGGAAATCAGATGTCCTGGAATCATCTCTCTCATAGTTTCTATTGATATCTCTCTCTGGGTGGTGGCTCCATCCTTTCAAGGTCTCTGAGGCTAGGTTCCAGAAATGTCTGCGGCAACTCTACGTAGCGGTCAGATTTTAATGCAACCCAGTGATTTCCCTCCTTCAAAAGGTACACCAAATTTCGCAACTGCGCATCGCACATCAATCGTTCGCTATGAAGCCGATTATTGACGCAGTTAGAGAGATGAATGTCGGCTTCATCACTTGTGAGAAGTACAACGTTTGTGCGGGAATCAATATCTCAATTCGTTTGGCCAATTCCTGCCTCAAATCTTATTCCTTCAGAAACGTTGAATGTACTTTTAATAATTGAATCTAGGTCCTCTTTCATACTCAGACATATAAAAGATTTCTACTCGGTGGGCTTCATGAGAAATTTCTTAGAAATTTGTTCATTTTTTTAAATCACCAAGAAAGGTGCTGAATAAAAGTTATTTATTTGAATAAGATTTAGCTTTTAATTTTAAAACAGAATCTGTTTTCTTTTTTTACCTAGAATTCAAGAAATTCCTTTGCAACCTGAACTTCAGTTCGTCAACCAAAATACAATATTTTCTGGAATATAAATGAAAATCCAAAGTTTACATACAAACTTTATGGTTATGTTTCTTGTTCTAGTGATTTATTAAGCATAGCTTACAAGTAGTGCAATGGTGTACATCGATGTGGTGTAATGATAAGCAAGTTTTTCTCGCTAGAGCAATTACGACTGGGTGCCCCATACGTTTGGTCATGTGCCACATCTAAGCTACGCTCAGAAAATCTCCATTACAACAAGTCAAAATATCCATGTTACCTGGGATATGCCGGTTAGGATTTTAAATAACCATATAAAATTTTCAGTGACCGCACTATTAGATACAGGGGTTGAACAAAATAATTGAAACACTTATTAAATTCAAAGAAAATTTATTTAATATAGAGTTGGTCCTCCTTTAGCCTCACAGACAGCTTTAATACGTCTAGGAATGGAATCATACAGCCTCCTGCCTTCATCCAGAGGAATTTTCAGCCACTCTCCCATTAACAGCTTCTCCAGCTCTTTACGACACGACGATGGAGGATAGCGGCTCCTAACTTGTCGCTCCAAAATGCACCACAAATGTTAAATAATATTGATATGTGGAGATTGGGGAGGCCACTCCATGTGTTCTAGCTCACTTTCATGCTCTTCATACCAATTCTTAACCACTCGAGCGGTATGTATTGGAGCATTATCGTCTTGGAAGATGCAGTCACCATCTGGGAATAAAGTCTGGACCATTGGATGAACATGATCTCCCAAAATGTTCAGGTAATCTTTGTTGTTGATTCTACCATGCAGGGCAACTATTTGAGTGAGACATTTCCATGATATGGCGGCCCAAACTATCACTGATCCACCTCCATGCTTCACAATATGACTTGCTTCCATTGGTTTGCAGACCAGGCATTGTGATATCTGCACCTCTTCAACCGCTTTTGAATGTTGCGAGTGGGGAAAAGAGGTTTCTTCACGGCGGCTCTTCCATAATATGCAGTCTTATGAGGCTCACAGCGAAGAGTTTTAGTAGAAACAATTCAGATGATTATTTAACTCAGCAGTCACTTTGGTAGCATTTGTCCGATGATTTTTGCCACATTGCGTTTCAATGCACGTCAGTCTCTGTCAGTAAGTTTGCATGTCAGGCCCAAATTGCTACGGTTGCTAGAGATTTTACCCTTTTTCTCGAATTGCATCATCGTTCTTGATATTGGAGCTCTTGAAAAACCAAACAGTTCAGCAAACTTAGTGATCAAGACTCCTGCCATGCGAGCTCCAACAATTTGCCCTTTTTCGAACTCGGAGAGGTCACGCATTTAGCTTAAATTTTACTAAATTCTAAATATAAATAAGCCAAAGACAGTAAATTAGATAAATAAACATAATTACAATAGATATAACCTGCAATTACGAAGTTTTAGTTAAAGTTCTTAATATAATAGGTATTTGAAATATAGGAGTGGAATTTGCAATTGTTCCAATTATTTTGTCCAACCCTTGTATATAGAGACAGATTAATGACTATACATGAAGAAAAAAAAATACTCAAAATATCCAGGGTACACTTAGACTGTGATCGATGTAGACGATATAATTATTTTCTTTTATCTTTACGAGAAAAAGGTTAAAAATATTAACTTCAGACGTGTGCCGAGAAGATGGAAACTGTCGATTCTTCGCACAGAAAAATGTATTATAATTCTCTTATGTGCAGTGTTGTACCAGCAGAAAGAGAGCGAATGTCACTCACTCGGTGATTAATCGATGCAAATGCTGTAGTAGTGTTAGCGCTTGAAAGGATAATATGAACGATCCAAATTTTGCAAAATTTACCTTGCAGAAATCTTTGGCAGACAAACTGTGTATCGAAAATAAGCAAGAAAAAGATTGTCGGTTGTCAAATATAAATGTAATCTTCACTGATAGGCAGAATAGGCATATCATTTCTATAATATTATTACTGGTTTCATAATTCCGGAGGCTGGAAGATTACCAAAGTAGTAAACCTTCTAATTATCTTGATATTACTAAGAATATTTTCTCTTTAACGTGGCGGTTGTTAGCGCATTATATAAGTGTATCAAGAACGAGTACTGTTTGATGTCCAATCTGGTCGCTTACTGTTAAGGAACATTTCTTGCCGCCAACAGAATTGTACTTTTATAAATTCCTCATCAAAATTGCTAATTTTTTGTATTCAGAGAATCGGTTTTTTGCTTTATTTTGCGTGTCTGTCTCTCTGTCTCTCTGTCTCTGTCTCTCTCTGTCTCTCTCTCCCTATATATATATATATATATATATATATATATATATATATATAGGGGGAGACACGGTGGCGTAGTGGAATCGGAGAGCCGAATTTGAATTCCAATCGAATCCATTACATTCACTTACGTGCTAATATCCTTGGGAAATGTATTAATCCTCTTCTTCTCCCTCCAGCTATGGGTAAATAGGACAGACTGGGTTCTATAGCCTTTGATGGCAAATGCACTAGGAGAAGGACAACTCTGAATTCAAAACCTGCGGAGTGTCGTTTGGGGATCTTGTGGCACGTAGTGCACCAGGTCTCTGTATTCAGCCCTTCAAAAATTGTGGTTGGTTCAGCACAAAGCCTTCACCCTTATAATCAAAGTGTGTTGGTATCAGGGCTGTCCGTTCCTACGAACTCAGCTGTTTGACACACATTCGTCGAATACGACGGGAGAGTCCACTATATATATATATATATATATATATATATATATATATATATAGGGTGACCAAAAAAACGGGAATTTTCTGAAGTGCGTATTGCCAGACGTGAGCATGTTGCAGCAGTCAATGAGGAATCTCAACAGCAGATTTCAAGAATGCATTCGTACAGGAGGACGCCATCTACAGGACATAATTTAAAAAAAATGAAAATTCCATGATTGTTTCTTAAATGGCATATTTTAAGGTTTCAATTACTATGAATTAAATATTTTTCCTCCACCACTCTTGGTTTTATTGGATTGTTAAAAAGTTCCCGTTTTTTGGGTCATCCTATATATATATATATATATATATATATATATATATATATATATATATATATATATATAGTGAGGAAGAGTAGGAATTACATGTGTCATGGTAAATTTTGTAAATTGTGGTATGCAGAGAAGTTGTAAATTTATATATATATATATATATATATATATATATATATATATATATATATATATATATAAAGATCATAGCTTTACATGACTTTTCATGATTATCTATTAGTTATCATCATTTATAGTGAAAATAGATTTTCGTTGTCTTTTCTACGAATTATGATTCAGATTTCTTCTCTCGGAGCTGACATAGTTGTTTACGCCTTTTCAAAAGAGCCTTAAAGCGGAAATAATGTTAATGGTATTATGAACTGACTCCTTATTAGCAAACATTCGCCATTCATTGACCTTTCAGCTAGTACTGTCGTCAGTTGAAATATTTCTGGTAAAACAATTTTTAAAGAAAATAGATTTCTCATCTACAGTCTAGCACTTTCGCCCCAGCCCCTCAGCCTCCGACGTCTTACTCTCTGGGTTGAGGTGTCTACTCGGTCTTAACCGAACTTAAGGGAGTGACCGTAGGTCCCCTGAGCATCTGTAGATCATTCGACCGATCCAGTGGTTTATTCCTGCATTCTGCCCACGTTGTGTTTGGTTTGATCGAGAATGCAGAAGTGATGTTCATTCATTCACGGTCGACTGAAGATGTAGACATGTTCTGAGAAATTTAGAATGCACTAAGTATATATATACATATATATATATATATATATATATATATATATATATATCTGCAGAAAGACGGACAAACAGCTATTCAATGTTTGAATTGTTAATGTCTTTTGTATAGCAGAAAAGAATAGTATAGAAAAGAAACGGGTTACAGAAAAGAAAATACTTGACATAAAAACTCATACACTGGATTCTAGAGAGAGAGAAAGAGAGAGAGAGAGGGGGGAGAGGGAGAGAGGGGGGTTGAGATTAGCTTGTTGTGAAATCGTCTCAGAACAATATACGACTCTTGCGATGGAGAGATAAAGATTTCTGTGTGCGGCTTAAAGTTTATAGTTGTGTTCCTCCTAGGCGGTAGTAACAGTAGTAGCTGTCTTCGTGGTAGCAGAAGCATCAGTACTTATATTAACAGTACATGTTAGCGGGGGTTTTGTTCCAATCGCTGACATCACTTCCAGTCTCCGATATCTCTTCACCCAGCTCGACTGCACTCGACGACAGACGAGCCCAAAAAACCTTTTGATTATTGTAGCTTGTTCGACGTTTCCGTTGTTGGAGGAGTAATTCACTTCTTCGTACTTATATCAAAAAATATGTTAGCGGGCGTTTGGTTCCAATCTCTGACGTCACTTTCAGTCTCCGACTTCTCTCTACCCTGCCCGACTGCACTCGACGGCAGACGAGCCAACGACTCTGTCAACAGATTTCTGTGCGCATTTATATAGATAAACCTGACTGATCATAAATCGACCCTAACACTATTATCATGAGTGCTACATTCAACCCAGAATCATGTGAATTTCAAAGTTCCTCATAGCCTTAGTAAGCTCTATTTCAAATTTTAACCGCTAAAAAGTATCTCGATCATCCTTCATTGTCTTTCTAATGACTCAATTCTTAATGGGCTAGATCAGATTCCCATCAGTAGACAAAATTGTTCTGATCTAATTTCGCTGTTCAAAACTACTCCAATTTCAATTAATATATATATATATATGTGTGTGTGTTTGTGTGTGGTTTCCAAACTCTCTCTGTTATATTTGGTGGTTTCTTTTTAAGCTCTTATTTGAAGTACTGTGGGACGTCAATATATTGATTTTAAACGAAATCTGAACTCAGTGTATCGCTTCTATTTTTTCATCTCCGATAACCGTTGTTATATGGATATCATCGTAAATATATATTTGAAAAAAAAATTTTCTTCTTAATTTACTTGCTTGAATTTGCACCTTGCACTCTTTCATTCAGCGCCAATAATTCATAAACATGCCGCTTTCTCGTCTGTATCGCACTGACATCCCAAACTGTACCACCTGATCGTATAAATGAGTTCACTCATCGTTTTATTCTGTTTGTAAGTTTGCTTATGCGGTTATAAGCCGACGTTAATGTTATTTGTCGCTGTTGCTGAAGTTGTTATTGTTGTTCCTGTTTTGTTTCTGTTTTTTTTTTTATACATATTTTATTGGTTTTCTTTCTGTCTTTTTTTGTGGTGAACATTGTTCATGGCTGCCGTCATTTCTGTTTGCCGGAAGTAAACGAGAAGGCCCAACATGTAATTGCGTCCAATATCCGGTCACTGAGACGAAAGAAGAAAAAAATATATACAATAAGTATATATGATTTTAAAAAATAGCAGCGTGTCGAGAAAGAGTGAAAAAGTATATTGAAATTAAAAAGAGGTATGTGTGTGGTAGTGATGGAGGATATGAAGTTGATAGAAGGAAAGCAACGAGTCTGAAGAAAAAGGGAAAGAGATTAAGAAATATTTGAGAGGAGGGATAAAAATGAAATGAATGAAGAACGAAGACAAAGAGAAGAAGAAGAAGAAGAAGAAGAAGAAGAAGAAGAAGAAGAAGAAGAAGAAGAAGAAAGAGAAGGAGGAGGAGGAGGAAAGGAGGTATAAGATTAGGACGAAAGAGGATTGGGGATGAAAAGCGGCAGTAGCGTAAAGAACAGAAGGGAAAAAGAAAGAAATATAAAAGAAAATAGGAGAGTAAATGAGTAGATGAAGAGAAGGAGGATGAGGAAAATTAAGCAAATGTAATGAGGAGAAGGAAGAGAGTAGCAATCAACCAAATTTAGAAAAAAAAGAGTAAGTATGAAAATAGAGCAAGTCGAAAGAGAAGTAAGCGAAGAGCAATGAGAAGAAAGAAGTGAAGGAAAAAGAAAGAAAAAGAAGGCATTTGAGAAGAAAAGGAAGAAGGAAAAGAAAGACAAGTGAAGAAGAAGAAGAAGAAGAAGAAGGTAAAGTAAGAAAAGTAATTCAAAGGAGGAGGAGGAGGAGAAGAAGAAAGAAAAGGAAGAAAAGTAAGTGAAGACGACAAAAAGGAAAAGGAAGAAAAGTAAGTAAAGGAGAAAAGTAAATGAAGTAGTAGTAGTAGTAGAAAAAGAAGAAGAAGAAGAAGAAGTACGTAAAGAAAGAAAAGTAAGTGAATAATAAATGGTAGTAGTAGTAGTAGTAGAGGAGAGGAAGATGATGAAGAAGGAGTAGGTAAAGAAAGAAAAGTAAGCGAAGAAGAAGTAGTAGAAGACGAAGAAGTAGGTAAAGAAAAAAAAGTAAGCGAAGAGGAGTAGTAGTAGTAGTAGTAGTAGTAGTAGTAGTAGAAGAAGAAGAAGAAGAAGAAGAAGAAGAAGAAAGGAAGTAGTAGTAATATAAAAGGTGAGTACAAAATGCTGGATGGAATAAAGAAAAAAAAGAGAGAGAGATTAAAAACTTACACCGAAGAGTAGAAATAAGTGCTAAGTTTGTTTGTTTATATATATATATATATATATATATATATATATATATATATGCGAGTGTGTGCGTTTGTGTTTTGTAATGAAAAGAAAACGAAGGATAATAAAAGTTAGAAGAGAACATGAAGGAATCCCCAAAAGTGCAACACGTTTTTAAGCCTTGAAATGAAGAAAAAATATTAGAAAAAAAAAGAGTAAATTAGAGACGTTAAAGGGGGGGTTTGGAAAGCAGTTGCTGTGAGGAAAGAAAATAACAAAAAGCAGAAATAGGGGGGGAGGAGGGGAATGATGAAGAACAGGAGGGGGAAGAGGACTTTCGAAAGGATGAGGAACGGAAGGAAGGGGAGCTGGAGGCTGATAGCAGTGAGGAGAAGGTAGAATGCTTAGTTATCAGATAAAGAATAGTACAAAGAAAGACAAAAAAAAATTGAAAATGTACAAATAATAGTGAAATTTGAAGTGTGTGTGTGTGTGTGTGTGTGTGTGTGTGTATGTGTGTGAGTGAGAGAGAGAGAGAGAGAGAGAGAGAGAGAGAGAGAGAGAGAGAGAGGAAACACTAAAAACGAAAGAATGTATAGACTAGGAATTGTACAATAATGAAAAAGATGAAAGTAAAAAAGACCTGTGAAAGAATCTGTGGGTAAACAAAAAACGTTTCTAAAAATATAAATATAAATAAATTCGGAAATTCACAAGTTAGCTTTGGAGAAGTCATTTTCTTTTCTTTTCTTTTTTTCAGTGAAAAAGAAAAAAAAAACATCGAGCACGGAACATTACTTTTTGTGAAAGGCCAACAAAGAGCATTTTACGTGTTAAAATTAGCAGATATATTGACTAAATATCGACATGAACGCTGAGGTGAGCATTTTTTTTCGGTTGGGGGAAAAGCTCGATAATGCAACAAATTTCTTGTTTGGCAGCTAATATAATAGAAAGAATATGAAACAAGTAAGAAAGAAAAAGATGATAAGCGTCTGATGATTTTAAAAAAATAAACAATAATAAAAAAAAAAAATAGAAATAATCCTTTTGAAAACTCCTCCACCTTTCCCGCCTTTGCTTTATCCCGCCAAAACACAATGCAAGTTTGCACGTGACGTCGTCCTCACTGGTTCAGTTTTTGTTACCAAACAAATGAAAGCAAGAATAAAAAAAAAAGGAGATAAAAGATTTTTTTTTTAAAGTCTCTTTCCATTTACTTTCACATGTTGTGGGATTTTTTTATTTTGTATGAAAGATGAATTTTTGAAGTATGCTATAAACTCGCTATTTATTTAACTCACTGTCGATTCAAACATTGATATAATGAGCATGATGCATTAAACAAATCCGTGAAAATTTTCATTCATTCAAATGGATACATGTACGTGATAATGTCAGTAGCGAAAAAACAATAAAAATGTTGTATTTAAAAACGGATCGCATTCGATACTCGTACACACAAGCATTCAGGCGAGCTCGCCAGAAGTGAATAATGGTTGGTTACTTCATGTTCCAGACAAAACACGGTTCGAGAGCAAAATTTAGAATGTTACTGATAAAATATTTTTATGAGTAACGTGTGATATAAGATAAAGCGTAAGTGGTAGGAAACTAAAATTATCGAATAAGGAGATATACATAACTAATGATCCTTGACTTGAAGTGGTTAATTTTTTAAAATTTTATTTTGTAATTTACATATTTTAAAGTTATCAGTAATTTGATACATATTTCATTTCCCCTTTTGATTTTATCTGGATACAACCAATAACAACAGGAAGTGTTGATGGCTTCAAATGCTTCATTCTATTGATTTCTAAGCATGGCAAGCGTACTTAGAGTTTCAGTTATTATTATTATTATTATTATTATTATTATTATTATTATTATTATTATTTCCTTTTATTTCTCTGCGTGTATACATTTCTTTCCGGGTCGCGCCCAGAGACCTAAGGTTAGAAATGGCATCATGACACTTTCCACTAAAAAAAAAAAAAATTAAAAAATTAAAAATTTTTTTTTTACATAGATAAACCCCTCCGTAAAGTGTCGGCTGCATTTGTGAGAACACTTTTTTGTATTTCTTTGAGGCATGGGCTTCCAGGAATCCCTTCAATTTGTCTACTGGAGTCTTTTCCAACCAATCCCAGGGCTCCAACTACAACAGGGATTCTTAATGTTCCCATGTGCCACATTTTTGAGATTTCTATTTCAAGGTCCTTTTTGAATATTTTCAAAGATACATTGCAGTCTGCAGGGACTGCCATATCAATAAAAAGGCACTTATTTTGTTTGTGGTCTTTAATAACAATGTCTGGGCGGTTGGCTTTGATTGTTCTGTCAGTGTGTATTGTTCAGTCCCATAAAATTGTAACAGGTCCTATCTCCGTAACCGGGTCTGGGTGGTGTTCATACCAATTATCATTATTATTATTATTATTATTATTATTATTATTATTATTATTATTATTATTATTATTATTATTTCCTTCGATTTCTGTCGAATACACATTTATTTCCGGATCCCAACCAGAGAATTGAGGTCAGAAATGGCTTCATGATATTTTTCACTGATCATTTTTGTAAAAAACAAAAAAAAACAAAAAAAAACTAAGATTACACATATTTTACATAGATAAAGCTCTTTTACAATAGAGTTTTTAAAGATCTTCAAGATACATAACAATATGCTGGGTCTGCCATGTCCACAAGAAAGCACATTATGTTTTTGTGGTCTTTGATCACACTGTCTGGGAGAATAGCTTTGATAGATCTGTCTGTATGTACTGAAAAATCTCATAAAATTGTTTCAGACCCTATCGCTGTAACCGGGTGTGGGGCAGATATTAGCCCACTCTACATGCCGACTTTTATATTCAGTTGATGCTAAAACTGTGTTGTTGTTGTTATTATTATTATTATTATTATTATTATTATTATTATTACTTCCTTTTATTTCTCTTGTATACACATTTCCTTTCGGGTCCCAACCAGAGAACTAAGGTCAGAAATGGCTTCAGGACATTTTACCCTTTTCATTCTTATAAAAAAAAAACCTAAGATCACACACATTTTATATCGATAAAGCTCTTCGTCATGTGTGAGCTGTACTTGTGAGTACATATTCTTGTATTTCTTTAAGGCATAGGCTAACAGGAATCCTATTGGAAACTTTTCCAACTAAAACTGGTATTATTGATGTCTCCAGGTGCCACATTTTTGAGATTTCCACTTCATGATCCTTGTATTCTCATAGATTTTATCATATATCTGTAAGCGGCTCTATTATTATTATTATTATTATTATTATTATTATTATTATTATTATTATTATTATTATTATTATTTTTATTATTATTGTTATATTTCGATTTCTGTTATGGTAACACTACCTACCAAGCCTGCGGAAAGACCTAAAGCAGGTAGTGGTCTGGTGTTATGGCTACATGATTTCATGGTTTGCTTTTACAACTTCCATAATATCACTAGCGTTACATGGGCAAAGATCTTCAAAGTGTGTGGGTTGTACTTTTCAAGGCATCTTTTTGTATTTCTCTTAAGCTGGGATTTCCAGGGATTTTTTCAATGTGTTGTTGTTTTCCTTTTTTATCATTCCAAGCGCACCTACTATGACAGGTACTATTCTTGTTTTCAATTTCCACACTTCTTCTATTTCGATTTCCAGGTCTTTATAATTCGATATTTTTTCAAATTCCTTGGTTGCTATGTTACAGTCCGCTGGGCAAGTCATATCAATTAGGAGGCATTTTTTTTTCTTTTCGGTTTTTGACAATTATGTCAGACCAATTTGTTTCAATCTTCCTATCTGTAAAGATTGTGTAATGGCATATAGTTTTTCTGTCTTCTAATTCCGTAAACGATGCTGGATGATGTTCTTATTAGTGTTTGTTAACATATTTTCAGAAGTATTTGCACATTGCCCAGTGTAAATATTGCCCCAATCTATCGTGACGATTTTTATATTCATTTGGGGCAAGTGCAGAACATCTTGAAACAAGATGGTCTATGATTTCCTGATATTTGACAAAGAACCTGCACTTTGGATCCGTACAATTATGTACGCTATTTACCTGAAAGTTTCCAATCAAAAGACTGCGGCCTTTAATCCAGATACTTGTAACCATCGATGAGTGTTAAACTTATCAACATCGGGTTATTAGCATGTCCTGGATATTGGCCACACAGAGGTTTGTCTTGTCATCTGTTCAAGAGCTATATTCTTGGCTTCCTTTTCATAATTTTTGCTGCAATGGTTGTTTCTTTGGTTCTGTTTTTGCTTTCTACAAAATCTATTAAATGTATATCTCTTTTGTATTTATAACCTTCTTTCATGATTGAATATTTTTTCATTCTATTTTCTATTCTATTTTCGTTTTGTTTGACTAATTGTATCTTCCAGCCCTTACCACCTTCTTTACGGGGTCTGCTTTGGTCAAACTACCTACCAAGTCTGCGGGAAGACCTAAGGCATGTAGCGTTGTGTTGTTATGGCAACATTTCATGACTTGTTTGTCTAACTCCCATAGCATCACCAACGTTACTGGTCTTCTCCGTGTGTCGGCTGTACTTATCAAGATAATATTTTCTATTTCTGTTAAGTTCAGATTTCCAGGGATTTTTCAATGTGTTGTTGTGTTTCTTTTTTTATCATACTAAGCGCACCTACTATGACTCTGGTCTTGAGCTGCAAGAATAAAGCTTTTAATCCAGATGCCTTTAATCCAGATACTCGTAACCATCGATGAGTGGTAACTTGATCAATATCGGATTTATTAGCACGTTTTGAATATTGACCATGCAAAGTTTTGTCTTGACAGCGTTGTTTTATCTGTTCAAGAATTTATCATTGGCTTACTTTTTCATATTTTTTCCTGCAACAGTTGCTTCTGGGTTTCTGTTTTCGTTTCCTACAGAATCTACTAAATATAAATCTCGTTTGTATTTACAACCTTCTTTCATGATTGAATATTTTTTTCTTTGTTTTCGTGTTGTTTGACGAATTGTATCATCCAGTCTTTTGTTGTTTCCATGTATGCTAGTAAACCAGTAGTTGTTGTCTTGTATGACAATTCTAGCTCAATAAGACACCTTCCACCTTCTTTACGGGGTCTGTATAGACAGTCTCCATCAGCATTTGGATGATGCATGTTATGCTTAGAAAAAGGCTTTCTTGTTTGAGAATCTATTCGTCTGATATAATTTAGAGTCCAGTTCAAGATTTTGAAACTGTATTGAACCAATGGGATGGAAAGTCTAATAATGGTCAAAATTTTGTTTTGAGAATTCAATTCAGTTCTTAATATCAGTCGCACCCTTCTTTAATACTCTTTTCACTCTATTTCTTTCATTTTTTTTTAATTTGTTCACTCTCATTTACACCGAGGTACTTATAAGCTTCTTCTTCCTCTAAATCTTTGTTACCCCAAGGTATTAGCTAATAGAGAAGGTTTGTTTCAGAGATTCTCGTAAAATTGTAGCTTTAGCACATTTATACAAACCGAATCTCATTCCATTATTATCACTGAAACATTTTACTGTTTTCAGGAGGCCTTCCAGCTCACTGTCATTCCTAGCACCAGTCATCCATGTAAAATAGGTGGCATGTGTTCTTTTGAGATATCTTATAGCCATATTCCGTCCTGTTAATTTCGTTGGCTAATGCTATTAAGGATATACAAAATAGTAAGTGAGACAAAGAGTCGCATTGAAATATTCCTCTGTTGATGTTTATTTTGCCAGACTTATAGACTCTATTTATATAATTGAGGTGAAGTGTTGTTTTCGAAAAAGACATACTTTGATGAAATTGATGACGACGAGTGATATATATATATATATATATATTTAAAAACTTTTAGATCCAAGAATGGCGTACACTATCGAATGATCTACGGTAATCTCTCCAGGTATTACTGAGATTTTTCTTTGTAGTGAAGCAGTTTTCCAAGATCTTCCTATTAATAAGTAATTGATCTTTACATCTGTAAGCGCCATGTTTGCACCCTTTCTTTTCAAGAAGTAGTATACTAAGAAGGAATATGTCTGCTTTTTTTCCAGAATAGAATTGGAAGTAGTGGGAAGACATATAATGGGGTTGTAGGTTTTTGGGTCATTTGTGTCACCATTCTTGGGTAGAAGGAAAGCAATTCCTTTGGTTAGCCATAAAGGCATTTTAGTAGGGTCATTGACCATTTCTTGAAGTTCTTTGGCAAGTTTTGGTGTGCTGTATTTAGAAAGTATAGCCAAAAATTAGGAATTATATCTATTGCAGGAGATTTCCAGTTGTGTGCTTTTTGGGGGGAAGGGGGTTCATTCATCCTTTTTTTGTGTCATTCTTCTTCTTGTCGTTATTATTATTATTATTATTATTATTATTATTATTATTATTATTATTAATAATAAAAACCTGGCATGACATAGTGGACCAATATCTGCACTCGAAAATTTTCTGTTGTAGTTGGAGCCCTAGGATTGGTTGGAAAAGCTTCCAGTAGACTAATTGAAGGGATTCCTGGAAGTCCATGCCTCAAAGTGATAGAAAAAATTGATCTGACAATTACAGCCCACACTTTACGAAAGGCTTTATGTAAAAAAAATTTTTGCAGTGGAAAGTGTCATGATACCATTTCTAACCTTACGTCCCTGGGCGGGACCCGGAAAGAAATGCGTAAACGCCAGATATCAAAGGAAATAAAAATAATAATCATAATGTAAAATTAAGTCATGTGCTAAAGACAAAATATACTTTTAATTGTGTGGTACATTTCAATACGATTTTTTAGCTTTTTTGTCAATTTATTTTTTCCGTTTAGTGGATTTTTGTCACTCAAATTACATTTTTTTTCTTTTATCGAAACTATCAGGTTGTTATCATTCATTCAATGTGTTACTTTGCCATCAACTCTTTCATCACTATACATTAGGTATATCTAAAATTTTAACATTTTTTTATGCCAAACTATCAATCGTAAAATATTCACTGATTGGTAAAGCAAAGCAATTGTTATCCTAATTACATTTTCGGCTTTAAACGATCAACAAACATGGCCTGATGATTCTTATTAAACATTGTCTGATTATCACATAAGTTGTGAAACCGACAACCAAAATTTAGTGATGATTCCCATAAGAATGTCGTTTATATCTACTTAAGATCTAGCCCAATTATTGTGTATTTTCCTCTACAAATGCAGCAACACACACACACACACACACACACACACACACACACACACACACACACACACACACATACACACACACACACACACACATATATATATATATATATATATATATATGTACAGGACTGTTCGATAAAAGTGACTCACCTGATGATTTTTCATGTCTGTTCAAAGTTGTGGCTACACCATTCATTGGAATCAAGCACACACTAATTAATCCAAGCTCACACTATTATGGAAACATTATTTTGCATTAGGTCATGTTCACTACAGTGCTCTTCGATAAAAGTGACTCACCTGATTTTTTTTACTAAATGTTCTCTTTTCCGATGAAAGGAAAGTTGAGCTAAATTCAAAGGATAAGCGATCTAAAATCCGAAGAAGAAGCTTTGAAAGCTCTTTGAATTTAGTAGTAAGTACTGTCAAGCATCCGTCCAGTATAATGTTCCGGGGCTGCTTTTCTTTTCATGGAACTGGTTTCTTAAAACCTATTGAAAAGACGCTCAGGAACGAGTAGTAAAAGACAATTTTAGAGTCTTGTTTGCTCTCTTCTGCTGAAAGGGTGTAAATCGACCCCGCCAAGCTCATTTTTATGCAGGATAATGCTCCCTGTCACAAATCAAAATTGATGAAGGAATACTTTGGTGAGAAGCAGGTGAGTGTTATGATATAGCCACCCCAATCTCCTGACCTCAACACCATAGAAAACTTATGGAGCATTATAAAGTACAGGCTCTCGAGAAAGCAGTTGAGCAACAAAGAGGATTTGATTGTGAATTTCATATCCGAATGGAATTGAATGCTTGGAGATGAGATTTGCCAGAAACTAATCAAATCAATGCCAAAAAGGTTTGAAAAGGTTATTCAAAATAAAGGAGAACACATAGGTTTCGAACTATATTACCTGTTATAAATAAATTATACATCTATTATTCTTTATTTAAAGCTGTTCGGTTATGTTTCTATTGATTACTAGTTGCAGGAAATAAGTGAGTCACTTTTTTTGCAAAGAGTTTTTCCCTAAATCTCATTTATATCCAAAATTATAATTATCAATAGAATACCTTAGGGTGAGCAAACTTTTTTAGTAGGTGATCGGGAAGGGGTCTTTATATCAGTAAAATGAAAAATTAGTTTGACCCCACAAACAATAGGCGAAAATATTTTTAATTAAAAAAAAATCAGGTGAGTCATTTTTATCGAACAGCACCATATATATATATGTATATATATAAATATATATATATATATATATATAATGTTCATAAAATGCAAGGCGCAGGTGCCAGTCAAGGTAGAAATTTACTGAATGAGGCTGTTATAAGGCCGTACAAGGAGGGAATAACAGGTACAAATTATGAATTATTTAAAATAGGTAATGGTTGACCTTAAACAAGGAGAGGTTACAATTATAGTGATCCAGTTCTACAGTGTATCAGTTCTAGGAAAGAAGCTGTCTGTATGAACATATTCCTTACTTATATGAAGAAATTAGGATGAATCGACTCTATGTATGTGGCATGCCGTGTTCTAGATTTACAAAAACCTGGATTGGTGAAATGAAGGAATGTAGCTTGTGTGAATATCTACCATGAAAATAGCGATAAAATAGCAAAAGAAATCTGTTGGAAATGGATTATAGAATGTAAAATACTGACTCACAAATCCAGGTAAACACTTTTAAAAAACTGTCGTGGTTAGAATGTAAGAATTTGATTCCTCTAGCCTATATATGACGGCAGTACTCAGGAATAATGTGCACGCGACCGTTCGGATTCTAACCATGAGACCCGGGTTCGAATCTTACCATGATCGATTTGTCAGGAAAGATACTTCCTGAAGTTATCGGACTGCAGGGGGTCGACGAGTTGACCCAAGCCTTGTGAGTGAAATTGGGCAGACGGAACCCGGGGGGGGGGCGTCGATAGCTGTATTAGCACGAAATCACAAGTCATCGTGGCTGAGGTCTTGAGTGTGCGCTTTGTACAAATTGTTGTTAACGCTAAATAACACGTTCTTTCCCAGAAACTGTAACGAAGGTCTGCTCAGCATAGTTGCAGTATAAACCACAGGTTTGGCTCTATTGGTGTTGAATTAACAGAAATACACCTGAGCAAGCGTCTGCAATAGGGATTGGCTAGTCGCCCTAGTAGACTGGTATCCACGAATACGAGTCGCCAGCTATATATACTCAGTTATAATTCATATTTTGTAAGTGAGACCATCACTGATTGACTTTTTACTCTGGATTAGTGCTAAAGAAACCCAAGAGTTGTAAAAATCTATATGAAGAATATCAGGCTCTTGTTATAAAGTGCTGGCCAGTAAGCTAGTCCGACAGAATCCTGCCAGATTTGAGTTTAAACTCTGGGTTCTCAAACCAATTATGTAACGAACAGGATGAAAACCGAATTCAGTTTAGCAATGTCTTTAAGAATGATAACTTTGGAAAGGAACAATATAAGTCAGACCACAAATATACAGACACTGTGATATCTAGGACAAAAAATATGATATATGTACCACACTTAGTGTTCCACTTTTACATCTGAATATTTTTTATGCCCCAGGCATGGACAATAGTATTAGTAATGGCTTGGCTTG
>OZ038477.1:21602312-21712312 GCA_964036315.1 Acanthosepion esculentum | reverse complement strand
ATTGTCAATAAATTATAACTCTGTCGGGATTATATACCAAAATTATAAACAGACACACAGACAGTCACACACACACACACACACACACACACACACACACACACACACATATATATATATATTAAAATTAACTGATTTAAAATACGTTTTTTTTTGCTACACATTAATAACCATGTTTCAAAAATGGAAGGTAAAAACTTCGAATTTAATTTTGCTATTAAATTAATGACATTAGTTCCATTTCCTCGTTAAGCAAATTTTGGAGTAACTTATTTTTTTAAAATTTACAGGTTTAAAGGTACAGCAAAGATTTATAATTAAGTGTTTCCAATGATACAGAGAAATCCACTCATTTAGACAAGGAGTGCTAGCTTGTTCAAATTTTCGTTGTATCAGTTAATAGTTACATTCGAAAGCACGGTTATGTTTAGGGATGGGTAGTGGTGTATTTCTTTCTTTTTATTTATATATACATATATATATATTTTATTTCTTTATATATATATATATATATATATATATATATATATATATATATATATATATATATATATATACCCACACCAAACATATGTAAATACATGATAGAAATTGTTAGGAGGATTTGTAATTATAATTAATTAATTCATTGAGTCTGAAAGAAACCTCAACAGAATGCAGAACGGCCGTTTCGTCCTATATTTGGGACTCATCCGCAGTACGCATCCACTACCGAGAATTGAAACCCTGACAGTTAGGTTATCAATCAAACGTCATACCAACTGTCCCAACGGGCCTCGGTGACGAAGAGAGAGCAAATCAGACTCAATATAGCGCCGCTCGCTCACATATTCCGTGGTGGAACTCCAATGAAATTCTCTGTAACCATAGGACTGGGCTCCCTGGAGCCACGACTACTATTGACCAAACTGAAGCATTAGAAGCCGGATCAAGCAATGATATACATAGAAAATGATAGAAATTGTTAGAATTGGTGGTTGTGTATATATATATCCTTTGGTGTAGGTAAAACAGTGCTCAGTATAAAATAACTGAGCTATTAAGTATATAATAAAAAATATACATAAAACCACACACCGGAAGTACGACTTCCGAGTTGTACTCTCGGCGTAGTTTATAATGGATATTTCTTAATATATATATATATATATATATATATATATATATATATATATATATATATATATATATATATGTATATATGTATATGTGTGTGTGTGTATGTGTTTGTGTGTGTGTTCGCATGTGTGTATGTATATCGTAAGGGAAAGAAAACGGAAGAAAAAACAAGTGTGAAGAAGTGAAGAACATGAAGGAATCCCCAAAAGTGAAACACTTTATTAAATCAAAGTAGAAGAGGAAATGAAATTATTAAATGAAAAAACATATAGGAAAACAAAACGAGTAAGTCAAAGAAGATAATGGGAGTTTGGAATGCAGTTGCCGTGAGGAAAGAAAATAACGAAAATGAAGAAATTGGGGGAAGAGCGGAATGATGAAGAGCATGGGTCGGAAACTGGATGAACGGAAGGAAGAGAACCTAAAACAACAACATTAGTTTAACTTTACAGTTTGTCCTAAAGAAAATAACTTAGACGGGTAAGTTTCATTCTTCCCGCACTTACCTTAATCCTCTAACGATCTATATACAGAATGGCCGCTATGGGAGTAGTGACACTTGGTTTGAAGATCACATTGATGTAAATATATGCCGGAATACAGGAGATTGGTGCAAAATATAAAAAGAAAAAATTAAAAATCCTTACAAATGAACTTCCGTTAGTCTTTAACTAAAATTGTATGAATAACAAAACAAATATATATATATATATATATATATATATATATATATATATATATATTGTATTTGCGCAAGTTTCGTTAAAGACGACTGATAATGAACTTTTTTTTATAAAAATATAAAAAAAATTAATTTAATTTTTCTTGTGTTCGTGTGTTTTCTTTTTTGGACACAAAGTGTGTAAAACTCTCCAAAATTCTGCATATCTTAGCTTTTTCGGCTATTCTTTTAGTCATTATCATGGATTTATTTTTATTTCTTATTTTTAAGTGAATGTGTGGCTTTTTATGTATGTATCTGAAGTTATAGGAATGTTTTATTTTCAAAACATGGTAAGCACATTGTGGCCGTGTTCATTATTAATGTTATTGAACGTTGGCTTTTCTATATTTTTTTTATTAGAGTTTCCATTATTTTTAATAATTTTTACACGAGACTATTATACTTGTATTTTCTACTAGTATTTTGCGGATGGAGTCTGGTAGGTTCCGTGTCTGTCTAAATGCTTAAATATTTTAAGATTAACATCTTCTATAAAACCAGATACATATCAACTATAAGCAAGATGAATTTTCACTTAGAAATATCATAAAGAAATGTACAACCCCAGTAGACCACAACAAATAAAAATGTTATCTACTAAAACATAAAAACAGCTAATCTTATCATCAACGATAACAACACACCTTCAAAATCAAAATTACAGAGAATCGATATTATTTTTGAGTTCAAATGGCCCTTAAGGAATTGTGTTCTTGATCAAACCAAACTCATAATTAATTATATTGTTCATTCCACTATATGTCTATCTAGACAACTCATGTTATACCTACCCGACCATAGCTCAATTAGGGCTCATTTAAACACACACATATATATATATATTTGGAAAAGATAAAGCTTCTATTCTCTTTGGCCTTGAGCGTTCAGCGTTGGATGGTCGTCAGACATAAACCGGACTTAACAATGTCCAACGGTCTTGAATATTCTTCTACTTTTCCTAAAAAATCTCGTGAAATTCTCCCGGTAATTGGATTTGTATAGCTTCCTAACCCCATTCTCTCCTCAACACAAGAGTATTTTTATACATATTTTTTGCCCATTTCCACAACTTTGACCTTTGAGTATTATTCGTCTCTTTGATTGGGTAAGAAATTCTATTTTTTCTTGTTTTTATTGGTCAATAATTATTCTCTATTTTTTCCTTGTCTTTGATTAGTCTATAATGATGTCTTTTTCTTTGCTTTGATTGGTCAATAATTATTCATGAATCAGCGACAAGAGGTGTTCATTGTTCGGCACGACTTTTGTTTATTTTTCTGCTCGTTCGACTTAAAATAACGCATATTTTATTTATTTTTCCCTTCAAAACTAAAATCCCTGTTTGTTCTTTGCCCCTCGTCTACTTTTATGTTGACTGCAGTTGTTCTTGGCGTCATTATAATACTTAATTTTTTACTTCTTACTTTTTTCTCATCACTTCTGAGCTGACAAGGCCTCTTCCCCTTACCTTAATCTAAAGCTTTTACTCTATTGCTGGTACGATCGATAGGAGAGCAATCAAACCGGATGTTAGACTCGTTACCGTGCGATCATATTAAATTCTGACCGTATGCAATTCTTCATTAAAAAGTTTTAGAAACGAATGAAATGGAAGGAAAGGAATGGCGAATTAGGCGAAACCAGGGAATGGGAAACAAAGTAAGAAAATAGAAAGTAATTCATAAAGAATTCGGAACAGACGAACTAAAGAAGGAAAAATAAAACGAATAGAAAGAAAAACAGAAAAGAGGGAAAGGAAGAAAAAATAAAGGGAGAAAGAGTGAGATAGTGAAACAAGCACATACATACATATATACTTAAAAACACACACACACACACACAAATACATACTTACACACACACACACACACACATATATATATATATATATATATATATATATATATATATATATATATATATATATATATATATATATATGTATATATCATCAATGAAGTCATGTCTATATGCTGTTTTATCGCGACACGTAGGAAAAATAACTCACCTACCTTCACCCTCTATTTTTCTATTTAGCGTAGATCTAACATTTAATTAGTTAATCCAGACATGCCCATCAGTCTATTTTTAATTTCTGACCTCACCCACCATAACTTTAGGAAAAGAGGTAACGATTTGTTTTTAAATTTCCCTAAGAAATCATTTTATTACCATCGCTGAGGAAGTAAGTATTGAAACATTAAATCTTAGGTATAGCGATTTAAAAATATTTTTATTCTAATCTATATATATATATATATATATATATATATATATATATATATATATATATATATATATATATATATATATATATATATATATATATATATATATATATGATGGATTCGACTGGTATATATATATATATTCGACTGTAATTCAGACTCGGCTCTCCGCTCAGTCAGAGCCGCTATCCACTACTTCACCATACCCCCCGTCTCTCTCTTTTTTAGAATTTTTGGGGGGAATGGGGAAAAAGATTGGGGAAAGTTACCGGAGATAAATACTGATGAAGCTCTAATGAAAGCAAAACATTAAATTTAGAAGCGTTTTCATATTTGTTACATATTTAATCATTATATATATATATATATATATATATATATATATATATATATATATATATGGACAGCATATTCTCATTCAAACAAGATGTGTGCGTATATATATATATATATATATATATATATATATATATATATATATATATATATATATATATACTAGCAGCATGGACCGGCGTTGCCCGTGTTTTATTCAAAAATCGTACGACTCAGGCAGCAATCGCTATCACTTGACTTAAAATACTTTTGCTCTTCCTTGGCTTTAAAGGAGTGCCCTTTGCCGTGCTGATGTTGCTACTTGCCTATCTCTAACTGCGAATTTTTTCTAAGCTCTATACTAAACATTAAATCTGTTAAGAAAAAAGAAAAAAACAAAATGAACACAAAACGTTCAGCTTTAAAAAGGACTCGTAACTGGAAAAACCGAATGAAAAAAGAATGTTAACAACAAATACTTTTTCACACCCAATCCAGTTCTGCGGAATCAGAATCAACGTTGAGTTGAAGCAAGCGAATGAGCCAATTGGAGTAAAGTGCCATGCAGATTTAAATTTTCCCCACTTCTGATGAATGCAGCTATCTTTTTTTGCATGCTAGCATGCTAGTTAACATTCGTGTCAGTCAGCTGTTGGCTAACACACTGGTCAATAGAATCTTCCTTCGTGGCATCCAGGTATAGGCTCTCACTCTGGCCAGTAGAAAATGGCCGCAAAATACATGAAAACTGCCGTAGAAGCATGAAAAAAATCGATTATTTCTACTATCGATGGGAGTTGGGAAATGGAAAGCCAGTGTTGGCCTTCTAAATTACTTGGAGCATGTGCATGTACATTTTGCTGCAAATCCTTCGAGAATTGCGGCTGTGGATTCGTTACACACACACAAACACATCCTGCCTTTTATATATATATATATATATATATATATATATATATATATATATATATATATGGTAACTCTCTTGCCGTATTCGAGCTATGAGTGTCAAGCAGTTCAGTTCCTAGTAACCGACAGCCAGACAACCGCACATATGATTTGATTATAGTAGTTATGGCTTTGTGCAGAAGCAACCAGACTTTTTGAATGGCCGAATATAGAGACCTGGTGCTCTACGTGCTACAAGATCCCCAAAAATCCTTCCTCATGTTTTGAATTCAGAGTTGTCCTTCTTCGAGGCTAGTTGCCATCTAAGGCAAAAGAACCTTGTTTGTTCTATTTACACATAGCTGGATGGAGAAGAGGATTCATACCTTTCCCAAGAGTATTAGCACGTAAGTGAATGTAATGGATTCGGTTGGAATTCGGACTCAGCTCTCTGAATCCTCAATCAGAGCCGCTACCTACTACTCCACCGTGCCTTTCTCTCTCTTTCTCTCTCTCTCTCTTTCTCTCTCTCTCTCTCTCTCTCTCTCTCTATATATATATATATATATATATATATATATATATATGTGCAAATATGTAGAAAAATAGGAAAGAACATGTTAGGTAAATAATCCGGGGTTCTTTAGTATTTCTGTTTTTATTTTTTTTTTAATATGGTCCATACAGAAGTAGAGGTATAATTATAATAATAATAATAATAATAATAATAATATATATATATATATATATATATATATATATATATATATATATATATATATATATATATATATAAGCAGAAAGAAATAAGGGAACCGAGACAAATAAAGGTGGGAAACGATAGAAAAACAAAAGAAAAAAAATGACTTTTTAAGCAAACATGCAAAAACCAATGAAAATAATGAATTCGGATTAAGAAAGTCAAACGAGAAAGTTTAGAAAAACCTAAAGAAATAAAGAAAGAAAGCAAAGATGAATGAAAAGTTATAATGTTATGTGGATAATGAGCAGAATGGACACAGGAGAAACAGATGAACTTCAAAATAAGGAAAAGAAAGAAGAAAGCAAGCATATTATGCTTAAAGAATGGAAAGTTAGCAAAGAACCAGGTTGCTAATGAGAAAATCATGATGTGATTCGAAAAAAAGATTACAAATGAAAGTGAAAATACTTTTAGTAGAGAAGACAAAGAAAGAACAATATCACAACACCAGAAAAAAGGAACCAATAGAAAATGAAGACGATAAATGGTGACCCCGTCAGATTATTAAGACTTTAAGCACTCATCAAAATGACATGACATTTTCTTAATCGGTATGACCCTAAGTAAATCAGTATTGCCACTAAAACACAAGGGGTTAGCAGATGTGGAGGTTTTAGAAACAGAAACAATAATGATGAACAGAAAGAGAAGAGAATAATCAGTAGGAAATTAGATAGCAACTGACACGGCATTTAAATTTTTGCATCTTAAACTTGGCTGGAATACATGGAGCCAGAAGGGAAGTCTGCAAGGGAGAAATGCGAGAGGAGAAACTGTTAGCATAGAATTTACGGCTATATCTAACCAGCTCAATTGGAAATTGATGAGATGTCGACGCCAGTCTAGTACTGCGTTCAAATTCAAAATTCTAGGTCAAATAGCGAAGAACGCATCCGAAAAAATACCATGAAAGTATTTATAGAAAAGACATAGAGAGGCAACCTTACGGCGGTGGGAAAGTGACTGAAACCGAACCGCCAGATCAGGACCGATAATATTGGTGGTTTTTCTTTGGATTTTCTCAAGGAACTCAAGGTAAATAGCAGGTACCGGACCATATATGGGAGCAATGTTCTAAGCATGGACGAATGGTAGACTTATAGATATGTAAAATAGATTCAGGAGAGAAAAATTGTCTCGTACGACATAGTGAACCAACATTCTTAGCAGCAGACCTAGCAATGGATTCAATATAGTGTTTCCACTTCATGTCAGCTGAAAACGTGAGCCCGAGAAGATACAATGAGTCACTTTCCTGGAGGTTAGCATCAGCCATGCTGATGGAAAGCAGAGAGGGGGCTCTCAAATGATTAAGGGAGAGAAGTTTAGCTTTGGAGACGCTAAAATTAACAAGCCATGTTTTGCCCCAGTTAACAACGGACTTGAGGTCGTTTTGGACACCGGCTGCAATTATGACCTTGTCGGACTGATCAGCCTTACTATAGATGCAGGATTAAATGGTTGTGTCATCAGCGTATATATTTGTCAAAAGGTCATGGCAATGATAATGAAGTAAAAGGAATCTGTGGAGAGTCATGATCGTCTACTTACTGAAGAGACATGACATTAAGAAGACATAGACGAATGGTAGGTTTATAGATCAGGACCAATAATATTGCTGATTCTTCTTTGGATCTTATCAAGGAACTCAAGATAAATAGCAGGCGGACCGGACCATATGTGGGAGCAATATTCTAAGCATGGACCGATGGTAGACTTATAGAAATGTAAGATAGATTATGAAGAGAAAAATCGTCTCGCACGACATAGTGAACTGACTTTCTTAGCAGCTGACCTAGTAATGGATTCAATATAGTCTCTCTACTTCATATCGGAAGAGAACGTGGGCCTATGAAGGCGCAACGAGTCACTTTCCTGGAGGTTAGCATCAGCCATGCTGATAGATGTTTACAACCGCTATGAAATGATGTAGAAGAAAAAGACACGACAAAAATTTATCGGAAATTATCTAAAGAAAATCGACAATTTAAAAAAATAAAAACATAATCTAAAAATAAGAATTAATGATGTTTATTATTATTCCCTGAATGTTAAACTTAAACGTTAGAGATGCATATAATATCAGACAGTTGTGTGCCACGTGTAGGCGATCATGTATCATTCGATACATGACTGACAAGGCAGATTTTTTTTCTGCAGTAGGTTGACATTTCTTTTTGCGATGGACCAATTGCAATACAAGGCTACAGAACCTGCTCTGTCCTGCTATTTACCTATCAGGCAGGAGAAGAAGAGGATTCATAAGTAATGGATTCGACTGTAATTCGAACTCCAGTTTCTCAATCCGAGTCGCTACTTTATTACTCCACCGTGCCTCATGTATATATATATATATATATATATATATATATATATATATATATATATATATATATATATATATATATATACATGAGGCATATATATGAAGAAATATAGTCTTAAAGTGTGCTATATTTATGGGATAAAGTGCTCAATATTAGAGATAGAGCGTGTGTAAATGTAAAAGTGAACATAGAAGTCAACACTTAGAAGCGACGGTCTGTTTCATGCTAGATGCAATTGTCGGGTTGCCCGACGATTACTTCTAGCGTGAAACAGACTGTCGCTTCTAAGTGTTGACTTCTATGTTAACCTTTATATATATATATATATATATATATATATATATATATATATATATATATATATATATATATGTATATATATATATAAATATATACACACACATATATATATATACATAAATATATATATATATATACACACATATATATATATATATATATATACATAAATATATATATATATATTTATATATACATATATATATATATATATATATATATATATATATATATATATATATATATATATATATATATATATATATATATACACTGCACGCTCCAAAAGTTGACAATAACACATTTCACAAACCATATTTCGATTCGCATTATATTTTTGCGTCTCGGATGCTACCTGAATTTTACCAAAAACAAAATAATTTCCATGCCTGAAGATGACTGAATGTACAGTTGAAAGCACTTGCGTATTAAAGAATGACCTTATACAGCTTATAATATTTAAAAACTGGGATCATAATGTTGATCGAGTGATTTGTAGGATAATGAACCTTTAAAATTTTGTTAGCGAAGGGATTTCGCCATTTTATCATTAACTTTATTAATCTACTTTTTGTATGAATGATTCAATATATATATATATATATATATATATATATATATATATATATATATATATATATATATATATATATATATATATATATATATATACAGGGGATGGACAAAATAATTGGAATAGGTGTAAATTCCACTCCTATATTTCAAAGACTTATTATATTAAGAACTTTAACTAAAACTTTGTTATTGCAGGTTATATCTATTGTAAATACGTTTATTTATCTAATTTACTGTCTTTGTCTTATTTATTTTTAGAATTTAGTAACATTTAAGCTAAATACATGACCTCTCCGAGTTCGAAAAAGGCAAATTGTTAGAGCTCGCATGGCAGGATCCTCGATCACTAAGGTTGCTGAACTGTTTGGTTTTCCAAGAGTTACCATATCAAGAACTATGACGCAATTCGAGAAACTGGACAAAACCTCTAGCAACCTAGCAATTCGGGCCGGACTTGCACACTTAACTTCTGAGTTAAATAATCATCTGAATAGTCCCGTTTCTACTAAAACTGTTCGTCGTGAGTTCCATAAGGCTGCATATCATGGAACAGCTGCCGTGAGGAAACCTCTTCTCTCCACCCGCAACATTCAGAAGAGGTTGAAGTGGTCCAGAGATCACAATGCTTGGTCTGCAGACCAAGGCAAGCAAGTCATATTCTCAGACGAATCCAGTTTTTCTCTTTTTCCAAATTCAGGGCGAGTTTATGTGTGGAGGCAGCCCAAAGAAGCTTACAACCCTAACTGCCTTCTTCCAACAGTGAATAATGGAGGTGGATTAGTGATAGTTTGGGCCGCCATATCATGGAAATGTCTCGGTCCAATAGTTGCCCTGCATAGTAGAATAAATAGCAAAGATTACCTGAACACTTTGGGAGATCATGTTCATCCAATGGCCTAGTCTTTGTTCCCTGGTGGTGACTGCATCTTCAAAGACGATAATGCTGCAATACATACCGCTCGAGTGGTTAAGAATTGGTATGAAGAGCATGAAAGTGAGCTAGAAAACATGGAGTGGCCTTCTCAATCTCTAGCTATCGATATTATTGAACATTTCTGGTGCATTTTGGAGCGTCAAGTTAAGAGCCGCTATTCTCCACCGTCGTGTCTTAAAGAGCTGCAGCAGGTGTTAATGAAACAATGGCTGAACATTCCTCTGGGTGAAGGCAGGAAGCTGTATGATTCCATTCCTAGATGTATTAAAGCTGTATGTGAGGCTAAAGTAGAACCAACTCCATATTAAATAAATTTTCTTTGAATATAATAAGTGTTTCAATTATTTTGTCCAATCCCTGTATATATATATATATATATATATATATATATATATATATATATATATATATATATATATTTGAATGCTAAACACTAACCATTTATTTCCGGCCACATGCCTTCCACATATGTGGAACTCAATGACCGAAAGTAAATATCTGCGATCTAAGCAGGATCATTAGTTTAAAAAAATATTTATTCACATATTCAACATGAAGTCGGCAGAGTAGATATTTTACTCGTCCTCTATATCCTCATCGTTCACAAATTCATTTTGTCCTTCGTCCTCAAAAAGAAGTTTTTTCTATTGTTCAATCACTTTTACACGGCTACAGAGAAATGAAAACTAGCTACTGGAAGATATATTTGTTTATATAGTTTCTATCCAATTTTTAACTTATTTTCGCTTCAAGATAGTTTGTGTATAAATGTATCAAAAGTAGTGAACATGACCTAATGCAAAATGGTTTTTCCGTAATAATGTGGGCTTTGTACACTTGGATTAATTAGTGTGTGCTTGTATCCAATGAATGGTGTAGCCACAGCTTTGACAGAGCTGTAATGACACGGAATGCTGATGTCTATTCGCTCGATAGGTTCGGCACTCACGGATATTGGGTAGTTGTAGACAGGCATATCGACACATCATTATTCAACATCTTTCCATAAGGTTTTTGACCGCTTGTGGAAGCGATGGCTTGTCGACATTCTGCATTTGCTGGGCTAAAGCTAACACGCTGCTAGACACCTATATCATGATTTTCTTTAATTTCAGTGTACATTTTGATATGCAATCTATGTATTTATAAATGTTATAAAATATCCAGGCATGCCAATGATAATAGGGGGGGAGTTTCTATTGTGAATGTTTTTGTTGGTTCCAGTTACTTTAGAAATTATTGAAAAACACAGCCCCCCACCCCCAAAAAAATTAATAGACAAAACGCACAGATGCACAGTGAATTTACTGCTAGCCAATAAGATAGTCCACTTCTACGTATCATCCGACTTAGTTCTGATCTTATCTGTCTTGTCTCGGAACGATTTGGTCGCTTGTTTGTACCCCCTTTTGCGTGTTAATACCATTCTTAGTTTGTGAAAGTTTTGCCTTAATACTGTTTCGTTGCTTTGCATATATCGTTGACCTGACATGATTTTGGCCTTGTCCTTTTTATTGTTTATTGCAAAGTTTGTCAATTCTGTTTGTTAGGCATTTCTGACAGTTACATATAATCATTACCAATTACTCTACAATGTTCAATACAAGTAACACGTCGCTCCCCATGGTGAACTCAGAAAAGTGTCTCCACATTGGGTTTTTGATCTGAATGCTTTTGAGCTTAATCATAATGTTGTTCTCTTTTCATCATAGAATAGTGGATTTGAGACCAACTTTTTACTGGGTAAAATTATCACCAGTAATGCAAAGTGGATATCTGCAGTCATAGGTAACGAAAACGAGAATGCTTAGCAACCATTGGAAAAAAAGCAAATCCACCCCCAAGCCAGGATTCCACTCCAGAAAGGTCACGCTGTGTATTTGGTGGAATAAGAAGGGTATCGTCTAAAATGATGTGCTGAAATAAAAACAAGAGTTAATGTGGAGAACTAATGTCGCCGTTTGGATGCATTGAATAAAAAATAACTACAAAAAAGCCTATCATATTTTAAACGTAAAGGCGTGTGTTACACATGAACGAGAATAGAAGAGAACATATTTGCCCTCATTCATGAAACGATTATGACACTATATGGAAGTTTTGGTTCATCTTCCTTACACTACTGACCTTGATCCACCAGACTCATATATTTTCAGTTTATTGCAACATTTCGTTGAGAAAGATAGTTTATTAATTGTGATGGTTGCTTTGCATCGAAATCTGAAGATTTTCACGCCTCAACAATAAAACAATTGTCAAGTAGATGGAGTTATGTCGTCGATAACTATCTTAAATAAATACATCAATTAAGTCCAAAGAAGTATCTTCAAATGCATCATGACTTCCTTTCCAAATCAAATTATATACCTCTCACACACAAACGCACACACACACACATACATACATATAAGTATAACTATCTATCTATCTATCTATCTATCTATCTATCTATCTATATATATATATATATATATATATATATATATATATATATATATATGTATATGGTTCTGTGTGTGTACATTTGATTAAAAACCAAAGGAAGTTCTTTTCCTTGTTAATTATTTGTTTATTTACTATTTCAATGGTTCTAATAATTTTTGTGATTTTCGGTTCGTATTTGTAAATCTAGCTTGTCATGTGTAAGCAGTAACCAGAGACTAACAAAATCCCATCCAAAGTTTGCCCCAACATACCAAACATATTGCATAAAGAAAAGAAACCACGAAATCTGACGAGAATTTAAGAAAATCCTTAAAAGTTAACAAGCGGGGCGCAATATTCGAATAATTAAACTGATGAAATAACCAACGAAAAAGTATATAGACATAGGAATATACAGTGCTGTTCGATAAAAGTGACTCACCTGATGGTTTTACTTCAAAAATATTTGCCTATTGTTTTTGGGGTCAAACTAATTTTTAATCTTACTAATATAAAGACCCCTTCCCGACCACCTAGTAAAAAAGTTTACTCACCCTACGGTATTCTATTGATAATTATCATTTTGGATATAAATGAGATTTAGGGCACTGGATCACTATAATTGTAACCTCTCCTTGTTTAAGGTCAACCATTACCTATTTTAAATAATTCATAATTTGTACCTGATATTTCCTCCTTGTACGGCCTTATAACAGCCTAATTCAGTAAATTTCTACCTTGACTGGCACCTGCGCCTTGCATTTTATGAACATTATATATATATATATATATATATATATATATATATATATATATATATATATATATATATATATATATATATATATATATATATATATATATATATACATACATACATATATATATATATATGGTGCTGTTCGATAAAAGTGACTCACCTGATTTTTTTTTAATTAAAATTTTTTTCCACTATTGTTTGTGGGGTCAAACTAATTTTTAATTTTACTAATATAAAGACCCCTTCCCGACCACCTAGTAAAAAAGTTTAGTCACCCTAAGGTATTCTATTGATAATTATAATTTTGGATATAAATGAGATTTAGGGAAAAACTCTGTGCAAAAAAGTGTCTCACTTATTTCCTGCAACTAGTAATCAATAGAAACATAACCGAACAGCTTTAAATAAAGAATAATAGAGGTATAATTTATTTATAATAGGAAATATAGTTCGAAATATTTAATAATCGATGGGTCCTCCTTTATTTTGAATAACGTTTTCAACCATTTTTGGCATTGAATTGATTAGGTTCTGGTAAATCTTATCTCCAAGCATTGAATTCCATTCGGATATGAAATTCACAATCAAATCCTCTTTGTTGCTCAACTGCTTTCTCCAGAGCCTGTACTTTATAATCCTCCATAAGTTTTCTATGGGATTGAGGTCAGGAGATTGGGGCGGCCATGTCATAACACTCACTTGCTCCTCCCCACAAAGTATTCCTTCATCAATTTTGATTTGTGACAGGAAGAATTATCCTGCATAAAAATGAGCTTGGCGGGGTCGATTTGCACCCTTTTAACAGAAGGGAGCAGACAAGACACTAAAATTCTCTTGTACTGCTCGCTCCTGAGGGTCTTTTCAATAGGCTTTAAGAAACCAGTTCCATGCAAAGAAATGCATCCCCAGAACATTATACTGAACGGATGCTTGACAGTACTTACTGCTAAATTCAAAGAGCTTTCAAAGCTTCTTCTTCGGATTTTAGATAGCTTATCCTTTGAATTTAGCTCAACTTTCGTTTCATCGGAGAAGAGAACATTTAATACAAACAAATCAGGCGAGTCACTTTTATCGAACAGCACTGTATATTTAAATGTTGGATAAGGAATAAATAGGAAAAGTTTATAAATTTAACATGTTTGTCTTTTATTTAATTTAATCAGATAAATGATGAAGCTTAAATGCGAAATCATTCCGAAGTGTCCTAATCAAAATTTGATCCCAATACACATACACACACACACACACATAGCGAATATATATATATATATATATATATATATATATATATATATATATATATATATATATATATAAAATATAGATATATAGGTACAGTAAAAAATCCGTGTGTAAATAACTCAAGTGAATCCTAATAATATAAATATTAAAATTGATCCACAACGAGAGGTCAATGTATTTATTATAGAGCATATATTTATATATATTTATTTATTACATATATATATATATATATATATATACATATATATATACATATATACATATATATATATACATATATATATATATATGTATATATATATATATATATACATATATACATATATATATATATATATATATATATATATATATAGAGAGAGAGAGAGAGAGAGAGAGTGCTAAAGTATGTATACGTTAATAAAAATGGTCCCACGTTTTATTGATTATACAAATATATCCATAATAAACCTATCAGTAATAACATATCAATCCCTCAAATGTTTGAACTGCTTTGTCCCGTCATTCGTACACACTTCTTTACCTGCAAAACATTTATTATTTAATAAAAATAAAAACTTATGATCGATATATTATAATAAAAATCTTCTATGATCATCTTGATAACACCAATAAACGACACGACGAAAATATTAAAAAAAAAAATTCAAATTCTCGAGGCCCGTTTATCAAAGTCAACGAAACCAACGAACTCTCAGCAAAATTTATTACGAAAATAGTCACACTATATTTTAATAAGATTTAATGCCATTTTACCGTTCTACCTATTTCTGACCAGCTCTCTTATATTGAAACGCTTGTTTTGGTAAAAATTCCATAAATACAACGGATAAATTTTTAAATAACTACAACAGAGCGGGTTTCGCGCGTGTTAAAAATCACCATCACAACAAAATGCAGATTTTATCGCAGTTACAATATGTTTGTTTTTGTAATTTACCCCTGAAGATGACCGTAGAAAATATCGAAAGTACTTTGGTTAAAAAAAAACAGAATACTACGGCGTGTTCCTTGTTGAATTTCATCTAAACATCAAGAAACTGATTATACAACTGGAAAGGATCAGTCTAAAATAAGGAGGCAAAATATGTTTATATTATTCAGTGAAACATGTTTGAATGAAGGTATGTTGCCTAAACACACACTCTCACTCTCTCTCACACACATACACAGATATATATATATATATATATATATATATATATATGTATGTATATATATATATATATATATATATATATGTATGTATATATATATATATATATATGTATGTATATATATATATATATATATATATATATATATATATATATATATATATCAAGTATGTGGAGGAGTTCAATTTACATTACATGAATCATTCATACAAAAAGCAGAGAGTGATTCTTTCCATTTATATCATTAACTTCACTATCTGCTTTTTGTATGAATGATTCATGTAATATATATATATATATATATATATATATATATATATATATATATGTATATATATATATATCTATATATCAACGAACTATATAGTGAAGGATGTCAAGGAACTATATATATATATATATATATATATATATATATATATATCAACGAACTATATATATATAGTGAAGGATGTCAAGGAACTATATATATATATATATATATATATATATATATATATATATATATATATTACATGAGTCAAGGAACTATATATATATATATGTATATATATATATATATATATATATATATATATATATATGTGTGTGTGTGTGTGTGTATATATATATAGTTCCTTGACAGCCTTTTTAGGATCGAGAGACAACAGACATTCGTTTACATCCTAGACTCTAAGTTTTATTGCTACATAAAGAAAAAGGCATTCTCTTTACAAATGTGGACCAAACACTCTTTTCCCTTCAACGGGTATAAAGCTAAATTTATCCATATGTTTTAAATATGTACAGAGTTATTGATCTTACCGTGTGTCATCTTGGGCTGTGAAGATCATCGTCTGAGACTGTCCAGTCAAGCAAAGGTTAATTATTGACCAAATTGTTCCTGTCGAAAACCTTGGTTGGCTTCTTCATATTTTGTGCCGTTAAGCGCCTGTCCTCACCTCTGAAGTGAAGAGAGCAAATAGAATCTGTTCTACGCGCCGTTCATCTAATAAGTCGCTTGCATAATTTCCCCTTCGTCGGGTTTTTCATTTCCGCCGAGTCACTCAACCTTGAATAAATGTCAACCGAACATCGACAAGCTTCTCGCTCATTTGGTTACGGCCAGCTGCCGTCCGTAACCAACCTACACGAATATTTGGGTCCATATCTTAACTAGCAATTTTATTCACGACCAGATTGGCTACTCTCGGCTACTCAGTCATAGCATTTCATCCTGATCGACCGACGAACTAACCACTCAGTCAGGTGAAATTTAAACAATGAACCAATGCTGGCCATAAAACCGCTTGGCGCGTTCCCGACATTAGAGTATCGGCCAGTGTTACAATTACCGTCCATTGCATATCAAGTTAAACTTTGATGGACATTACTAATTTGATATGATCCGTCGAATTCTCTCTCAAGTTGGTCGCTTCTTACACAGCATTGGTGAATTCCTAAATTGTGAATTAATCTGCAAGGATATCGTGATCCATCGCAATAGCAGCAAGTATATTTTTCTACTACTTGCGTATGCAGCTTAATGGTTAGAGCATCTGGTATCACGACAGAAACAATAATTTTATTTAAATATTTTCTGTATTATTTATCTAGTTTTAATCGTATTGTTTATTGACTCTTTCTCAACTTTTAAATCATCAACATATTTGTTCTTTTTTATTTTAGTATCGTTCGTTCGATCGTGTTTTCTAGTGATTAACTCCTTACTAATCTAAGTAAATATGAAAGGGTCCAACTTAAAATACATTGACGGTTACCCAGATTGACATTACCCTGAACGGCACAAGGGTTGAAATGTTATAACATTACGAACAATGATAAGGATATAAGTCTGATTATAAAGAATGCGATTAATAACTTCTAATAAAATCTAGACAGAAATTCTTCAAATCTTCCACACAAAAATTAATTTGTATTAATTGACTGTAAACTCAATTTTCAGTGTATTTGTTTACTTAATATACACCCTTGTGCAAATTTATTGAAACAACCGCTTTAGTTTGCTTTCTTTCACTATTCTGACAGTTTTAGACCCATTAGAGTGATATGGTGTAATTAATTTCTATTTTCTACTTATTTTAGGTCATTTGCAATGGTTGTGTACTAATATGAATCTGTTTTCGAGGTGTGCGATGAAATTTGTTTGGCCTTGAAAAATATTGCGTCATCCGTGATTGAATCAGATTTTTATCACACCCTAACACTATTGTCTCGACTGTCGATTAGTTGTCCTACGACCTTTGTCTTCGATGGACGTTACTCCAAGGAAGCGTAGGAAAATTGTAACGCTGCACGAACACACTGGCAATCTTATCAGTGTGCAACAATGTACTATAGGTTGGCCAGGAAACTCTCCGAATGTAAATCCAATCGAACGTCTGTGGTCAATCTGCAAGGAACGACTTTGTGGAATGGATATACGAAGTACTAACATATTTACTGGTTCATGTTTCATTGGAAAAATACGAAAAAAGTAAATGATAAAGGAATTATTCGTTTTGTTTCAATTAATCTGCACAAGGGTGTATATTAAATATGTATGTATACTAGTATATAATAAATATATAAGCCTGTTATACACATATTTTGTCATTTTAATATCCAATGAATTCATATAGGTACACAAATCTGTAAGTGATATCTTAATTTTTATTTTTTTGAATTAATCAGTTTAAATACGTATGGACCAGTTATAACAAATTTAGTATAAGAGATAAGGAAATTGAACATAGAAAAGGCTATGCCAAAAGTAGTTTCAAGCAACATTGCAAATTACTAAAAGAATAAAACATTACCATGAAACCTTGCGTCATATACTTATAATATATTACGAGTTGATAGAGTCACCGGCGGGGGGGTTAATATCACCAATAACATTACCATGTCGAACCTGAGCAAATCAGTGGTGAAATGTTCAAATACTGCGAGCATAATTTATTAATTCATCTGGAATGAACGGTGACATGATAACCATTGTGAAATGGCTGGTAGATAAAGTCTTGTTGAAAGTATTTATTAATTATGTATACACGCACCTGCTTTTCCTTGTCTAACTTCATAGTGTATCACTGAAAATATTAAGGAATTTATGAATAGTAACCTAGTAAAATTTGTAGGCGATGTAGTCTTCTGTAATGTGTCGCGTCCCTTCAGGAAGTAAGCGTTAATGTCTCTTCTCTATAATATACACTTTATAGTTCTTAGCTTTGTCAATTTTTTACTATCTTTCCCAATTCCAGTCCCGTCATTATTCGGTAAGATATGCATTGCATCCATTTAACCTTCTTGTTTTCAATCCATACTGGAAGTGACAAACTATCCAAGTCTTCTTTCCAAATTATCTGTTCCAAGAATTTCAACTCTCTCTTTCTCAGTCTAAGTATGATTTTGTTTCCTTTTTCATTAAAACTTTCTCGTTCTTCACATGTACCGACCATGCATTCGCAGCGTCCTTCTGTAGAAATACATGTTCATTGCCTCAAATACACTATACATCTATGAAAACTTGTCTATTGTTGACCTCCCATATATATATATATATATATATATTATAACATTTTTGTGTTTATACATTCTTTATATAGATACAAATATTTAAGTAAATGCTCTGTTTATAATAAACAGTATTAATAACATTTACCGGCCTGAATGTCCGAGAAATCTTCATTGAGCAGATATGAATGTATGTGAGAGATTCATGGAAGATTGTAGTTTAAAAACAGTAAAATCGACCTTGCTAACCGAACGATCCTCTGTGGCTCCATCGGTTAAGGCACGTCAGGCTATATGACGGTTCCGTGTTGGATACAGGTTTGATTCCTGTAGGCGGACGTATATTTTCAGTGAAGTTTTCTCGAACATTCAGGGCGGTAAATGTTATTAATACTGTTTATTATAAACGGAGAATTTACTTAAATACTGGTATCTATAAAAAGAATGTATAAAAATATCTTAAAATAATTGTCGGATTTTGTCCATTTCATAATATATATATGTATTATATATATATATATATATATATATATATATATATATATATATATATATATATATATATATATATATATATTAGTCGATCAACTCAACGTACCAATTATAGTAAAATACGTAACCATATCAAATATAACATTCACTATCCACTGTTATATGTTTGAGAGCAACCTTCGTTTTATTCGGATATAAATAAATAAAAGAGTCAGAACTGTTATGCAATATCAGTCCTCCATACAGGAGGACTGATAATACGTAACAGCTCAGTCGTTCATATACTTGGCAGTCAATACTGGGCAATCTCCTCACAGAGGAAGAAGAGGCAAACAGTAACAATGTGTTTTACAGAAAGATGCTGAGAATACTATAGATTGAACATGTGAGTAACGAGGAAGTTTTAGGTTAAGCAGAAACAAATAGGAAACTTATAATTAACATCAGAAAGAGACAGTTGACCTTTGTAGGGAAAATAGTGTGGAATATGTCATATTCGCACGACATATGGAAGGCAAGAGAGACAGGGTAAAGCTGCGCATAGTCTACCTAACAATATGGTGTAAATAAGCGGCAGAACAGTGTTTGACTGAGGTAAAAAAAAAACAACGTTTGTTATGATCTACTAAGAACAGGAAATTGTGGAGAGTCATGATCGCCAACTTCCCCAATGATCACAGTACACGGAAGAAGAAGAAAATGTAGAGAGAAAGAGGAAGAGCAAAGGGGAATAGTTACAGTGGCTTTATTTAAAATTGTTTCAGTGAGGTTGGTTCCAGAGAATTGCTGAACACACGAAAGGTAGGATTAAATTATTGTCGCGAATCTTTATTTGTTCGATTTTGCATATGCATTCCTGGCTAAATCCACATTGTATCCTTTAAGCACGCTAGGTTACCGAATATGGATAAACGTGTTTGATAACGCCAGCCATGACTATTTCTTCACGCAACAATGTTTAGGATATTACATGTCAAATGCACAGATTTCTGCGTTCATATTTTTTTCCTAGGGTATTAAAGAGAACCAAAATTCGAACTGGAATTACCAATTCCATTTAGAGAATAAGAGTAGGCGATTTAACATGGAAATTATATGAAGATAAAGGTGCGTCCAAAACTATGGTTCTTGTACAATATCCAGACCGCTAAAGGATTTTTATCTGGCTATCGAAATTTGTGAATCTACATTTAAGTAAACGATTAGTTTCCCAGAGTAAAAGTGAATTTAAATATAGAAAAATTCATCCTCAATCAGAGTGGTTCTCAACCTTTTTTCCCATGGACCCCTTATTTTTTTCCATGCACCACTCCTAATTTATTAGGTAGACCTCCATAATCATCTCTGAAAAAAAAGTTTATTTTATTTTTTAATAATAGTTATATTTTGGAATTGTATTATAGAAATACTAAATGTATATGCTTTATTTTGAAGTAAAACTAATTTAATGCAAATAAACTTGTATTTAACAACTAAATTCTTGGGAACATTTATAAAATAACTTATAATAAACGATTTAAAATTTTTATCCAATCAAAATATCCGCTAGAGTCAAAGGGATGCCAACTTACATTGTTTGATCTTGTGTTCTGTTATTTTCACAGTTGATTTCTGTATTAATTTCAATTCTCAGGTGTAACAATCGTTCAGACGTGAAATTGCTCAATGGCCCACTAAAATATTACTGTGGACCCCCAATTAGTTATTTTTGTTTGTCGTCCCCCAGTAATGTTACATGGACCTCCAGGATCCATATAGATCCCGGTTGAGAGCCACTGCTCTATCATTCAGTACATAACTCGGGTAATTTGTCTATATTTCTGAGATGATGCATTGTAAGTATTTACATTATTTACATTGTTCGGAATATTTATTGCTAGATGTAAGGACATATGGCCCAGTGGATAAAAGCGCTAGTTTGTTGGTTGGTTGGTTGATCCAAAAGTGATTTCATACAGAGATATGAGTTCAATCCTTGATCACAGAATAAAGAACGGAGAGTTGAGTTATCAAAGGGAATTAACGAAAATTGGAACATCCAAATACATGGTACGTGGAAGTAGAAGAATGTATCCAGGTGGACTAAATGAAATGTTCGGTTTGAAATTAAAACAAATATCACCTGAAGGAGACCGGAGAGAACAATGTCCGAAACGTCGTGAATTGGACAATAAAAGCAAGAACAATGTAAATAGTTCTATTTTTACAGTACTATGTTTATGTCATTGTTGAAATTCTTTTTTTAATTAATATTGTTGCAGGCCGTGTGTACGCGTTGTGAAATTAACACGTGTGTCTCCTGAAATGCTTACAATAAACATGGCGGACTCGAAAATCGAGTCCACCTAAAGGAAATATAAAGAAACAACAAGAACCGATATATTTATACAAACAAATGAATATGTTATGGAATGGACAAAGTCCGGCAATTATTTTAAGACATGTCTTAAAATGAGAGAAAATCATGGAGAATTGTGGTTTAAAGACAGTAAAACCGACCTTGCTAACCGAAATGCTCCTCTGTGGCTCAATCGGTAAAATCAGGCAATATGACGGTTCTGTATAGGATACAGGTTCGATTCCTGTCGGAGGACGCATATTTTCTATGAAAATGTCTCGAACATTCAGGCCGGTAAATGTTAAATACTGTTTATTATAAAACAGAGAATTTACTTATATATTTGTATCTATAAAAAGAACGTATAAACATAAAAAAATGTCTTGTTGGACTTTGTTCATTTCATAATGTGTGACGTCATGTGTTCTCATTTGGATACGCATTGTGTAGATATGAATGTATGAGAGAAAACCGTGGATAATTGTGGTTTAAAAACAGTAAAATCGACCTTGCTAAACGAAAAGCTCCTATGTGGCTCAATCGGTTAAAGCACGTCAGGCTATATGACGGTTCCGTATAGGATACAAGATCGATTCCTGTTGGAGGACGCCTATTTTCTATGAAAATTTCTCAGACATTCAGACCGGTAAATGGTAAATACTGTTTATTATAAACAGAGTATTTACTTAAATATTTGTATTTATAAAAAGAACATATAAACATAAACAAATTTCTTAAAAAGAATATGTATTAACAACAAAATGGTTACAAATGTGTCTGTAAAAGATGAATGTGGAAAGTTTGTGGTCCAAAGTATGTGTAGTGAGTGAATGTGCGTATGTAGTGTGTGTGTGTAATGTTCACGCTTGTCAGGAAAGAGGGATCAAGTTCTTCTGCTAGAAATATTACATGTTGTCGTATTAGCGGACAAATAAGAAGAGAGAGATAAAAATTTGATAGCCGAGTATATGTAGTGTTGGAGAGCGTCCTCTAGTGACAGTTTTGGAAATTAGGAGGAAATAACCCGACAAATTTCACCCAATCCATTGCTCAAGATCCACCCAAGGAAAAGCGTTACTGAATTTGGTTACTTTATGAACGTCAGAAGACGACACTATATACATTATTCGGACTATTGTCCTCATCTTTGTCGCCATATTTATTACAACGTTTTGGCAGTTATACGCTCCGGAGCGTACAACGGCCGAAACGCTGTAATAAATATGGCGACAAAGATGAGGACAGTAGTCCGAATAATGTAAATAGTGTACATAATACCTCATCTCAGATATATAGACAGATACTGAAGGATCGGTTCGGACCCGATACACCGAAAATATGGAGACAAATTGAAAAATCCTACCAGAAACTGGCAAGAATATCGAAACATTTGACATTCCTACACCGATGCATAGATCTACAACTCATCCCTTCAGATTTTGCAACAAAACTTCCCGTCAATTCAAGGAGAGCCCGTCTGGCCGGAGAAAAAGCGGGACACGCCCTTGTCCAAAAAAGAATTCCGTAAAATCGTTGGATAAAACAGAGACTACAAGCTCGTATCTCCCAGAGGCTCGAAAATTTCTTCAACAGAATTACCAATGAAGACGACTAGAGAAGGATCCAAAATGACATGGATAAATCCTTCAGACATGAATTCAATGTAATCAAGGACGCCAAGTACAAAAATTAAACAGATTGAAAGATCAAAAGATGACGCACAAGGTCCATCACCCACCAGTGAAAGCAGTAATCAACATCAACCGATATCAGCTGAGTGCCTCTGAGGAGTCAGTATTAAATAAGGGTCTCAACTTCGCCACAACTATCAGCCGAGTGCCATACTTGGACATCATTGCCAGAGTCGTGGGCGTAGCCTTGAACTTCCCTCAGGCTCAGGCAGATGAAGTGAGATGTAAGGTGAGACAGACCTTGGAGACGTCCAAGCTGCCCAGGTCAAACATCACGAAACTGGAGAGGCTGGCTATCGGACCCCTACAGAGGAACGAGTTATGAAGGCCGCAGCGTACAACGGCCGAAACGTTGTAATAAATATGGTGACAAAGATTATGACAATAGTCCGAATAATTTAAATAGTGCAAATAATACCTCGTCTCAGAAATATAGACAGATACTGAAGAAAGCCGAAGCGTATAACGGCCGAAACGTTGTAATAAATATGGCGACAAAGATGAGCACAATTTTCCGAAAAATGTAAATAGTGTACATAATATCTCGTCTCAGAAATATAGACAGATACTGAAGAAAGCCGGAGCGTAGAACGGCCGAAGCCTTGTAATAAATATGGCGACAAAGATGAGGACAATAGTCCGAATAATGTAAATAGTGTACATAATACTTCATCTCAGAACTATAGAAATATAGACAGATATATATTGTATTATCTGACTATTTCCAAGTTGCCACAGAAGCATTTGTTTCAACCTATATAGAGCTAGATCTATAAAAAAGTTACTATTCCTAATCAGTTCAGTGTTCATGTACATCTTGAACCAGTGTACATACACAATCTTCTTATGTGAATTATTTGGGATGCTTTCATGTCTTTAATGAATGTTCTTATTATGTTTCATGTGTTCTCTCTATTTGTTTTCGCAACATTAAGTGATTCAAATTCATTGTTACTCCTTATTACTCTTCATGTTTAGTGTACATAATACCTCATCTAAGAAATATAGACATAAACTGAAAGGCCGGAACGTTGTAATAAATATGTCGACAAAGATGAGGACAATAGACAGAGTAATGTGAATAGTGTACATAATACCTCATCTCAGAAATATAGACAGATACTGAATGGCCGAAAGGTTGTAATAAATATGGCGACAAAGATGAGGACAATAGCCCGAGTAATGTAAATAGTGTACATAATACCTCATCTCAGAAATATAGACAGATGCTGAATGGCCGAAACGTTGTAATAAATATGGCGATAAAGTTGAGGACAAAAGTCCGAGTAATGTAAATAGTATACATAATACCTCATATCAGAAATATAGACAGATGCTGAATGGCCGAAACGTTGTAATAAATGTGGCGACAAAGATGAGGACAATAGTCCGAGTAATGTAAATAGTGTACATAATCCCTCATCTGAGAAATATAGACAGATACTGAAAAGCCGAAACGTTGTAATAAATATGGCGACAAAGATGAGGACAATAGTCCGAGTAATGTAAATAGTGTACATAATACCTCATCTCAGAAATATAGACAGATACTGAAAGGCCGAAACGTTGTAATAAATATGGCGACAAACATGAGGACAATAGTCCGAATAATGTAAATAGTGTACATAATACCTCATCTGAGAAATATAGACATATACTGAAAAGCCGAAACGTTGTAATAAATATGGCGACAAAGATGACAATAGTCCGAGTAATGTAAATAGTGTACATAATACCTCATCTGAGAAATATAGACAGATACTGAAAAGCCGAAACGTTGTAATAAATATGGTGACAAAGATGAGGACAATATCCGAGTAATGTAAATAGTGTACATAATACCTCATCTCAGAAATATAGACAGGTCAGGAGGTAAGCAGTGAAATTTATGAGGATATGTAGGATCGATAACGGCTAACTCTAGATTTGAAGAAAGTTAAGATTGCAAATGATCTGAAAAAAATTGTCGGGAGTTTGTTCCTCAATCTCCCAGTTTTGGGGAAGAAGTCGTCGGAGTCTTCTTATTAATGGAAAGTGAGAGAATGGAGATGAGTCTTTTCCGTGTCTTAGCTCTGAAGAAGTGAACCAGTCTAACTAAGGAAAGTTGTTTGTCAGAACGTTTGCAAAAGTGATATCGATAGAGTAGAGATAGGATTGCTATTTTTCGTCCGTGGGAAAAGGGTTGTAGGATGGAAAATCACTCACAAGTCCGCGTAGATGCTTTTTAACTTCTTTTCTATATCTTTTAGACACCGCTGACAGAATTCGAACTCAGAAGCATTTTTATATAGTGTTTTAAAAACAAAATCTCAAATGGTAAAAACTAGGCGTTACTAAGCCAGAATCTACTTCTTTAATGTTATCCACCTCAGGTTTCTGAAAATAGATATTCCCTTGACCGGCAACTGAACTACAACGGAGACTCACCCTCACTGAGCCAGGAGATTATTTGGGAGGAACAAATGAAAGATGTCAACAAGTAATTACGAGTAATTTTAAAATTTGGTGGGTAACAAAACACCACATCTGGCTAACGGTGGTTGAAATCATAGAATCATTTTTTATACATTGTATCACCGAGGTTACCGTAGATTTTGCATGTATTGAAGAACCGTTGGTAATAGTGTTATATTATTTTCAAAGTTCAGATAATTTTGTTCGTTTGTGCTTCTGAGGCGCACAAAGCCTGTATTTTTTGAAGTAACCACAGGCGTCTTTTCTCTCTATATCACTGAAGCGAACTCTAATGTATTTATTCAGAAATAGTTTTTGCTTTTCTAATAAGGCCAAATATCCTATCTGAAGGCTTTGATGCCGTCTCTCTGAAACAATTACCCAGCGTTACTTTTTGTCTGACACTCCAAAGTCCATCATCGGCAAGATCAAGCACCCAACCTCGACATATTACTACGCTGTTTGGTCTTTAGTTTCGAGAAAGCTCTTTTTTTTTTGTCCAAACGTAGCCAGTTTCATTTTTACTTTTCTTTTCTTGAGTGTCTACAAAGTGAATGCAAAACAACGTTTCATATTCACGAGCGTACAAGCACACACACACACACATATATATACATATATATGCATAAAATGTGTAATTTATGGCTTGACCTTGCTGTTATCGTTTTCGACCTCATTTCGATGCTTCATACGACTAACCGTTACATGTTCCAAAAAAAAAGCAAAAGAACATTACTTTTGGAGTGTCGATCTCTTTGACTCGACTTTTTCTTTTTACTTTTTTTTTGAAACGATCATTAATGGGTTAATTAGATCTTGTCTGACAACCAGAAACTGCCTGCAGATTATGGATAAAACAACACAATAAAAACGATGCACAAAATCGTAGAGACGAAACAAATAGAAAAGAAAAGAAGAAAGATACATAATGAATACATTAAACCAAAAGTAACAACGATGTTTTCATGCACTTTCTACAAATGTACTTCCGCCTGGCATTACTGAAAAAAGATATAAGAGCCGTTTTTAATTGTTTGACTAAATAATTATGAAAGGATGTGTTAGTTCTGGGGGTTAACAATCATTCTTTATATAATTCGGTTTGCGAAGATAAAATATAAACAGGAAAAAAAAATTCTATTCCGAGATGTCTTGCGGTAAGTAGAGATTGTGTCGGAATTCTTTGCACAAAGTATCATTCATAATGTTTTTTTTTTATTTTTTTTACGGTATATCAACCTCAATGGGTTATTTAATGTCGACAAGATTTTTATTGCTAGCAATATTTTTTCAAAAAATATTTCTGGTAATTATTTTTCCAAAATGTATTGGTGGTAATATTTTTTCCAAAATGTATTGCTGGTAATAATTTTTTCTTCAAAAATTTATTGCCGGTAATAATTTTACAAAAATGTATTGCTGTTACTAAAACCTATTTTTACACGTTTTGCCCCCAGGTTTGTGGTTAACTATTTGCCAATAGCTGAGATCTTAACAGGTGCTACCACCCAGGGTCAGGGTAGACCTGGAAACACCAGCATTTAAGAGATAGTTCCACTCTCCTCGAAACCTGATCAGAGGCGTTGCTGTCGTCTTACCCAGAAGGCAGATTTAGTTTATCCTTATACATAGGACATCATTTAAAATGTGCAACTTGCTTAATGGTTAAGCCGTATTCGTTCATCCACTCTATGGCCAGAGCTGAGCAGCTAATCTCTGTTCTGGCTTCTTTAACAGCTCATTGGGGTGGGCAAACTGCTTGGTCTCATTCAATGCATCGAATTCTAAATTAGTGACATTCCATCAACAGGGAGCGGACTTTGATTTTAATCTATCGCAATGAGCACTGTCTTGGGATATAAACTCAACACATACCTCAAGTGGACCTCGTGCATACGATGCATCACTAAAGACTAAAATCAAGCATGCGCGGAAGTTCAAACATCTAGGAAGTGTTTTGCCGGAGGACGGTAGGTGCTGGGAACAGATGACACATTGGGATGGCCAAGGATGCATTCCAAAAGTTGGGCAGAATAATGCGAGACAGGTCGATAAAGAAAAGAGTAGTGAGCTGCTAGGTGACATCTGTCGTCCTATACGGCAGCAAATGTTGGACGGTCTCCTCAAAGATGAATAAGAGACTCGAGGCAACGGAGGTATGTTTCTACAGAAGGATGGTAAGGATATCATGGAGAAAGTGTGTGAGCAACGATGAGGTCTTGGAGAGGATGCAAACAAGGAGGAAGCTTATACTTAACATAAGGAAGAGGCAGATGAAATATCTGGGATACGTAATGAGAAAGGGGTGCCTGGACAATTTGATACTCACAGGTCGAATAGGGGGAAAAAGAGACAAGGGAAAACAACGCATGGCATACCTGGCGGGATTAAGTAAGTGGATGGCACAACGTGGTCTGGGGCAGTTGGCAGAGGCACGAAACTTATTGAGAGCTACAAGGAAGATGGGGAAGTGGAGTGCCATGATCACCTACGTCCTGAAAGGACACGGGACATAAAAGAAAAGGAAGAAAGATGTCCCTGACTCCCCCTTCTATACTGCCCTCCGTTTGGCTAATGAATTATTTTCAACCCTGAAACACATTTTCCACAGCAAAACCGTTGCTCTATCCCAATTTCCCGAGAAAGTATTCAAACGGACTGCCTGCCTTTGTTCCATCAGTTCTATAAACTTCACCGCTAAGATCCGCCATGCTATGTATATTCTAGCGAATCGCCCTTATTCCCTTCATACTCTATTATTGAGATGTAACTTGAGTAGTTTCTTCCCTCGATCTCCTGCTCTGTGGAACCGACTTCTAAGAAGATGCATCCACGGTCACTACAATATTAAACTTCAAGTCAACTCTTAACCGTTATCTTACCCACATAGCCGCATACTCCCTACTTTAACTGGCTCTTCTACAGAGTGAGCATCATTGTAAAATACTCTTGGGAAATGTATGAATACATCTCTTCACCCTTAGCAGTGGTGTTTGTTTGTTTTTTTAACCGAGATTGGAAACCAGTCTCGGAGAAGGAAAAACTCTGAATCCAAAATTCTATGCAGCCTTTGCGTGCCACAAAATCAGCAGCCATCGGTCAGATCAGATTATAGATTTTGCAATGACTATAATCCAGACTGCCTTCGACCTAAGAATGCATCTATGCATTTCTTTTTTTTTTTACTAGTATATAACTTATTTCCACAGATTAACTTCCTCCGAGAATATATATATATATATATATATATATATATATATATATATATATAGTGATTGTTAATTCTTAACAGAAGAAGACAATCTCCACAACAAATTTCTTTTGTTTTCTTGTTGTTTTTTTTGTTATATAACTTTCAGTCTCACTGATCATGAGAGTGCAAATGGTTCTTTAAACAAGCCTTACTTTTACAAACCTTTGCGCAAATGTTGCACCCGAAAGGCAGATCCCTAAGCCCAACAAGCATAGCATCAACGTGAAATTTCATGTCATATTAATCCAGGAGCTGACTTGCATACTTTCTGGCAGAGTGTACAAAAGGCACAAAGATTGATTGCCGTTTTATTTCAATGGATCAAGTCTGATGAGACCTAAGGTGACTTTGAAGACCTGCATTTGACAGAGCAAAATTACCACATAAACTACATACATGTTGTAAGGTTAGATTACCTTTACGAAAATTGGGCTTAACCTTAGCATGTTCCATTTTGTCCATTTCAAACTGGTTATAAACTTGATGAACTGGTTACAACCTTTATTAATATATATAAGGGTTAGGGTTAGGGGTTAAGGTACGTGTTAGGGTTTTTAAATCGAGTTGAAATTAGTTCCGAGTTGAAATTAATTCCGTGTTCAAATTAGTTCTGTCACTCTAATAAAACTATGTGAACGTATGACACTACATAATTCATAATATCCCAGCCCAGTTCTAACCTTCACGTCTAAGACCCGCAATCCTACGCACATTGTAGCTAAAAACCCTCATTTCCATCGTTTTCCTTTGGGGAGAATTAAGTTCCGCTCGAGCAGCTTCTTCTTCTCTGGAACGCTGTTTTGTGAAACCGACTCCCAAGTGCATGCTTTCCCGATCACTACAACCTTAAACTGTTCTAGTCTAGAGTTAACCGTTATCTTCATCACATAAATGTATAAACACCACCTCTCACTTTGTAACCTAAAGCTCGAGTGGCTCTCGTGACTTGAACAGGGTGAACATCAATGTAAAAATATCATGTGTGTATACATAGAAAAGGTCTTTCCCATTTTACACCTAGTTAAATGAACTGGACTCACTTTAACAGAGTATAAACGAACCTTGCCTAAAAACGGTTATACTGTTTACCAGGGGCATATTCTGAGCTGTTACACCATAGGTCTTTTCAGTGAGTCTAAACAGAAATTAAATATAATTTAAAATCTTCGGTAATTATGATAATTAACCTCTATGTACTGACGAACTGGGATGTGTAGCTGGCCTATCGAAATGGAAAATGAAATCCGCGAGATGCGTTCAAGTTCTGGCCTTGATTGTTCATCTTATTTCACATTAATACACTCTAGAAAGACATGAATCTATTTCTTCTCGCTCCCACAGCAATGGGTTAAATAACAGCGTCAGCTGGGATCTGCCGGTTTAGGCGTCATTCACTCTCAAATAAAAACTCTAAAACTTTTGAGAAACATCTCAGGGCTTCCTTGCACTATCTTTCCAAGGAAGGCAAGGCAATTTACAAATAATAAAGCAAAGAATATATTTTCAGCAATCTAGTGATGTTTTTGGAACTACTTCTTCCTCTCTATGATAAACGCTTATATAACTATGATTTGGACATAGAGGTAATACCAGAACATTCGTTCGAGTGAGCAATTTAAATAGATAAAAGGAATGGTTTTCCGAATAAGAAAATTATTTTCATTACTGAATATTTAAAAGAAAAAGCACCAATAATTATAAAATAATCCTCTTTTCCTCTGTAGTGCTGATTAAATTAAAAGGCTATTGAAAAGAAATGTTAGCAGAAACGTAAGAAAGACGATTTCTTGTGACAGGAAAATGAACTTGTTAAACATGGCTTGCAAGAAAATTAAAGTTTGGATGCATACACCAGCCGTTCATCTCACTAGATCTGTCCATATCTTTATCTGCATTTCGAGACTTAACATTGATTTTAAAAGGGAAACATTGTCAAATGTTTCGTAGGTGATAACAGTATTTTCAATGACCAAATACAAATTTCGAAAGGGTAACAACAACCTATACAAAGGAAGTACGAATTGTATTGAATTCCAGTGTTGCTCGATAAAATTGACTCAGCTGATTATTTTGTACTAAATGTTCTCTTCTTCGATGAAACGAAAGTTGAGCTAAATTCAAAGGATAAGCGATCTAAAATCCGAAGAAGAAGCTTTGAAAGCTCTTTGAATTTAGCAGTAAGTACTGTCAAGCATCCGTTCAGTATTATGTTCTGGGGATGCTTTTCTTTTCATGGAACTAGTTTCTTAAAACCTATTGAAAAACCCTCAGGAGCGAGCAGTACAAGAGAATTTTAGAGTCTTGCCTGCTCCCTTCTGCTGAAAGGGTGCAAATCGACCCCACCAAGCTCATTTTTATGCAGGATAATGATCCCTGTCACAAATCAAAATTGATGAAGGAATACATTAATGAGAAGCAGGTGAGTGTTATGACATGGCCGCCCCAATCTCCTGACCTCAACTCCATAGAAAACTTATGTAGCATTATAAAGTACAGGCTCTCAACAAAGCAGTTGAGCAACAAAGAGGATTTGATTGTGAATTTCATATCCGAATGGAATTCAATGCTTGGAGATGAGATTTGCCAGAACCTAATCTAGTCAATGCCAAAAAGGGTTGAAAAGGTTATTCAAAATAAAGGAGGACCCATAGATTATTAAATATTTCGAACTATATTACCTATTATAAATAAATTATACCTCTGTTATTCTTTATTTAAAGCTGTTCGGTTATATTTCTATTGATTACTAGTTGCAGGACAAAAGTGAGTCACTTTTTTGGCACGGAGTTTTTCCATAAATCTCATTTATATCCAAAATTATAATTATCAATAGAATACCTTAGGGTGAGTTACCTTTTTTTACTAGGTGGTCGGGAAGGGGTCTTTATATTAGTAAGATTAAAAATTAGTTTGAACCCAAAAAACAATAGACGAAAAAAAATTTTTAAGTAAAAAAATATCAGGTGAGTCACTTTTATCGAACAGCACTGTAGAAGTGGAATATGGAGAAAACATGAACGTGTCGCGCGGCGCTATTATGGTTAGGTAGGAATATTAGCCACCATTATGTTTCGGGAATCAACACTATGGATAGTAAATTATTTACTGACTCTTAAAACAGTTATCCCGCAAAGAATATTGGCGGACTCAATGTGAGTCCAGGTAAAATGAAAATACAGAAAACAATAAATATAAAACGAACGACAGTGAATGTATTAACAAAAAGTATTACATGTGTAGACAATTGCAACGGAAAGAAAAAAATGTGCCTATGTGTGTGTGTGTGTGTGTGTGTGTGTGTGATTGACACGTGTGTGTATATGTGTGTGTGAGAGAGTTCCATAGTCAAAAGGAGACGAAAGAAGGGAAGGCACCTTGTCGGCAGTGTTCCTATCTTCACGCGGCTACATTTGAAAGCCAGAGCTAAAAAGACCAAAAAGAGAGTGAGTGAGAATATCATTGCCCATATATAGCGGCTTTTTGGCAAAGCCATGCGAGATAACTCGCAAGCGCTTCACGTCTCCTCATCATTGCTTACCTGGCACATGTCAGAGGGTATCCCCCAGACGAGGCTCTGCCAGAAGGGCAGAGTCTAGTTTCGGGAAACTGACTCCGTTTTTACGTGGTCTATAGGGAATTTTTGCCCGTGCCTACGGGCTCGGATACCCAACTTTAAACTCGGCTTTGTGCCACATCTTGCTGCGTGGGGCAGCGGGTAAATAATCATTACTTTCTTGGTATGACATCGAACATTTCAGCGTAATTTCGATGTATGTATGTATATGTATATAAATATATACTGGATCTAGCGAAATAATAAACAACGCCTTCTCTTATTAAAACGTCATGAAGTGTTTGTATACGCATGCGTGCATCTTTGAAGATTCCGTGTTAACATTATGGACTTATATGCATGTCTGAATGTAATTCTAAGCGAAATGATTTATGGATTATCACATGCATTTGAAACGGATCATGAATTCACCTGTGATAGCGAACTCGTATGATGATCGTTCTTGCAAACCTCTGCGTCATGTTATGAATTGTCATATCGTGCGCTGAGTAGCCCTTTCAACACGACACCACTGACACGCGCGTACACATTACCCGCTTACTGCGCATAATTTTACGTGCGCATGCGTAGGACTTACTTTTATGCGAGACGTGTATTATGCTATTGTACGTAATACCATTATATCGTTTGCGTGTATATAAGTTTCGGAATGATGCATATTACAGAGGCCACCTGTGTTAGGCTGCTTACAGGCATTCGCTGCAATATAGATATCAGTTAAATACTGGCGGATGGGTGTCAGCGGTATTTTAAGAAAACAGAGAAAAACAAGGTGGCCAGGCGTTCACCTCGTGTCTTTCCACGGTGGAAAGTGTCAAGCACGAGAACAAACACGGTAATGCCATTAATCATATGACACCCCTCCAATCTTCGACGCCTCTCATTATCTTTCCCACTGTTCCAATTGAACATTAGAATGCCTTACTCGAGAAAAGATGAGGTGTAAGTGTGGTGATGGGGGGATGCTAAGTGGAAAAGAGGATGTTGACGTAATAATCGCACTCATTGACAGAGTGGAAAGAGACCAACAGCAGATAAGCATATCAGAATTTGCGCCTGGGTTTATAGGGTCCACCATGTGCGTTCTGTCTAAAATGGGACGAATCGGATATAAGGAAGCCCCTTAATGACATGTTTATGGAGTAATAAAAGTATTGTGCACGGACATAGCGTGTCAAGAAAATGGAATTCGGTCGAACTATGTATGGGGCTGGGTAATGTCATCGTTTGGAGTCATCCGTACATTTTTAATGCATCATTATGAAAACCACTGTAATGTGATGCCATGTGTGTGTGTGTGTGTGTGTGTGTGTGTGTGTGTGTGTGTGTGCCTGCGCGCACGCGCGTACGGATTGAGATTTCCGAATGTTTATTTCGGTTTTAGAAGCTGAAGTTTTGTTTGGATGACGAAATGATTTCTACAGTTGTGGAGCTGTGAATCTGGCTGGGTATATAGGCTAAACTGAGCTGTGTTTGGCACAACGCCATTAAAATGAACTAAAAGCAAACATCAGTTGCAGGAAGGCAATCTCTGTAGTTGTCAGAAAGGGGCATAGGCTGAGATGCGAACCACGAATTGGATACCAAAATCAGACAAGCAGGAAAATTTAAATATCTAGGACGAATTTCAACTGGAGACGGAAATATGTCACTGAAATCGAAAGACGTTTTGGAATAGAGAAATTACCATCTAAAGCTAAGCAAAGAAACAAAGAAAAATAGTGCTGAACTATTACATAATATCTGTCCTATATGGCAGTGAATGTTAGTTTGGTTTGGTTTATTTTGTTTTACGGCATATCAACCTCAGTGGGTTATTTAATGCCGACAACATTTTTAGGATAGATTCGTATGGATAGAATATGTATTCTTTGGTTTTCATGGTTTTGGTTTATTTTGTTTTACGGCATATCAACCTCAATGGGCTATTTAATGCCGACAACATTTTTAGGATAGATTCGTATGAATAGAATATGTATTCTTTAGTTTAGATTGGTTTGGTTTATTTTGTTTTACGGCATATCAACCTCAATGGGTTATTTAATGCCGACAACATTTTTAGGATAGATTCGTATGTATAGAATATGTATTCTTTAGTTTAGATTGGTTTGGTTTATTTTGCTTTACGGCATATCAATGTCAATGCCGACAACATTTTTTTATTGCTGGTAATATTTTGTTTTTTCAAACATCTGGTTCTGGTAATATTTTTCCTTCAAAATTGTAGAGCTAGTAATAATTTTTTCAAAAAAGTATTGCTGGTAATAGTTAACTATTTACCCATAGGTGGGACCATAACATGTGGCACCACCCTGGGTCCGGGTGGACCTGGGAACACCAGCAATTAAGAGGTGGTTCCACGCTCCTCAAAACCTCCTGATCGGAAGCCTTGCTGCTGGATATAGCTTATCGTCTTACCCAGAACGCGGATGTAGTTTAACGTCTTACCCAGGACGAGCAGTGAATGTTTGACAGCCTCCTCACAGATGTAGAAGATACCTGAGACAACAGAAATATGGTTCTACAGAAGGATACTGAGGATACCATGGATTAAGCATGTAAGGACGAAGTTTGAAGGATAATGCAAACAAAGAGGACGCTTTCTGCGACAAATAAGGTAAGAAAGTTTGGAGAATTTGAGACTGAGGGACAGAAGGAAAAAGCGAATAACCTACTAGTCAAGCTTTTGTAAATCGATGACAAAACAGAGTCAAACTTGACTGATCATTCTGGGGAACCGTAATTTTTCAGATCATTTTTTCCGAAAGTTAACTTGATGTAGATTTGTAATGATCATCACACACATACATACATACACGAATTCAAATTATACAACAACAAGCATTTATTGGATAATAAATCAACACACTTTGTAATGGACAATTTACAAATCGCAGTTCTGCGACAATTTTATAATCGCTATATTTTCATGTTCTCGACTTCTCTGCACGTTTGGGAGAATCGAATCCCAAGAGCCTTCTCATCTTAGTAAAGATTTTCAGGAAATATCAGCTTCTAATTGGTCAATAAACACACAAGTGGGCGTTGCAATCCACCCACGCACAATATATTTTTCCAGCGCGTGACCAAGTCAAGTTTTCCGCCAAGGTGATGTGATACTGTCACGTGATTACATTATCTATAAATAGCAAACACGAGTTTACCTCTTTCTCTTTTTTTCTCTCTTCTTGGTGCAAAATGTAGTCCCATAGAATTATCGTCTCGACCATGACGGTCAGACGTTAAATAATATTTCACGCGTTCACGTACGTACGAACTATTACGAACTTCTCCAAAATATGAACCTTCACCAAAATACGAACGTCCACACACACACACACACACACACACACACACACACACACACACACACACATGTTCACACACAAACACAATGTTAACTATGTACTTTGTAATTTGTTGTTAATAGATATATTTGTTTATATATATATCGGTCTTGTTTGTTTGTCTTCTTTATCTTCAGTTGGACTTAATCCAAAACCGACATTCTCTTGTAGTTGGACCTTCTTCTAGCAGGAAATTTAAACGCACGTGTTTTCTTTTCAACCTTACCCCTCGGTCCACTACAGATTCACTGTGAGTGTAATTTTCACACAATACGCAAGTTCACCCACTGACAACTCTGAAGAGAGTATAATTCACGCATTGGATTTTTTTTTCCAAGGACGCGAAAATTATTCTCGAGATATCAAAAATAGCAGCGGTTTATTTATTATTAGTTTCATTATTATATATATTTTCATTCTTTTCTTATCCACTGCTGTCGTCAAAATGGACCCGCAGAGATCGTCATTCAGAAAATTTTACTGATTTTAAGCGGAGCGACTACATCGAATCAATAGCTGCATCTACTACAAGGAAAGTTGGGTCACTGTGTCGTGCCAGAAGGTTTTTCTCGTCAGAGTACATCTTGCATATTTACCAGTCTACCATTCGTCCGTGCATTGAATACTGCTGGCATGTCTGGTCTGGTTCTCCTGATATTAGTCTCAAGGTTCTTGACAAAATCCAAAGAAGGATCTGTAATGTAACTGATCCTGACTTGGCATCCTGGCGTCAGTCACTTTCTCACTGATGCGGTCTGGATTCTCTCTATCTTTTCTACAAATATGTTCATGGCAACTGCTGTGATTAGCTTTTTTCTCCTGGTGCCCCGACTACATGAATTTAAGCGTGCTACTAGATTGGCATATAGGTCCCACACTTTTACTGTAGAAACAGCTAAACAGAATCACCACCTCTACTCCAATAGTTTCTTTTCTCGAACTTCTCACTTGTGGAACTTCCTTTTTTTTTTTTTTTGCTTCCCTAATAAATACAATGTTCTGCGATTTAAATGTAACGTTAATAGCCATGTCCTGATTTCTTGAATACCATTCATTTTTTTTGTAATTTCCTAAGTCCTCCTTATACTCAACCCTTTCTCTCACATTTCACTCCCTGTACTCGCCTGGTACAAATGGCATTTCTGCTTTGAAATAATTAAAAAAAGTTAATATTAAATAATATTAGAACTGGTGCTATATTAAAAAAAAACTACAACGAATATCAATTCAATATTTAATCTCCTATAAAGAAGTCCCAATCTGAAGCCAGTGGATATCCCTTTTTGGATTAATGAGTAGCTTAAAACATATTTTAATAAATATTTTATCTGATTTTTTTAGAAATTTTAATTCATATTTCTTAAAATGCTATATATAAGCAATATTTCTGCAGATAAATTTTTTAATTCATCCTGTTCGTATAAAAATAATTTATATCAGCCTTTGTCAACATTTAGTTAGAAGTTTGTGGAAAAATATCTGTGCGCTTGTATTTAAAGAAAACGTAACTTAAATGTCATAAATTAAATAATTAAAAAATAGACCAGTCAACGTTCTTTATAATTTTATTACATACAGCCTTAGTCATAACCCTTGTTGTTGTCTGAAAACACAATTCACATTACGAAATTAAGTTCACCTTACGAAATTCAATTCATCTTACGAAATTCAATTCACACTACGAAATTCAATTCACACTACGAAATTCAATTCACATTACTAAATTAGGTTCACCTTATGAAATTCAATTCACACTACGAAATTCAATTCACATTACGAAATTAGGTTCACCTTATGAAATTCAATTCACACTACGAAATTCAATTCACATTACTAAATTAGGTTCACCTTATGAAATTCAATTCACACTACGAAATTCAATTCACATTACGAAATTAGGTTCACCTTATGAAATTCAATTCACACTACGAAATTCAATTCACACTACGAAATATTAGTCGAACAGCACCGAAAAACTCAAAACCATCAAAATAAATCAAATAATTAATTTGAAATTTATAAAACTTTTATAAAATATTAAGTCTGCTGAATAAATTCCATATCGGGAGAATATAAAGGTTAACATTATTCTGATTAGGGAATCATTATAACATTTCTTGAAAATATTCGTAATTTTCACTTTTGGTTCGTTCTAAAATCACCAAAATTTAAGAATATTAGCAAAAGCAACAAGAGCAACATTGAAACCATATTAATGACAATGAACGGAAGAAGTTGGGTAAGCATCATGACCGGATCTTGGCTGTGTGTTTTATTTAAAATTCAAAAGGTGAGGCAGCAAAGACCTGATTGGAGTCACATCTAGATACTTGGGAACATCCACAATAGGAGACTGTCTGACCGGTGTGAATTAGCCGGTCTGATTCTATTTGTAATTGGGATCCACCGGCAGAATTGTACACTGCTTTCACCATATCACGCATATTTAGACCTGATACATGTGCCGAGCATACAGTTAATAGGATTGGTCTCATGATGGATTGATTGACTGCGTAGTTTTGTATCCAATAGTCACATTGGCATGGATGTCGCTCTCTTACTTAACATCATTATTAATAATAATAATAATAATAATAATAATAATAATAATAATAATAATAATAATAATAATAATTAGAAGACTAAATTTGGGGATATAATTCTGGTGACTGTAAAAAAAGTAATAATATAAACAAGAGGAAAGAAACTACTTTCATCATGGCCGACCAAATTCAGTAAAGGCATGTGTCATAATATCAACCTCACTTAACTCACTGCGCATGTCCATTGGCAACTGTGTAGACACACTAACGGTGAATATACAGTGCTGTTCGATAAAAGTGACTTACCTGATTTTTTTACTTAAACATTTTTTCACCTATTGTTTTTGGGGTCAAACTAATTTTTAATCTTACTAATATAAAGACCCCTTCCCAACCACCTATTAAAAAAAATTTACTCACCCAAAGGTATTCTATTGATAATTATAATTTTGGATATAAATGAGATTTAGGGAAAAATTCCGTGCAAAAAAGTGTCTCACTTATTTCCCGCAACTAGTAATCAATAGAAACATAACCGAACAGCTTTAAATAAAGAATAATAGAGGTATAATTTATTTATAAAAGGTAATATAGTTCGAAATATTTAATAATCTATGGGTCCTCCTTTATTTTGAATAACCTTTTCAACCCTTTTTGGCATTGACTTCATTAGGTTCTGGCAAATCTCATCTTCAAACATTGAATTCCATTCGGATATGAAATTCACAATCAAGTCCTCTTTGTTGTTCAACTGCTTTCTCAAGAGCGTGTATTTTATAATGCTCCATAAGTCTTCTATGGGGTTGAGGTCAGAAGATTGGGGCGGCCATGTCACACTCACCTGCTTCTCATCAAAGTATTCCTTCATCAATTTTGATTTGTGACAGGGAGCATTATCCTGCATAAAAATGAGCTTGGTGGCGTCGATTGACACCCTTTCAGCAGAAGGGTGCAGACAAGACTCTAAAATTCTCTTGTACTGCTCGCTCCTGAGGGTCTTTTCAATAGGTTTTAAGAAACCAGTTCCATGAAAAGAAAAGCATCCGCAGAACATTATACTGAACGGATGCTTGACTGTACTTACTGCTAAATTCAAAGAGCTTTCAAAGCTTCTTCTTCGGATTTTAGATCGCTTATCCTTTGAATTTAGCTCAACATTTGTTTCATCGGAGAAGAGAACATTTAGTACAAAAAAATCAGGTGAGTCACTTTTATCGAACAGCACTGTATCTCTTGGCGAGAATCGTCTGATTCTTTTCACTTCTTCGATGATATGCCTGGCCTATATCCTATTAGCTTCGGGCAGCCATACGTTTCTATTTATTGGTTTCTTCTTGTTGTGCAAGGTGTGAGAATCTTTACAATTGGACGACCATCCTAGAAGACTTGATGCTTAAAGCAAAGTCAGATTCTAGTGAAGAGGAAAACGCAGCATATGAATTTTTCTTATCTAAAATCGCCGCATCTTCGACTCGTCTTGGGACAATAATTAACAAACATGCCTAAAAACACGGTCTCATAAGTTCAATGGAAGTCTCACTGTTCTTTGAGTGGTGTGACAGTTTAGATACAACTTGGGTAATGTGCCAGGTAAACATTTGTATTTGAGTAAGTACAGTCTCATGATAACATTCTTCAGATTCCCACCAGAAGAGACATCATTATCCAGAAGTAGAAGAAGTTGTATGTGTCCGTGGTATATTTTATGCGGAAAAATGCATAATCGGAACCAGAAGCAGCTGATTAACATCAGGCTTTGTGTCGAGGTAAGTAAAAGGAACAATTAAAAAAAATATTATGATCAACAGGCTATGAAGCAATAATGTTTTGATTGACATAAACACGGAAGGTTGAGATGAGTTGCATGATTATGTAAAATGGGGAAAATCGAAAACATATGCAAATGTAGATAGAATACAACTGGTAGCAGAAGAAATGAATATGAATAAATAAACACTACAGTAGATACTAACAGAAGATTTTATAATAAGAAATATTAGTTCTTTACTTTTCTCGCAATTTGTGTTTTCGTAATCACCTATTTTTCATTTCTGATTTTTTTTGTCGTATTTACTCGTTTTTCAATAGTCTAAGTATTTTTAATCTGTCTGTTGTATGTAAACATTTTGTTAAGTGTAAGAATAAAAAAGAAAGTTAAAAAAGAGAAAGATCAAACAAATAAGATATAATAAAGAATTTAAAAGGGGAGGAAGAGAAAGAAAAGTAAGTCGTAAGAAGAGCCAATATAATAAATCGTTTTTATTTTATTAATATATATATATATATATATATATATATATATATATATATATATTTAATGGTTTGTTTTCTTCTTTTCTTTACAAAAACACCCTGTCTTGACCGCATGTAGGAAGATCAGTACAACCAAGCATACCTGATCTGTAACATCGAATAGCCCAAGTGAAGACTTGATTATGTACCGTTTTCTGGGGGAATATATAAAAAGCACGTCCTATAGCCAGTAGCAAATCTTTTCTGGGCGCGGCCGAATACTAATCATATTCGGTCGGGTCGCCCATCGAAGAAGTCTGTTGTTTTATTTAGACCCGAAACTTCTAGTGACATGGGAGCAACAACACTGACGACGCACCTAGATTCGGAAAGTTAAGGTGTAATTTTAACAATAACAGTTCGAGTTAACCCGTCAATGACATGCATTGCAAACATATGCCATCTTCGTTATTAGCCACACTTAGCACACTTTGACTATTGGGTATGACTAAAATGTAAAATGTCCTGAAAAGACAACGACAACGACATATTAACATCCCTGTCACCAAGCAGCACGAAGTATATAATTTAAGAATAAGAGTATTTTGATGGCGACATCAACCAATAGTAACTAAGTAATGAGACCTTTCATCCAGAGGGACATTCCGGAAGTTAAATTCCCACACCTCGTATTTGTGTTACACGAATGAACCTGCGCTTATTAACAGCTAACAGTTCTGAATGAATATACAAAGATTGTTGCTTCAAGACAAGAGGATTCCAATGGATTCTTTTTAATGTTTCTTATTGATAATTATTATTCGAGTAGATTCTTACTATCAAATGATTGTTGGCAGAAAATATGTCACTCATCTTCTTATCCAATAGGAATTGAAAATGAATGGAATTGAAACTTGTACAAAAGTTATAGTTTTTTTGTGTGTGTCGGCTGTTTTTATTTTGTTTGCTAGTTTTTACCTAATACAAGTCCAAAGAGCCACTCGAGGTAGGGATTAACTGATTGGGGTTGTTTTATGTAACTAAGGAAAGATTCACCCAATATACGTCCCAAGAGGAGTAATTCGACGTGATGTAATGGTTAGTAGGCTTGTCTCGCTCAACCAATTACAAGTGAATAGTGAGTTTGATCCTTAGTGGGTGCCCCATATTTTTGGCCTTGTGCCATATCTGAGTGTGCTTTTTTCCATAATTTAGAACTTGCTCCATCCATGTTATTTTTAACATCCTTCTGTATTTGGTCGTTTGGTTTTGCTTTGCGGCATATCAACATCTCTATGGGTTATTTAATGCTGAAATCTAAATATTTTGAACACCATTTCATGGTTTCAACTAAATATTTTGAACGCAACTGTACGCCTTCAACCACAGATTAAATGTGTTGCTGGTTATGTATTGTCTTTTGTTATATATAAAAATGTATTTGTGGTATTTTTACGACCAAAAGTATACTATTATACTTTCATAGTGTTTTTGTTTAGAGAGGGGGTTCACTATTTGCCCAGAGGTGTGACCCTAACAGGTGTTACAACCCCGGGTCAGAGTCATCCTTCTGTAGAACCACATTTCTGTTGCTTCCACTTTTCTCTTCATCTGTGAAGAGATTGTTCAGAATCCGTTGCCATATTGGTGGGGGACTGATATTACAAAATAGTTACATAAAAACTAACTTACTACCATTATTGTACATCAGGCACCGTTATTTCTTAGGTTATCTTAGTCTAACACAAGGCTGAAATGATGGGACACCCATTGAGTATTGAAATTACTGACGCAGTACGTCTAACTTGCTAATCGCAAGTGTCTAACAAACAACAGTATTTCCAGATTTTAGCTTAGTTTATCACAAAGCAAGACAAATGGGACTTAAAGCTATCACAGGCCACAAGAATAAGATCTAGCATGACTACCCCACTGATGATCAACATACACCCGTTTCGAAGATCATTTGATTGAATCAGAAGCCCATTACGATGCAATCACACGTATACAGGCAAGTTTAACAAAAGAAAATCGTCTCATACTTACTCATATCGCATTCTTCTGGAAGTGTCTTCTGACGAAAATTGACTTTGCCAGACACCATAGCTCGGGACACTGGGGACCGAACAGCGTGGAAAGGGATTGTCAATAGAGTTCCGACCAACCACAGGGAGGTCGAAGGATAATGATGAAGAATATGATGATGATGATGATGAACAAAAATATCCATTTTAATAATATCAGATTCAGATAACAACTTCATTATATATAATAGTTTAATACAATATTAAAATGAAAACCGATAATTTTATGAAGGAATCCTAAGGCTTCTCTATTCCCCTTTTTTTCCTTCATGCTGTTACACGCATGAGCGATCTTAACCTTTTATTTATTTCTAAGTTATGTCAGCCATTATCACGAGAAATATGGATTATCAAGACAAAATACGTCGATTGTTAAGCATCGCACAAATTCACCGTCGACGTCTAATCTGCGTAAGAATGAGTTAAATCGTTATTTCAATGTTCAACCTGATATTGATACGTTCCTCCTAAACTGGTGGTAATTCGTAAATCAGGCGAGAAACACAGATTCACTGTCGTCCATTTTTCCCTTCCTGTTAATCGCTTTTTTTTCTCACTACGCCTAAACCTCGTGTGTATTGTATTATTAGTATTATCATTTTTACCTTATCAGTCAGAACAGTATTTGGAGACATTCATCGGCAGTTACGTGGCATCAAGTATCCTAAAGACTAATACACTCTCTGATTTTGTTTAAGGGTTTCGTTTATTATTTGAAATATTTGATCACTTAAACCATTGGCATGAACTGGCTTTCCCTGAAAATCAAAGAATAGATATCAAGATAAACCTTTCAAAAGAGAAACTTTGATATGGAATTGCAATGAAAGAAATTATAGCACCTACCCTGAATCCATAATTAAAATTCCGGATGCAGAATTACTAAGTACTAAACACCTCAAATACTGCACTATATGGATTAGTAATAACAAATTTAGTATAGAAGATAAGGAAATTAAACATAGAATAGGCTGCACAAGAGTACTTCAAGTTGCTACAAAACCAAATCATTAAAATAAAAGCTCGAGTCATGTACTTCAATAATGCCATCAAGCAGAGACTTTCATATGGAACCATGGTTAGTGTAAAAGTCGTTCAGAAATATCTAAATTATCAGCTGCTAAAATGATTAAAAATGGCTTCCATCGAATGAAGCCTGTAAGGTCTTAGCGAGGATCCTTTCCGCTTCAAACATTTTGGATTGGCACTACACAACCAAATGTTTAGCTGGCCACACGTATTCTAGGACGCGTGCTCAGGCTCACAGAGTCCAACTGTGGTTTATACTGCAACTATACTGAGAAGACTTTAGGATAAGGATGATGATGATGATGATGATGATGAACAAAAATATCCATTTTAATAATATCAGATTCAGATAACAACTCCATCACATATAATAGTTTAATACAATATTAAAATGAAAACCGCTAATTTTTATCAAGCATCCATTACGATGCAATCACACGTATACAGGCAAGCTTAACAAAAGAAAATAGTCTCATACTTACTCATATTGCATTCTTCTGGAAGTGTCTTCCCACGAAAGTTTCTGGGAATGAGCGTGTTATATAGCGTGATCAACAATTCGAACAAGGCCATCATGCACAGCTATCGACGGCCCCCAAGGATTCCGTCTACCCAATTTCACGATGATGAGGCACGCTGGGATCGACCGCTCCATAACATAAAGAATCGACCTCTCCGATAACATAAGGAAGTATCCTTCTTGACAAAATCGACCACGGTGAGATTCGAACCCGGTACTCATGGTCAGAATGTGAACGTTCTAACCACTCGTCCACGTTCCCCAATCCCAGAATCAACTACAATTGTACTAAATAACAGAAACCTCATAATTTTAGGACTTTCAACAGCGGCAGCAACTAAAATGAATAGCACATGTAACTTGAAGAGAAAATATAACAATGTTGACATAATCAATATGTTGATATTTCCCACTACTTCAACCAAATTTATGGAATCCTACATCAACACTAGAAAGGGATATAGCAGTTAGTGAACTTGGGAAACTTATTTTTCTGTAAAAGTGTTAATAGAGATTTTATAAATTTCAATCGAAAGAAGCAGTGGCTGTTCGGTAAATGAATGCTGAACGATTCCATATAAAGAATTGGCTAATATTTTACTTTTACAAATAGTACTTCTTCACTCCTCCAAAAATTCTGGCTGATTTTATTAATGTCGTCATACAGATAGTTAAATATATTCCGTTTATTTCCAATTTTCTCAGAGTCTATATAAAAAAAGACAAACGAATAAAAACAAAACCAAAAAAAAAACAAAAACAAACGACCTTCGGTTCTCTTCCGAGAGCTGTCAAATGGTCGCCATCACAACGCAGTCATATTTCTGTGCAATTTACTCTAACTTTCCACTTTCTTTGAATTGAAATCTTTGCTTTAAACTGTATTGTTTACTGGAACAGTTATATAATCTATTTGACAAAAGTTCCTTTACTTCTACTGTCTATAGGCTGTCTATAGCCTGTCTACAGCTATCCTTTCTTAAGATAGACTTAATTGGTCCTTATGAATTTAGGTCTGTCCTCGCGTTTTACTTCTTCATTAAGCTTAGATTATATTGATTCACATAACGACATATGATCCTTTCTGAGTTTATTTAATATCGAAAATACGTTCCGGAGGAATTAATGATAAGGGAGACTTATATCCGGTTTTCAATTAGATATTAAATTACTGCTTACACTAGAGCCCAAAAGTTACACATACGTTGGCCTTACACTAGAATAAACAAGCAGGTACGTTTTTCATTTCACTCAAAAACGTAGAGATAGGCCAAATTTACACTAGATTCAAGGTAGACAAGGTCCGGTATACACTAGAGTTAAAAGCATAGACATAGGTCCAGTTAAAACTGAAGTAAAATGTGAGACAGTAGAGTAAAAAATGTATATAGAGGTTCAATTTACACCAGAGTTAAAAAGTTAAAAATGGGACTAACTTATAATAGTATCGAAAAGTTAGATATACTTTTGGTTTACACTAACGTTAAAAAGGTAGACATATATCTAGTTTACATCAGGATAAAAGAAATATAAATCTAGGTCCAGATTACAGTAAAAAAATCAGTGTCAAAAAAGTAGACAACAGTCATCCTTATTCAAGTGTCAAGAAAATAGACCTAGGTCCGGTTTACATTGGAATAAAAACATGTTATATGTAGGTCCGGTTTAGACAAGAGTCCAAAAGCTTTAGTTAGTTATAGTGTACATCAGTTGTTTTTTTATAAAGTAAACCTAGGTCCAATTCGCATTCGTTTCCCAAAACGTGAACATAATATATGTTTAACTCTGGCGTCAGAAAGGTCGGTATAGTTATAGGCTTATACTCCTGCCAGCTAGTATCTACCTGGAAGATGAGCCATTTTTAGAGGGGATCATACACCTCCGCAGGTGACGCAGTCGTCCTATTTTAAGCCAGATCAAATAAGCAGTTTCTTGCTTATGAGGAATAGTAGCCTACTCTGGATTATGTAATCCGTTTGATTTCAAACTCTTAAAGATTCTGTTGTGTATATAACATTGGTTTATGCAATTTAAACCTATTCATTTGCATAATTCATCATTTTATTACCTGCTCATGTCAATGGTAGTATAATTTCTGGGTTAACTAACTCCGTCCGCTTATTATATGATGGTTATTATATACTTGTTATTATATAATTGATATTATATAATTGATATTATATAATTGTTATTATATACTTGTTATTATATAATTATTATATACTTGATATTATACAATTGTTATTATATACGTGTTATTATATACTTCATATTATACAATTGTTATTATATACGTGTTATTATATACTTGATATTATATAATTGTTATTATATAATTGATAATACATAATTGGTATTATATACTTGATATTATATAATTGATATTCTATACTTGTTATTATATAATTGTTATTATATACTTGTTATTATATAATTGATATTATATAATTGTTATTATATACCTGTTATTATATAATAGTTATTATATAATTGATAATATATAATTGGTATTATATACTTGATATTATATAATTGATATTCTATACTTATTATATAATTGTTATTATATACTTGTTATTATATAATTGATATTATATACTTGCTATTATATAATTGTTATTATATAATTGACAATATATAATTGTTATTATATACTTGATATTATATAATTGATATTCTATATCTGTCATTATATAATTGTTATTATATACTTGTTATTATATAATTGTTATTAAATAATGTTGCTCATACTTCTATTTAACTATGCCCTAAATTTCAGTTTAATGTATTCTGTTCTTTTGAATTTCTTCTTCTTCTTCTTCTTCTTCTTCTTCTTCTTCTTCTTCTTCTTCTTCTTCTTCTTCTTCTTCTTCTTCTTCTTCTTCTTCTTCTTCTTCTTCTTCTTCTTCTTCTTCTTCTTCTCCTCCTCCTCCTCCTCTTCTTCTTCTTCTTCTTTGACTAAAGTCACTAGTAGTAAATCAAATTTTATCGAGAAGTTTGTGGTAGCAAATCTCTTCTATACTCCAGCGGCCTCGTCAGCATTCTCACTTTTTTCAGTGGTGCATGTAGAGACACATATGACCTTCATCTCTTGGTAGATATAAATCACGTTGGTCACGTGATGGTCGCTTAGTGACGTCACTTCCTACAGTGACGAGAGAGTCCAGCAACGAAGCTGAGCAATTGATTTTTTTTTTTAGCTGTGGACAAGGGGCCCTGGCTGAAGGTAAATTTGCCTACCCGCAGCTAACACCTCGATGGCGCCGTTTCCCTTTGGGGATATATAAAAGGATAAAAGTTTCTCTTAGAACGGAGCATGTTTGTCATTCCTTTTCCTTTCAGCCATTCCGTCCGTGAAATACGGTGCTATTATATTAGGGTTATAATAATGTCCATACGAAGGAAACGTAAATGAGAGAATAAATCTTTCTTCTATAGGTCCCTCCAGTTATATGTATTTATCTGGAAGCTCTCGGTTATTCCTTAGATTGCCACTTCCTCCAGATCATTCCTAGTGCTCCGACAATGATGAGCACTACTGTGACCTTCATAATAATTTCTTCAATTCTTTAATGCGGTTAAGATACTTATCTGGCTCTTTGTGTTTCTCGATTCAATGTATAGCATGCCCAAACAGCGAACTATATGATATAGTTAAGCAGTTTTTTTTACCCTTTTTCTCTTTCGATTTAGCCTTTTTTGTTATTTCTTATTGGAATTTAAAATAATCATAAAATACAATTAATCAAGTAAAGAATAAAACGATGGCGCTTAATGGCTAAAGAAAGTACCAAAAACGTCACCTATGGGTGTTACACGATCCTGACAACCCTCTTTTTCTCTACCACCTTACTCAGGAAGTGACGTTACTCAAAGACGACTTGGCAGTATCGCGTTACGAAAGAACAGGGACTGTAACTTTAAGATATGTCCCTACTATCTAAGGAAGCTAGCCGAGGACGGAAGAGGTTTTCTTCAATAAAGACTGTTCACAAAATCTTCAGACGGGCGCTTTTTCTCCTAAGATAAGTCTGCAGATGCATATTGTCTCCAAACACGTCTTCTTTGTTTATTTCTCTTTTTCTATTTGCATATTAAATATATTTAAATAGTACAAAATTGTTTTGTTTCTTTCGCTTCAACAGCGGTCTCACAGTTCGTTTTAGCGTACGTGGCTTAGCACCAAACCTACATAAACTTTGTATTATCTCCTGGATTATCCGTGTTGATATAATCCTTTCCTATTTTTTTTTAATATGTTTATATTTTCTATTGCAATCATCAATTTTTTTACCCATTTCAAAATCTTTAACGATTTTTCGTTTTACTCTTTTGATAATTAGATCTGGGTTTTGAACTAGGCTGAGTAGTTTTTCCTGACTCTAAATGCTGGGTGATTTCGTGTTCGCTATTCTCTACGAAATATACTCGTTTGTACATATTACATTGGTCTTTATGACCAAAATGCTTTTTCTTGCACGATTCCCAGCAGATCACCCTTCTCATCTAATCATGCCTATTCATGTTCGCTTTATAGGCTTGCCTGCTGTATTCAGTTAATATATAGTTGATTTTCTCATCATTTGATTGCATTATCTAAATCTATTATCCTGTAGTTCTTTTCTATATTGGCTTTGTAAAGTAGTTATTATGTCAATCTATCGGCTTCCTTTGAGAAGCGATTTAATTTTCTTCTTAAGATATAATTCTCAGCTATTTTCATCGGATTTCGTCTGCAATTCCATTCCCCGGAAATGACTGTACACTTTGTCACGCCATTTTTAAAAAATAGTTATCATGTTAGATCTGCATTTGACCCTCATGCAAGTTTTTGAGTTATTAATATTTATTTATTTTTCAGGAAACAGAAGAAAATAGTAAAGTTGCTAACGCTGTAAACTCTAGAAAGATATTTTGATTGTATTTGCTTGGGAGGTATTAAAACTTCGACTATCTAATTCAACCCTTTTCGTCGTGGTGTGTTGCATGTCATCTCTGGATTCTGGTAGGGGTCCAAAAGCTTTAACAACAGACTCAGTCAATGACAAGCAGGTATCAGATTTCTTCCCTTTATTTTATTGTCGGGGTGGGGACTGAATAGTAGCCATAGTTTCTTGGAAGCAGCTAAAGCTTGAGGGAGACAGTCATCAACAACTTGGTTAGCCTCGTTTCCGTGCGTTGTCTACTTTTCTCAGGGAAAGGAAGACTCGGACGAACGTCACCACTCCTGACTTCTCTACGGCAGCAACCGAACCCATTTTTTTGCTCTTCTATAAAAATTTGAACAATGTCAATCAGTGTCATAAAAATTTTGACCATTACTCTAGTTTCTGGAATTACATTCATTACAATTGTCACTTTGTTACTTTTGTCTATTCTACACATTCTGTGACATTGATGTGCTTGAAGAGGTTGTAGGAATCCTTCTACTCGGTTTTCCGTTGAATGTTAAAATTTGGAGTGTCGGGTTTCGATACATTAACAAAATATCGGTACAGGGTCGCTCGTAATTTGGCCATCTAGAATAATCACACGATTTTCATTGAAAGAATAAAATTCAAGAGAAAAGACAACGTAGTTTCAAAAAATAAACATTAATTCAATAATACGACAAGAATACAAGCAGTTGATGATAGATTGGAAAGTAATGTCTTTTTGTTTGGGTTAATAACATTTCTGAAATAAAATATAAATTCTCTTTGTGTACGTATGTGAGAAACAATAAAATGTTGTGATATGTGTGTTTGTATGAAAAAGTCAACACGTGGGTGCGTGATTCATAGTAAAGGCGGATACGAGAGATAGGAATTGTTTCTTACTGTTGGCGATGTTGCCGTAGTCCGAAGTGTGTCAATGCTGTCGCTTTTAACATGAGGCCATGAAGATCATCAGCGAGAGTTGTGTGTAGTTTGGTGATAGCCGCGTGTATCTTGTTTGGGAACGGATTTCGTATGTTTTTATACACTTTTTCGTAACAAAATCGGCTCCAGAATTAAATTATTTATTTATTCCTAATTGGCCCTAAAAGGGCACGTGGTATGTCTTCTACTACCTCCGTACGATATTTGGTCGCTATCTACCTAAAAATAGTGATGACTAATACAACAAACATTCTGATTTGTAATCTATGATTTTATTGGTAGGTTTTAAGATGTGTTTTCTTGAGTGTGATTGGTTTATAAATATTGTATTTGATATTTTAGTGGGCACGACAAGGTGACGGTTCTTTCTTGTAGACATCGTTCCACCAGTGAGAATTTTGCAGTAGTGGCCACAAGATTTAAATCAAATCAAATTTGCGAAAGTATATATATATTATAGAAAAAGTACAAGTTTTACTCACATTCAAAAGAAAATGTGAATGATTTAATAGAGAAAATAAAAGTTTAAATGTAAGAAACGTACAGAATATTATAATAAGAGAATTAAAACACAAAACATACTCATATGAAAAAAACCCCAAAAACAAACAGGGTAAATATAAAAAGAAAGAAATGCAAGAGAGAAATCTCTTTTGAATCCGTATTAGTCAAACAAATTTGAAAAAGACTGCGATGAAGAAAATTTTAAATGCTGAAAGAAACAATATTTTTTTCGAGAAAAAAGGAAGAGATAAGGCGTAAAATTTAGTTTAAAAACTACAAAAAATTAAGAGAGACTAAAACAGAGGAGATACAGAAATGCGAAGAAAATAATACAAGACGAAGACAAAAAAAATTAAAATAAAACTATGGAGAACTACATGAAATCAAATAATTATGCCAACTGCCTTTTCCTGGTCCAATTCATTCAGCTCATTAGAAATCAAATCATATTTCCTTAAGCAGCCAACTTCCGGTTCATTACCGGATACTTGAGAATTTAAACTTAGTTGTCCGTGCGCGCGCATTCGTAACCGCTACCTAAACGTCGAGTTCCTGCTTACATTTCCATCTCCGCCATTTCTCCCATCTTTTCTGTGTCTCTTTTCTTCCGAAAAGATGGTGTCGCCGACGGACATAATTCATTCGTTCGTTGCTTCTATTTTAAATTCATCAACATCTTTCCTGTTGATAAACGGAATAAACAGAAGACATTTTTTTCTGTAATTTTATTTTTCACCCTTCAGTTGTGTCGCTTGATCGAGCGTCTATGCGTCTGCAACTAATTTTATGGTCTCTTCTCTTCTTGGCTTCCGCGGTTTAAACTCACAGAAGGGACGTCAGGTGGTGTCGTTGTCGTTCCTTTACCGAACACAAAACGTCGCCATTTTGTCATGGCTTCGCCCACTTAATTCTCTTGTTATTGTCGTTGCTATCTTTAACTCTGCTTTAATTCGTAAAGCGTCCCCATTTGAAATAATAAGAAGGAGGAAAAGAAGATGAAAAAGTAGAAAAACGAAGGAAAAGATGAAGAGGATAAAGAAAAAAAGAATAAAGAAAAAGAAGAAAAACAAAGAAGAAAAGAAAAAGAAGAAAAAGAAGAAAAAGAAGAAAAAGAGAACATATCTATTATTTAGTTATTTTACTATCATCCTTGTCGCATTTAACAATTACTCAAGTATTTAAGCAAACATGAACGGAGTTATTTTTTTCAGAATGTGTTTAGTAATTTATTCAAATTAAAAAAATAATCTTGTTTCATTTAATTTTTTTTTATTAAAAATTTTTATTTTTTATTTAAACTTTTACATATTTTTAGTTTGCAATTTTAATTTTAATTTTTTCTTTCAATTCTTCCTCCGATATTCAATTTACAAATGTTTACGCTTCCTCAAGCGATTCTTCTTCGAGACGTGGGCACGCAGTACTTGTGGATTCTAAAGTAACTTGAATTCTTTTGTTCCGTTAACCAAATTTATCGATACACGGATTTCTCACTTAGCATAAAATTCATCTGGAATAATTTTCCTTTCGTGATATAAAACCATGAGGAAAGCAAACATAACATCTTCTAAGAGCTTCAATTAAAAAAAAATCAAATAGGTTACTTTTCACGTACAAGTGATCTTAAGGTCTAGATCTAATATAAATAACTATTGTCTGTCAATATCTTTGAGATGAGGTATTATAATTATTATTTACATTATTCGGACTGTGGTTCTCATCTTCACTGCAATATCCACAACGTTTTCAGACGTTGTACGTTCCGGCCTTCTTCAGGTGATTGGAATTTCCATCGAACCCTTTATTTCGTTCAAAGAGGTAGATTGTTCTAGTTTCACGTGCCATGCCTCTTCCGGATGTCTCAGTTATTTCCCTTTAACTCAACTATCCAAGTGTTTGGTTCGCCACTGGTGTAATTTGGTATTTGGCCTCTTTAGGTATAGTCATTGGATCTAACCAATGCCTTTATCCATTGTGCCATGTGTCCTTCAGAAATAAAGGGCTCGGAATAAACAGTCTGAATAATGTAAATAACGTAAATTTTCTTAATGTTTGCGATCGAGAGCTTTCAACTAAAAGACTTTCTGTTCATCATCAGCAGCAGGCAAGTATTGCAGATCATGTCCGATCATATTTTCCTCATCTTGGTATTTGCGTCTTGGCATATTCATTAAAAGAATTTTTGACTTGCACACTGCCAACAACATAAGTTCTCTTCATTATCCGGCCATGGGGGGATTGAAATCTCGATCTCAGGCTCTAGCCATACAACTACGCACCACTTACATATTTCCAAAATCATTTTTAAACCAGCCTGTACCATTCATGGCGTCACCCACGAAGCGACATGCAAGCGTGATTCAAAATGCCTGCTCCCAAACTAAAATGGATCTTAATTATTTCCGTTTACCATTCTATTTTCTGTTTTCAAATGGTATGTTTCTGTACCTACTATACTGTGATTTTTATATTTGCCAAAGCGCATTCTGGTAATATTACTTCTCGAAGTCTGTCGTTCACCTTATTCAAGAAAAAGCGTGTATTATCGGAACGGTCACCATCTTGCATTGACACATTCAAGACATATAGGGCAATGGAATATAGTAAGTGGAGTTACCCTGATTAGCTAAGCAGCTATATTGCACAACGAGGATCGGTGTAGCGTACAGTAAACCTTTCCTTCTTTCAAACTGATTAATGCTACATGCAATTTGTCCTATAGTTCGTCGTCTGTTGGCTCGTACGTAGTTTGAATGTCGCCGATCTATTCTGGCACAGGTATGTCTTGGCTGCTAAATTACTTACCGGTAATTAATGATTTTCCTCGTAATACAACTGCGAAGAGGTACTTACCACACGTTAAACGTAGGCTTTCCCACAAGTCGATCCATTTTAGAAATGTTTTCGGCACTAATATTTGAGCTTTACCAAAGTCACTTAGATCTTTCTCCTTGCTTATATCTATAGCATTAAATTCATTAAAATTTAAACATACTTTATGTTATGGGTCCTTTCCTCTAACTACAGAATGAACTCTTCCTAACACTATGTATACTACGCCTCTCAAGAGAGAGAAACGAATCGAGTCGAGCCGATAGTAGTTCACTCCAAACCAGACTGACAGTCATACTAACACCTTCCACATCTTGTATTATTATTCCGTGTAATATATCTTCGTTATTTCTACTCTTGTGTTTGTGTTGTTCTTCCTTGGTCCTAACTTGGACCATAACACTTTATTAAATAAAAGGGACAGTGAATATCCTTTGAGGCTTCTGGTGTCTTGTAAAGAGTCAGCATCGAAGTCATCATCCGACAACACCTTTTACGTTGGATTGGACATGTTGTGCGGATATCGCGCCATCGCCTCTGAACAACTGTATTCTTCGGAGATCTCGAAACCGGCAGCCACTATACGTGGAGGCTCAAAGGAACGATTTCAAGACTATCTTAAGCGTGCTCTTACCTTCTGCAACATTGACCGAACACAATTAGAGAACCTCGCAAGGGATCGGATGGGTTGGCGGTCTCTCTGCGTCGCCGGAGTGGCGTACTTCGAGGATGAGTGACGAGGAGCTCTCGATGGGAGGCGACGCCAGTCTCATCTGCAACCTGCCAATTCCGCACCGGGCATGTTTCCCTGCCACCTGTGCCTGAGAACTTGTCGTTCGCGGATCGGTCTGCTATCTCATTTGGAGAGAGAGAGAGAGAGAGAAAGAGAAAGAGAGACAGAGAAAGAGAGAGAGTCTTGTAAAGAATTTATTAAAATTGTGAGGAATGTTCCGAATTCTATCGGCCACCTTTGGCCATTTTAAAGGAAATAAGGTAGAAATCAAATTATATTCGGTGAAAAAATTTATGTAGTTAATGGAATATACATACTACATATTTTATAAGCAATTCAAAATAATAAGGTTAACCGAAATTAAAATAATATTAATAAAAAAAGACATTATAATATATTTTACAGAAAAAGACACGATAAAAACAAAACAGGCGAAAGAATTATACGAAGTTTAATAAACAGATGCGTATAAATTAAAAAAAAATATTTGTAATATACTACAAAAACAGACGTACAAACATCAGTATGATTACGATCAATACTTCAACAAACCAATGAATCAGGTTGCTCTTTGGAGAATGATTCTAACAATAATAACTCAAATAACATATACGTTAGAAAAACTACTAAATTAACGCGCTGTTTATCAAATAATAGTTTAATTAAATTGCATATCACCAACCAATAAAACAAAGCAAACAAGTAATTCGAAAAATCCTTACCAAGAAAGTTTGCTGATCAAATATATATTATTATCTGTTTTTAAGACATTTTTTTATGTTTATACGTTATTTTTATAGATACAAATATTTAAGTAAATGCTCTGCTTATAATAAACAGTATTAAACAACATTTACTGGCCTGAATGTCCGAGGAATTATTCATAGAAAATATGCGTCCTCCGACAGGAACCGAACCTGTATCCTATACGGAACCGTCATTTAGCCTGACGTGCCTTTAACCAATTGGGCCACAGAGGAGCGTTCGGTTCGCAAGGGCGATTTTGCTGTCTTTAAACTACAATCTTCCATGATTTTCTCTCATTCATTTATATCTGCTTAATGCGTATCCAAATGTAAACAAATGACGTCATACATTATGAAATGGACAAAGTCCGACAATTATTTAAGACATTTTTATAAAAAGAACGTATAATCATAAAAAATGTCTTAAATAAGATAAACTGTAAAATAAAAAGACTATAATTACAAGAAGTATTAATTAGAAAAAAGCACACCAAAAAATCGATAAAATTATATTAAGTTTAAGAACAAACATACTATATATATATATATATATATATATATATATATATATATATATATATATATATATATATATATATATATATATATATATATTTGGTAGAGGGCACTTCAAGAATTGTGTAATGGTTAGCAAGTTGTCTCACTCAATCAATTACGACATAGTGGCTTCGATCCTCACTGGGTGGCCCATACTTTCGGCCTTGTGCCACATCTAAGCAACGCTTAGAAAATCATTTTAGGGAAACTCAAGGCGGTGTAATGGTTAGCACGCTTATCTGGCTAGAACTATTAAGACTGAGTAGTAAGTTCGATCCTCACTGGGTACCTCATATTTTCACCCATGTGTCACATCTAGGCTACCCTTGGAGAATCACTATATATTTGAAGGAAAAAAAAGAAAGAAACGAAAGGACAGGAATATGCGAGATTTTTAAAATGTTACAGGGGTTGGGGCAAAATAATTGAAACACTTGTTAAATTCAAAGAAGATTTATTTAATATAGAGTTGGTCCTCCTTTAGCCTCACATACAGCTTTAATACGTCTAGGAATCGGATCATACAGCTTCCTGACTTGATCCAGAGGAAATTTCAGCCATTCTTCCATTAATACTTGCTCTAGCTCTTTAACACAGGACGATCGAGGATAGTGGCTCCTAAATTCTCGCTCCAAAATGCACCACAAATGTTCAATAATATTGATATCTGGAGATTGGGGAGGCCACTCCATGTATTCTAGCTCACTTTAATGCTCTTCATACCAATTCTTAACCACTCGAGCGGTATGTATTAGAGCATTATCGTCTTAAAAGATGCAGTCACCATCAGGGATGAAAGTCTGGGCCATTGGATGAACATGATCTCCCAAAGTGTTCAGGTAATCTTTGCTGTTGATTCTACCATGCAGGGCAACTACTGAATCGAGAAATTTCTATGATATGGCGGCCCACACTATCACTGATTCACCTCCATGCTTCAATGTTGGAAGAAGGCAGTCAGGGTTGTAAGATTCTTTGGGCTGCCACCACACATAAAGTCACCCTGAAGTTAGGAAAAGAGAAAAAAACTAGACTGGTCTGAGAATATGACTTGCTTCCATTGGTCTTCAGACCAGGCATTGTGATCTCTGCACCACTTCAACCTTTTTGGAATGTTGCGAGTGGAGAAAAGAGGTTTCCTTACCGTGGCTCTTCCATGATATGCAGCCTTATGGAGCTCACGACGAACAGTTTTAGTAGAAACTGGACTATTCAGATGATTATTCAACTCAGCAGTCACTTTGGCCGCTGTAGTCCGATGATTTTTTGCCACATTGCGTTACAATGCACGTCGGTCCCTGTCAGTAACTGTGCAAGTCCGGCCCAAAATGCTACGGTTGCTAGAGGTTTTTGCCCTGTTTCTCAAACTGCGCCATAGTTCTTGATATGGTAGCTATTGAAAAACCCAGCAGTTCAGCAACCTTAGTGATCGAACCTCCTGCCATGCGAGCTCCAACAATTTGCCCTTTTTCGAACTCGGAGAGGTCACACATTTAGCTTAAATTCTACTAAATTCTAAAAATAAATAAGACAAAGACAGTAAATTAGATAAATAAACGCATTTACAATAGATATAACCTGCAATCACGAAGTTTTAGTTAAAGTTCTTAATATAATAGGTCTTTGAAATATAGGAGTGGAATTTGCACCTGTTCCAATCATTTTGTCCAACCCCTCTACATGACCTGTGATGACACGATTGTGTAAATGAAAAATATATGAACTGATATAACAAAAACTCATTTCATATGAAAAACAGAAAATACACCGGAGATTGCGCAATTTATATTTCATAGGAAACCAGGATATCCTTTTCACATATAGAAAAAATAAAGAAAAAAATTCCTCTTTGGGACTTAACCAAAATTTGGCATGTTCAACGGTAGCAACTGCTAAAATGGGTATCGCATGTAACTCGAACAGAAAAGAATGACATAAGATGTTTACATTTCACACTACTTCAAATGAAATGATAGGAAGGAAACACCCATCAATACTGGAAAAGCCAATAGCAGCTACTGGACTTGAGAGACCTATTTTCAGGAAAAATTGTTTTAAGAGAAAACCTTTATAAATTTCAGCCGACAGCAGTACTGGCTGCTCGGTCAATGAATCCCGAAAATTTAGTTATAAGGAAACGGTTAATATTAATATTACCGTTATATAATCGAAATATTTATTCCCAATGCACCGCATCCACACCCACACGGGTGCACTCACTCATGTACACACATGAGCACGCGCGCTCACGCACATATATATATTCATGAAGGAGTATTTAAAACGACGAGACGTTGCAGGTCTATCGCTACACTTTCGGTATTTTCTTAAAAATTGTTCAGACGAGCTATATTCCATAGTTTCATCATTCGTTCAAAGCTAGAAACCGCCATGCGTCGTGCACAGTCTCGACATTTCCTCATTCGCTTCGTAATTCATTAGTAAGGGGGATGTCGCATTCAAGCAGCCCCCACCAAGAATTGTTACTTTGTCGAACACACTTCTCAGAAGATGCTTCGTCGATCACTACAACTTCAATCTAAATTAAGTGTCAACCGTTATCTAGCCAACATATTCTAATAATCTCGACTTACTTCCTCCGCTTACGGTTATACAATAACCTCATTCAGTAATCTTTGAGTGGTTTTGGGGCCTTCTAGTAGGTGACCATTTTAGTATTAAAATATAACGACGAAGAAAATTTTGCAAATAAATATGATGTCTTGCCATTTGGTCACATTATTGGAAGCGGTCAGTTTTAGCAAAGCCCGGTCGAACATATGATGTGCTGACGGTATGTTTGATTAAATCTGTGCAGAAAAATGACTTCCTCAATAAAAAAAAATATATGTTATTTCTTGCAGTGATTTCCACAGAATTATTTAGCGAAAGACGTTTAAAGATGGCTCATTTAGTAGAGGAAAAGATTGATCAGAGTACAAGAAGGTGCTGAAAGGTTAGCGATACGTCCACGAAGAGCGTCGCCGAACAATGAAACATTCATAGATTCCACGTATTCAACAGGCAGTTCAACAAATCTGATATATTTCTTAAGTCTTTTTAAGTGTTCTAAACAAAAGAGTATTCATTGAAATACTGACTTTACGAAGTGAATCGATCAAGGATCTTTCTGCAAAATTTCGTATTTATAATAGTTTCATTGAAATGCAATCCATTCATTTTAATTAATTTCGGTTTGGATGTTTTATTTTTAATGATTCATTGGCTAGTTCGAGGTCGTAGAAGTATATATAAAAATAACTAACCATGGCACGTTGTTATCGTGCACTTATCTATCTATCTATCTATCTATCTATCTATCTATCTATCTATCTATCTATCTATCTATCTATCTATCACAGTGTGTTCACTATCTATCTATCTATCTATCTATCTATCTATCTATCTATCTATCTATCACAGTGTGTTCACTATCTATCTATCTATCTATCTATCTATCTATCTATCTATCTATCTATCTATCACAGTGTGTTCACTATCTATCTATCTGTCTATCTGTCTATCTATCTATCAATCTATCTATCTATCTATCTATCTATCTATCTATCACAGTGTGTTCACTATCTATCTATCTATCTATCTATCTATCACAGTGTGTTCACTATCTATCTATCTATCTATCTATCTATCTATCTATCTATCTATCTATCTATCTATCTATCTATCACAGTGTGTTCACTATCTATCTATCTATCTATCTATCTATCTATCTATCTATCTATCACAGTGTGTTCACTATCTATCTATCTATCTATCTATCTATCTATCTATCTATCTATCTATCTATCTATCTATCTATCTATCTATCTATCTGTACTGTGTTTCTTCAGGATAAGGGCTATCATGATTCTTTTCTACTCTTAGTGACGTTTGTCACCCGTCGCACACTTCGTTCCTCTATCCATTCATCTCTCTCTCCTGGGAGTGTCAAATTCTGTCAGCCCACTTTCCTTGTTATATCTCAGGCTTACGGCCATAACACGTTGAAATACCAATTATCGTACGATTACCAAAATTAAGCAACGTCATGCCTGGTCACAACTTATATGGGTAACGGCTTGTGAATAACAGGTGCTGTGAGCTTGGATTGACCCGTGGTGTGATGAGTAACGGCTCAGAAGAGGAAATCGGAGAGCCGAGTTCCAATTCAAGTCGGGTTCGTTATATACGCTTACGCCCAACTGCCTCTGGTAAAGGTATCAATCCAACCCTTCTAACCGTATCTATTGGTTAAATAATAGGATTTATATAAGAAAAACCGTTATTATCTCTAAAAATCTCTTCCAAGTTAAAAACATTTTCTGGCTTTAAATAACATAAAAAGGTTGATAAAACATAAAAAATAACCATCAATCATTATCTTTAATCATTGTCACTAAGAAATTCCTGCCGCCTCTTTTTGATTCTGAGTATAAATTTTCTTTTTATTTCCATATTTCTTTATTCTTCCTCGTTGCCCCGTCCTTGGAATTCTCAGCATCCTGCTGTAGGACTTCATTTCTATTGCGTTCGGTCTTCTTTACAACCGTGAGGAGATACTGAAGTATGAACTACCATATAGGAGGATTGATATTGTATCAAATTTCTTCAATATTTCTTTTTTGTTTCTAACGAAATCTTTCTCTTGTCTCGTACTTTGCTGAGCTTTTGCAATGTATCTTTTGCCAAATGTGCGTTCGGATTTCGGTGTCACATTTTCCCTTCTATTTTAAAACATTTTCCAGATATTTAAACTTCTGTACTATGACCTTTCATTTCTCTATCTCTATGGTCTGCCCGGAAAATATCCGCCTGGTTTAAATATCACGGAATCGGTCGCATGGCCTTGATGTAACTTGGCCACCAATCAACGGGGACATTACTACGCGCGATCATGTTTACCACTTTGCAATTATTGACATTTTCTCAAACCGGGAATCGCTGTTTTAGCTTCAGACATGGAAACTGGTGAGGAACCAATGTTATATTTTGCATATCTCTCTACGTAGTAATAATCGTAGTACAGTTCTCCGTGTCCTGAATAGTAACCGGTTTAGCAAGGCATAGCCCTCCCTATGTTCGCCAGTTGTTCTCTATTTATACTTGTTTATCTAATTTGCATACGATACTACACCTCCCTGAATCGGAGAGGTCTTTTTAACAATTTCTTCAAATGTCATTTCTTCTAATTCGCTCTGGTAACACATTGTCGAAATTTTCTTCACAGCTTCACACCCAGCGGTAGCAATAAATAAATCTGTTACCTCGTTCTCTCCTCCTCTGGGTTTTCTTGTCTCTTAATTTTTAAATTCTTTCAAATTCAGCAAACGTTCTCATCAATGTTTCTATGTGTTCTGGGTCGTCCAGCGAATTTAACGATCCTATCGGCGACGCCATTGTCATGTCTTGCTATCTCTCTGCGTAATAGTAGTAGTTTTAGTACAGTTCTCCGTGTCCTGAATAGTAAACGGGATTGCTAGGCATCGACAGCCTTTATTCTCGAGTTGTTCTCTATTTATACTTGTCTATCTAATTTGTATACGATACTACATCCAGGAAACTACTTTACTGACAGTCTTAAATAGAGGAACCGATAATAGGATAACTGTCTGAAGTTTCAAGATGACTGATTTCAAGAGGGCTCAAAGGGAAGGCATAAAACATGTTTTATAATATATTTCTCTATTGGAACCATGGCGAGTAAAAGTTAAACACTTAACACATTTGTCCTCAGAAGGTGCAGAAGTGCTTATGAGTTGAGCTAGAAGGTAATAAAATATATTTTTAAGTTATACCAACTGCAAACGGTAATATGTAAAAAAAAAAGCCTGTTGTCCTTTAAAAATCATCTAGATCAAGGATTTTGCTAAAATATACAATTCTTAATAATAGCCTTACTATAGGTTTCAAGGGACAGTTTTACAAATTTGTTCCTTCAAGACGTGTGCAATCAAGGCTCCCCACAATTGCTATCATTTGCAGCTCTTAGTAAATTTCTTTTTTTCACCATACCTCTCACTCTATTTTCTACCATTCAATTTAAGTAAGGTAAATTACTCACCATTTCTATCTGACTCTCTTGTCATATTTATTCTGAGAGTGTCGAGTTCTCCTAGTCCTCTGTACTCATTATTTGTCTTAAAATTTTCAACCCTTTGCGATTCTAAGTATAAGCATTGTTTTTGTTTCCATTTACCTTAAAATACCAAATTCACTCAATTGTAGCCAACAATAATTGTTTAACAGTCATTTAACTTGATAATGGTGTCCACCCATTTAGTGAAATCCCCTGTAAATAGCGAAAAACGGTGATTTTTACTGGTTTCTTTCTTATTTTTCACTGATCTTTCAACCAATGTTCATCAAACTTAGCAATTGCTTTATAAATTTATCCACTTTTATATCCCTGGGAGCACACTAACAAACTGAATTTCAAAAACTCAAAAATAATTGTGATCTGAATTGTGTCTTCATGTTGCTTGTTTTACCCCATTCATGTCTTCGGCTAGCTTAGATTGAATAAATACAGACGACCTGTTATATCAGTAGCTGCAGTAGAGAGAGAGAGAGGGTGCGGCTGGACATACAGATTTCAGATTAATACTACTTCCCACTAACTTTTAATGCTTTTATTTTTCAGAAATCAAGAATGGCAAACCCTATGATAAATGAAATGAAAAGGCATGCTGTGATTGTCGCATTAAAGGCTGATCAGACGGATTTGGATATTGCATGTTTCCTCAAAGTTGCAAAATCGTTTGTCCACAAGATACGAAAAGAGTTAGAAGACGCTAACCGTTCCCCAATGTCTGTATTAAAACGTAAAAGACATTCTGTACGTTCTGAAAAAGTGAGAACATTATTTAGGTAGTCAAGCAGACAATTGACGAAAACCGAAGTCAATCAATGGGGTCAACTGCCAAAAAGTTGTATGTGTCTAAAAAACATTGAAAGGAATGTTCATGAAGACATTTGATAAAGTCCTACGTGATGAAGGGAGGTCAATTTATGTCTGAAAAAAACAAAAAACAAAAGAAAACCGTTCAAACCGATCCAAAAGGCTTTTAAACAAACTTAAAAATCCTTCAGAAGCTGGTGTGATTTGTTTTTTCTCAGATGAGAAAAATTTTGATCAAGATCAAAAACTTAACAGAAGGAATGACAAATGGCTTTGTTCAGATCCTTCTGAGGTGCCAAGAGTGATGCGCACAAAATTTCCTTCAAGTGTTATCGTATTGGGTGTTGTTAGCAATGAAGGGCATGCTATGCCACCACACTTCTTTTCCACAAGATCTTAGAGTAAATGCTGCTGCTTACATTGAGGTTCTATAAACAATTGGCAAGCCCTGGATTGGCAACATATGCAACGGCAAGACTCGGCTCTATCCCACAAGGCTCGACGAACACAACATATGTACGACCACATCTAACCCAACATTTGCCTCCTAACTCTCCAGATCTCAATCCACTAGACTATTATGTGTGGAGCGTTGTTGAGAAGGAGGTTAATAAACAGCTTCATAACACCAAAGACTCTCTTAAAGATGCAATAGTTCGAGTAATGTCTGACATAAATAAGGACCAATTAATCAGAGCTTGCAGCTGATTTCGACCTCGTGTAGAGGCAGTTAATAATGCTAGTAGTGATTTTATTGAATAAAATTAAATAATAGCTAAATTTCATGTTTACCTGTTTGTAATCAGATACAGTGCTGTTGGATAAAAGTGACTAACCTGATTTTTTTAACTAAATGTTCTCTTCTCCGATGATACGAAAGTTGAGCTAAATTCAAAGGATATGCGATCTAAATTCCGGAGAAGAAGCTTTGAAAGCTCTTTGAATTTAGCAGTAAGTACTGTCAAGCCTCCGTTCAGTATAATGTTCTGGGGATGCTTTTCTTTTCATGGAAATGGTTTCTTAAAACCTATCGAAAAGACCCTGACGAGCGACCAGTCCAAGAAAATTTTAGAGTTTGCCTGCTCCCTTCTGCTGAAAGGGTGCAAATCGACACCACCAAGTTCATTTTTATGCAGGATAATGCTCCCTGTCACAAATCAAAATTGATGAAGGAATACTTTGATGAGAAGCAGGTGAGTGTTATGACATGGCCGCCCCAATCTCCTGACCTCAACCCCATAGAAAACTTATGGAGCATTATAAAATACAGGCTCTCGAGAAAGCAGTTGAGCAACAAAGAGGATTTGATTTTGAATTTCATATCCGAATGGAATTCAATGCTTGGAGATGAGATTTGCCAGAACCTAATCAATTCAATGCCAAAAAGGGTTGAAAAGGTTATTCAAAATAAAGAGGGACCTATAGATTATTATATATTTCGACTATATTACCTATTATAAATAAATTATACCACTATTATTCTTTATTTAAAGCTGTTCGGTTATGTTTTTATTGATTACTAGTTGCAGGAAATAAGTGAGTCACTTTTTTTGCAGAGTTTTTCCCTAAAATTAAAAATTAGTTTGATCCCAAAAACAATAGGTGAAAAAATTCTTAATTAGAAAAATCAGGTGAGTCACTTTTATCGAACACCACTGCATAATTATATTCATTTGTTCAGCAAATTTTTTTACTAATCCCTAAAATCTGTCCTCAAATACCAGCCGCAACGATTGCATATATATATATATATATATATATATATATATATATATATATATATATATTGCTGTTAGCATCATATACTTACGTACATAGTACGATTTATGTTCCTTATATTAATGAAATAATTACAGCAATTTAGTATTTAATTTTAAGATTGAAAATATTTTATGACGTACCCTATATTTCTATTTCCGTAGAATATATTTAAAGACAAATTCAGCTGACGATATTCAAATTACAGTGCGGCAGCATAATCCGGAGGCGTTCTGAGATACCAAAAGTTGCCCTCCAAAAGCTATGCAAATTATTAAGAAACAGGAAAATGTCGTTAGTGGCAAAGAAAAAAAAACTACTTAATTGTTATATATCTATATAATAATGAATGCTGGACAATCTCCTCAGAGTTGAAAAAGAGACTTGAATCAGCAGAGATGTAGTTCTACAGAAGGATGTTGAGAATAGCATGGACTAAACACGTGAGTAATGATGAAGTTCTGAGAAAATAGAAACAAAAAGGTCACATCAGAAAGAGACAGTTTAAATCCCTAGAGTATAAAACGAGGAAAGATAGCTAAGAAAATTTGACATTCTCAGGACATACTGAACGCAAAAGTGACAGAGGAAAGCAACGCATAACCCCTGCCTAACTCGCATGTGTAAATGCAACGCAGCACAGGGATTAGGAGATATAGCGAAAAGACAAAATTTAATAAGGACTACAAAAAAAAAAACAATGAAAAAAAAAGAAATTGTAGAGATCCATGGTCTGAAGGAAAACGGCACATAGAAGAAGAACCTGAGTTTGTCTTTATTCTTATTTGTGTACAAATCTCAAGATGCAAATACGAATATGTAACAATCTATCAAATAGGAAAACAGTATAACCCTTCCCGCTGTCTCTTTCTATACTTATGCAGAAACACGGAGAAAGACACACATCCGGGCACATAACACTGGATAAATAAAATATGTTCAGCAACATCTTCTATGATTTCGCTGTATATTTTCATAAAACCCTTTATTTTCATATTTATTTCGCCAAAGATCTTAAAAAATATCCCGCACAGATTTACAATTCGCGGCCAACAAATTTACATTTATAGCGAGTGCCAGTTTATTCGTGAAAACTCCGACCAGCGGGCATTTTTGACGGACATCTTGTCTTGCTTAAAACATCAAAACAAAGCAAAAAAATAAACGTTGTTTTTTATTGCGTTTTTTTATTTAGAAAAAGTAAGAAAAATGGCGTTAGCGTATGTTGTTATTGTGTCTGTTTCTGAAGGGCGGGAAGAGGAAGGAGAGGAATAGTGAGGCAGGGGTTACCTTCCCTTGAGGACAGTCGGCACCACGCAATATTTTCTTTTTTTAACATTTGGTTTGCTGCTTGTATCTCTAGGGTACTTTAATAGGATTCATGCAAACCTATTATTATTATTATTATTATTATTATTATTATTATTATTATTATTATTATTATTATTATTACTACTACTACTACTATTAATAATAATGATATATTCAACTTTCTTTTCTTGTCATTATAAATACAATTTTCTGTATTTTTCCCTTAATAATTTAAAAGTCGGTATCACGCCGAAAGAAAGTGTGTTTCTGCGTAGACAGATATATATTTGTAGTTTTACGGTTTACGACACAGAAAAAGAGATTATAGCAAATGTAAGGCTCCTTGTTGAGAAAAATGAGAGAAATGGTTAAAAAGCTCAATCTCTGATATATATATATATATATATATATATATATACATATACATATGCATATATATATATATATATATATATATATATATATATATATATATATATATATATATACGTGAACATTGAAGCAACACTCAGAGGCGACAGGTTGTTTCATGATAGAGGCAATCGTCAGGCCACGAGTGTTGGATTTTTCTCGACTCTTTATATATATGGGTGAGTGGTGCATTGTGGGTAATCCATTCAGGCGGTTATTTTGCCGGGAGTGGCTTGTTTATTTATTTACTTATTTGGGTTCATTTATTTTACTTGTTTTTATTTTTATTTTTTATATTTTATTTTCGGTTTTCGATGTTTTTTAACGTAGTAAAAAAATTCTGAGGTCGCTTATTTAATGGTGACTTTTGGTCTGGGAAGATAATTAAAGCTATTTATTCATCCAATTATTGGATTGATTGCCGTAGTCTATTCTGTTATTTTGGCAGGGGACACTTTTAATTTGTTTATTATTTTAGGTGTAAATTGCTTGCCTTAACAAAAACAACGGTGCCTTCCTTGATGAATTTCATCTTAACATCACGAAACAGATTATACAACTGGAAAGGTTCAGTATTAAAATAAGTAGACACAATATACATTATTCAGTGGAACACACACACACAAAACACACACACATACACATACACACACACACACACACACACACACACACACACATATATATATATATATATATATACAGTGTAACCCGGATATAAGAGAAACCCGGATATAAGGGATATTTTATCTGGTCTCAAATTAGAGCCTGTGTTAATGTATATATAATAAACCAAACCCGGATATGACAGAAACCCGGATATAAGAGAAACCCGGATATAAGAGACGTATTATCCGGTCCCGACAACTCTCTTATATCCGGGTTACACTGTATATATATATATTTATATTAATTCAGATTTATAACGTATGCGTGTTATAAAATCACTACATAATTATATATAAATGTGTGTCTGTGTGTGTCTGTATATATAAAGAGGGCAAGAGAGAGAGAGAGAGAGAGAGAGAGATAGAGAGTGTGTGAAAGAGTGATAAAGATAGAGATATTGTCACAGAGAGTGAGAGCAGGAAATAAAGGCCTTAAAGCACGAAGTGAAAGAAAGAAAGAAAGAAAAAAGAAAGAAAGAAAGTGGCTGAGCAGTTTTCATGAAAAAGTACGAAAAATAAACGGAAGGTTGAAAAATATGTAAGGGAAACAAAAAAGAATGTGAAAGGCTGACTTCTTCGACTCAAGAGAGATGAAACAAAAAGGGTCAGCTTTAAATGCTCGATATATGAAAGAAAATAGAAAAGAAGGAAAAGATCGGTCTAAAAGAGAGAGATAGAGAGAGAGAGAGAGGGAGAGAGAGAGAGGGGGAGAGAGACAGGCAGACAGAGAAAGAGATTGGAACGGAAATCTGTTACTGAAAAGCTTGATATCTGTCTAAGTGATAAAGAGAGAGAGAGACAGAGAGAGAGAGAGAAAGAGGGGGGGGTGAAAGGCGAAAGACCTCTATATGGCAGAAAGAGGAACTAAGATGTGACCGAGAAACTTGTACCGTATATCATAAGAAACAAAACATCTCCAAACAAAAGAGGTCAAGATAAAGAAAGAGGCAGATGAAGAATGAGGTGACCAACAGATTCCCGCCAGTGTAATTGGACCAGAAGAACAATAACCGAGACAAATACCCGTGCATATAAAAGACTAAATGTTTGTCGAACGATTTCTACCACCAAGAAACAACTATTCATTATGGCTACAAATGCTAAACGGGCTTTTATCTCCATCTTTAAACAACGATGCACATGTTTCTGTAGATAAATCTACATAAAGTTATGTCTGCATAACTACTGTCATTTGTTTTCTTTGGTCTGCTCAATACACAAATGCCGTTCCTAATATCTTTCTTTGGTAAATCTTTTGCATTGATGGGTTCACTTAGACTTAGCCATCTTCGACAAGAAGAAATGGATAAATTAAGCAGACCGACACCAAAACAGAAACTGGTAACTGGAAATAAGTAGATACAATTCTTCATTGACATATGAAAAACATAATCTTTTATATCTTTTTTCTTTTTATGTGCTGTGTCCTTTCAGGACGTAGTCGATCATGGCTCTCCACTTCCTCCTATCCTTTGTAGCTCTCAATATGTTTTGGGCCTTCTCTATTTCCCCCAAGCCATGTTCAATCAACCACTTGCTTAAGCCCGCTGGGTATGTCCTACGTTATTTTCCCTTGTTCCTCTTTCCCTCTATTCTACCTGTGAGTATCAGATTCTCCAAGCCCTCCTTTCTCATTACGTATCCCTGAAATTTAAGCTGCCTCTTCTTAAATATAAATTTTAAAAATACAATATACATTTAAAACGTTGACGATGATGACTATCTCCTGATTCTATTTTCGTTATTATTTGTAAATTATCATGCCGCTTAGAGAATATAGTGAGGTAAATTCACATTGTCTTCACCATGATGCGGAATGCGGTTTTCGTTTTCATAGACTATTTGCCACCCAGAGCTGAAGGTCCCATTCTATTCTGCTAGTTAACCCATAACAGAGAGACCAGGCGTATTTATGGTTTTCCCGAAGGGTATTAGAGCGAAAGTGTATGCAGTTGACTAGGCCAGAATGTAGAATTGAACAATGTAAAGGAAGGAGAAATGATAGTAAATAAAACATATGGGAACCGGGATTTATTGCGTACAATAGAACACATCAAAAAAGTAAATATCACCCAAGAAAGTGCATATATGTTTTATAGAGTGTATAAAAAATGTATGAATGAAAGAGAGAAAGAGAAGGAAAATAAAGAGAGGAGAGTTACACGTAAGAGACATAAATCATAAATGTAACTTGGCGATAAATCTTGACACTTATTTATAATTTATCTGTCAGAGTATACCTCCTTACGTTCACAGACACATATGTATATATATATGTGTGTGTGTGTTTGTGTTTCAGTGCGCTCACATTTCTTGATGGAAAGGCTTCTTTCATTGCTTGGTATCTTCCTGAACAGTTAACATATATAAAAGTGAATGAAAATGCTTAATTTTCTACATATAGCATTACAACAGCAACAAAAACGTCATCATCATCATCATCATCATCATCATCATCATTATCATCATCAACAACAACAACAATAATAATAATAATAATAATAATAATAATAATAATAATAATAATAATAAGAAGAAGAAGAAGAAGAAGAAGAAGAAGAAGAAGAAGAAGAAGAAATCGAAATCGAAATCTCAAAAATGTGCCACATTGGAACATCAACAACCCCTGTTGTAGTTCGAGCTCTAGGATTGGTTGGAAAAGATTCCAGTAGACTAACTGAAGTTATTCCTGGAAGCTCATGCCTCAGAAATCCAAAAAATTGTTCTCACAAGTACAACCCACATTTCACGAAGAGCTTTATCTATGTAATTTTTTTTTGTCAGTGGAAAGTGTCATGATGCCATTTCTAACCTTAGGTCTCTGGTCGGGACCCGGAATGAAATGTGTACACGCCAAAAATCAAAGGAAATAAAAACAATAATAATAATAATAAATCTGCAAAATACTTAGAAAGCACAAGCAAATGCAAGCGACCAGATACAGAAACAATGGCAAGATAAACCGCTTCATGATCAATACTCTGCCAGTACCAAACAAGCTGAGGTAGACAAACCCCGTACCCATCAGTGACTACGTAGTGCAGGGTTAAAAGCTGAAACCGAAGGTTTTATTCTTGCTGCACAGGGCCAATGCTTGTTAACTAGAAATGATCAATCACACATAATAAAATATTGTGTTAACCAAAAATGTAGATTCTGTGATATATACACAGAAACAATTGATCATCTTGTATCATGTTGCAAGTTATTGACACCCACTGATTATGAAACACGGCATGACAGATTGGGCCAATATCTGCACTGAAAAATCTGCAAATTCTACGGAAAGGAAACTGAAAGGAAAGAAATTGGTACGAACAACATCCAGACCCAATTACGGAGATAGGGCCTGTAACAAATTTTTGAGACTACATAATACACACAGAACAATCAAAGCTAATCGCCCTGACACCGTTGTTAGAGATCGAAATTAAAACAAAAAAACTGCATCTTCATTGATATAGCAGCCCCTGTAGAATGCAATGTATCTTTAAAGATGTTAAAAAACTATCAAAAGACAAAGACCTTGAAATCTAAATCTAAGAAATGTGGCATATGAGAACATCAAAAACCAAGTTTTAGTTGGAGCCCTCAGATTGGTTGGAAAAGATTCCAAAAGACTCATTGAAGGGGTTATTGGTAGCCCATGCCGTAAAGAAATAAAACAAGTGTTATCACGAGTACTGCCCCCACCTTATGAAAGGGTTTATCGATGTACAATACGTGTTTTTTTTTAATTGCTCAGTGGAAAATGTCATGATGCCATTTCTAACCTTAGGTTTCTGGTTGAGACCCGCTAGAAATGAGTACACACCAGAAATAAAAGGAAATAATAATAATAATAATAATAATAATAATTATAATAATAATAATAATAATAATAATAATAATAATAATAATAATAATAATAAAATACCCTGAAGTTAATATGTCATAAATTTCAGGGTTTCTGAATTTAATTGGCTTGTAGTGTTACCGTAAGAAGGGGGTTATAAAGATTGTGGATTTGTTTTTCTTTTTTTCGAAAAAGAGGTTGTATTTTGCATTTAAAGCTGAATAAATCTTTCAGTCGCTAGTAATTTGCAATCGCCTGATGAGATGCATTGATACGCATCGAAACACGACTGCAATAGTGTAGGGATTTTGATGTGTAATATATATATATATATATATATATATATATATATATATATATATATATGTGTGTGTGTGTATATATATATATATATATATATATATATATATATATATATATATATATATATATATATATATATATATATACAAATGAGAGAAAGAATAGATGGGTCCACAGTTCGTAGCATTTCCTTTTTTATTAAAAATAGTGATCAGGAGAAAGTAGAGCAAAATATTATAAATAGTTTTTACCATTAGTTATCTACCATCGCCTGAAGAAGTACCATCTTATGACCGAAATATTAAATGTCTGTGTAGCGATGGAAAATTCTTTTATTGTAATTTATTATAATAAAAGTATTATAGTGATATATATATATATATATATATATATATATATATATATATATATATATATATATATATATATATATGTATGTATATTTTTATGGGAACTTACCTATAACGAGAATGGACTCTTCCTGACTCTATAAATACTGCGCCTCTCTGAGAGAGAGGGAGAGGAACGAGTCGAGACACAGTCTCTGACTGTGCACGACTCCTGTCGAACTCTCTGCTTTGGCAAAGAGGAACCCGGACAAGGCTTTGCCGCAGGGCAAAGTGTCGTCCGGGGAGGTAGACAGTCTCTGAACCCGTTTATACGGGTTCTAAATGGGCATATTTTTGGCCGAGCCTACGGGCTCGGGGAGCCCACATTATACCGGCCTTGTGCCACATTCGACCCACGTGGGAGGATTGTTAAATGTCGAGGAATGAGTTGAGACCTAACGAGTCAAGACATATTAGTTCACTATCAACCACACTGACAGTTAATACTAACCCTTCAACTTATTGTATTATATTTCTGTTGTAATATATCTTTGTTATTTTCTACTCTTTTGTTCGTGTTGTTCTTCCTTGGTTCTACCTTGGACCATAACCGTGGTGCGAGGATATTGGACCATATAACACACACACACACACACACACACACACACACACACACATATATATATATATATATATATATATATATATATATGTGTGTGTGTGTGTGTGTGTGTGTGTGTGTGTGTGTAAAAAAAAAAAGAAATACAACTTCCCTAGCAAAAAAAAAAAAGAAAAAAAAGAAAACAAACTAGGATGCCCCCAAATAAACATCGGAGAGATGTCTTAAGATGGACCAACTCGCGACAAAAAAAGGCCACAGTCTAAAGAATAGAGGAAAAAGAGAAAGATAAAGTGCGATTGTAAACTGAAAGAAAATGAAAAAAAAAACGAAAACGGCAAATGATCACAACATCCTACTCGTACATCTGTGCAAACGGGTGCACGTGCAAGTATGCACATTCGTATAGACAGACGCATGGCTGCACGAGCACAAACGCGCACGAACACAAATAATGCAGGAAAACTTACACAAAAAAAGGAAAAATCGAATAAATATAAGCAGCATATTGCTGATATCCCCTGAAGAGAGGACGGTTACGTCCGTCTACGAAACTCTGGAGTCGGGATGCTGAAAATAACATCAATCAGCTAAGTGGCAAACCTTTACTGGCATTAATCCTATATATATATATATATATATATATATCATATTTTTCACTCCTTATAATATTAATTGTAAAAGAAGGACAAATTACACATAAGTCCTTTTGTATTAAAAGGTCAATATTGATCCGTAATATCGGAGGTTTCTCAAAACGAAATAGTAATGAACTAGACGATTTTTGAAATTGCTTGCAAGTACGTATGCAAGACGCCACTTTAAAATGGACTTTGCGTCACTTGCTATCAGCTTGGGGAGATGGGTAAATATACATTTGAAAAACAAACATTGGTGACGCAGCTGAACTCGAATTCCATAAAAGATTGCTTGAGCTATCGCAGCTCTGGGGCCATACATTCACTTATCTATTCCCTCATTAAGATAATTACATTAAAGATTTCGTCATTGGTATGTCTTAGTATTCGAAATAGCATTTGGAAAAATCAGATTCAGAAAATTATACTACCTACCATTGGCAACAGTTGCAAAAACCTGTTACTAGCATTGGTAATCTTACGTAATACAATTTTTCGACGATTGTTCAGGCGTTCAGGTTAAAATCTAGTGAAAGGCACTACATCATTGAAATCGACTAACTAACCTCAAACACCGTTTCCATCTTAAGATATTGAATGGCTTTCCATTCCAAGTCGTGCCGCAAGAAATTCAAACCCTCTGCAACAAACACTGTCTTGTAACAATACCGATCACCAGTAAGCTCATTTCTGTAACATAATCCACGATCAGCCAAGCAACCTGGGGCCATGTGCAGTTATCCAAGTTCCAAACCTTGACGTGATTTAATACCCGTCGGCAAGAAAAGATGCTGATACTCCCAATATATTTATTTGTAGAGACGCACGTGTGCATTTCATCGTGAGGAATGAAGACATGTGTACGAACGTCAGTGTGTATGTATGCGGATAACCGTGTGGCTATGAAAATCTGTCCGGAAAATATCCAACATTTTTTAATATCTCGGAAACTGGGGGCGCGGTTCTTATTTAATTTGGCCACAAATAAGAGCGGACATTTTTGCGCACGTGTGAACCGAAACTCTCCTGTTAGGTTACACAGTCCGTAGTGAGACACCACTGGCTCTTATTTGCAAGTGTTGTATTGACAATAACTTTGTGATAGCTGACTTTCCAAAAATCGAAAATTGTTCGTTAAAACGCCTCGGATAAGATTAAGAGGAACGCTATGAGGCTGTTGATATCGGTTTTGAAAAGAGTAAGGACCGCTGGGATACAGATGTAAGGACGTAGGTGGAGAACATTGAAGATAAAGTCAGTTGGGCAGCGTCTGTGACAAAAGGCGCACCATGATGCAATGCACTCCTCCAGGAATCTGGAAACGGCATGTTGTACCGCTTGACATTCCCGCCGGAAGCTCCAATGCGAACGAGTTGGATGTCTAATGGTGAATATGAAGATTAGGCAGCTCGGAAATTTCACCCTGATCTTTCTGATAAGAAAAGAACTCCAGAATTTGATGCCGAGGGCCTCAGACTCAAGACGTAATCCTACATCAACTGACTTTATGGGGTAGTGCTGTCATAGGCCAAGAGGGCACTATGTCTGGCAGCAGGACTATATACCATGACACACAAGCACAATGACGCAGTCATGGCTGTCGGACAATTTCTTCGACTACATCACTCCTTACATCTGGCCAGTTAATTCCCCAAACTGCACACTTTGATTATTATGTGCGGGAAGCGTTGAGCGAGAGACCAACAAAAATTGTAAGATCAAAGATGAAATGAAGGCAAGGATTAACCTAGGTAGATTATTCATTGATATATATTAACTATAATATCTTAAATACCTGGATCGATCTTTTTAATAGGAGTAGAGATTTATCCCTTGTTTCCTGTTTCGGATTTTCTTTCCGGTTCCTACAAAAGGAACCGGTTCCTTTTCCTGATCTGTCACTGCCATTCACTTTCATTCTCTATCATTCGGACAGACGTTGTCTTCTTGAACTAAACTATACTTGACTCAATGTTTTACCTTCAGAATATTCATATGCCAATTGTATAACGGTTATCGTAGCAGAAATAGGAGTCTGCGAGCCGAGTTCAAGTCCCAACCTCGTCTTTTTGGGTTCAATTTTGTAGCAATACTCGCAAGAACCCATGATTAATTTCTTTTCCCCGAGTTTTAAGTTAAATTGCAGGGTAGACTGAGATGCCTGACTTTGGTTGCCGGCCATTTCAGAAGTCCAATTCTAGATTCAAACACGTGGTGAAGGCAACGGATAAAAACACTTTCTCGAGAAAGGTATGACGCTTGACAGAGAATAAAGAAAATGCAGTTATGGAGAGCCATGATCCTTTATGTGCTGAAAAGATATGAAAAATGAAACGTTATTGATGGATATATTATAACAGATTTGATAAGGCGCCTAGCTACAGGATGCGATGGATAAATTGTCGTTAAAATTACGCAAAAATGAAAATAACACTACCATCACATTTTAAAAGATATATTTACCAAACTTCCCAAAAATATGTTGAAATGCACAAGAGTAAATTTATTCAATAAAATCGTCATTGGCTTCAACCACGGTCTCCAGACGACTTCGGAATCTCCTGCAACTTTTCTGGACGGTCTCCTTGTTTAAGTTGGTGAATGTTACCATAATCCTTGCCTTCATTTCATCTTTGATCTTACAATTTTTGTTGGTCTCTCGCTCAACTGCTTCCCGCACATAATAATCAAAGTGTGCAGTTTGGGGAATTAACTGGCCAGATGTAACGAGTGATGTAGTCGAAGAAATTGTCCGACAGCCATGACTGCGTCATTGTGCTTGTGTGTCATGGTATATAGTCCTGCTGCCAGACATAGTGCCCTCTTGGCCTATGACAGCACTACCCCATAAAGTCAGTTGATGTAGGATTACGTCTTGAGTCTGAGGCCCTCGGCATCAAATTCTGGAGTTCTTTTCTTATCAGAAAGATCAGGGTGAAATTTCCGAGCTGCCTAATCTTCATATTCACCATTAGACATCCAACTCGTTCGCATTGGAGCTTTCGGCGGGAATGTCAAGCGGTACAACATGCCGTTTCCAGATTCCTGGAGGAGTGCATTGCATCATGGTGCGCCTTTTGTCACAGACGCTGCCCAACTGACTCTACTGTACTGTGACACCGACAAAATCTAAAACAAATTATTCGCATGCGCGAAATTAAAATTATAAAATGGCGACATTTTACCCATCGCATCCAGTGTATAGACGTTAGTGAGGTCGTCTTCAAGACCACGATTTTTCTTGTGTTTGATCCTTGTTAAGTATCACTTACCGTCATTCACAGATATTTACAGTCGATGAGACTCGCATTATATGGCAATGATAATCTATCCGTTTCCTTATGAAGAAGCTTTCGGCATTAATTCTTCGAGCATTTAATGCTACTTTCGGTTGAAATTAAAAGAAATTTTCTATTAGTGATTTGCCAAGCGGAGCTTAGATGTGGCGCAAGGTCGAAAGTAAGGAGCACCCAGTGATGATCAAACTCACTCGTATTTGTTCTAGCGAAAGCTTGCTAACCATTACACTACCTCGAGGTGCCCAAAATGATTTTCCAAGCGCAGATTAGAAAGCCGAAAGAAAGGAGCAACTAGTGAGGATCGAACTCACTACCCAGTGGTAATTGTTCGAGCGAGACAAGCATGCCAACCATTACACTGACTCGAGGTGCCCAAAATGATTTTCCAATGTAGCTTAGATGTGGCACAAAGCCGAAAGTGGAGGGCACCCAGTGAGGATCGAACTCACTACTCAGTCGTAATTGTTCTAGCGAGACAAGCTTGCTAACCATTACACAGTCTCGAGGTGCCCAAGATGATTTTCCAATGTACCTTAGATGTGGCACAAGGCTGAAAGAAAGGAGCACCCATCAAGAATCGAACTCACTACTCAGTCGTAATTGTTCTAGCGAAACAAGCTTGCTAACAATTACACTGCCTCGAGGTGCCAAAAATGATATTCCAAGCGTAGCGTAGATGTGACACAAAGCCGAAAGTAGAGGGCACCCAGTGAGGATCGAACTCACTACTCAGTGGTCATTCTTCTAGCGAGACAAGCTTGCTAAACATTACACCCCCTGGAGGTGCCCCAAAAACTTTCTATTGAAGCAAAAAAGGTTTTATGAAGAAGAGTTTTTCAAATGCAGTAAGTGTTATCGTTCTTTCCAGCATTGAATGGATCTTTCTCTCCGAACCATTTGTTTGAAGTAGTGTGGAATATCAACCCGGTGTTTCTGTTATTCAGTACAGTTCTTTGTGATTTTCTAGCACAAGTCCACAATGTTTAAAAAATAGCATGGTCCTCGCTAAATCTGGATGGTTCGTTCGCTGGATGCTGTTTTTAACTATTGACCTGAGAATGAGATTATATACAGTTGCCAGTTTTGATATTTCTGAATGAGTTTGGGGCCAAGCAGGTCATCCACATGAATGTTTCGATCTGACGATTCTATTTAACAGCATAGTCTAGCAAACTATTACGAGTCTAGTGAGTTCACTCAATATTGCTTGGGTAACCTCGGTCTTGCTCTTTTGACAGATTAAACTAAAATTTCTGATAGTTGCATTCCTTGCCCCTTGGTGTCTCTCAATCCGACCTGAAACGTGTAGACAGTATTGTTTCCACTTTGTAGCATCATGGGCACACAATGAAAACTATAGACAGAAGCAGAATTAAAAAGTTATTTCGGTTTAACACGTCTCATTAAAGGTTTCCGGTATGACACATCTCATTAAATGATTCTGCTTCAATACATCTCCTTAAATGATTCTAGTTTTATCCATCTTATTAAATGATACCGTTTTCACACATTCAATGATCCTGTATGACACATCTCGTTAAATGATTACGGTTTAATACATCTCATTAAGTGATTCTGCTTTTACCCAAATGATTCCATGTTGACACATCTCATTAAATGATTCCGGTTTGACACATCTCATTAAATGATTCCGGTTTGACACATCTCATTAAATGATTCCGGTTTGACACATCTCATTAAATGATTCCGGTTTGACACATCTCATTAAATGATTCCGGTTTGACACATCTCATTAAATGATTACGGTTTGACACATCTCATTAAATGATTCCGGTTTGACACATCTCATTAAATGATTCCGGTTTGACACATCTCATTAAATGATTCCGGTTTGACACATCTCATTAAATGATTCCGGTTTGACACATCTCATTAAATGATTCCGGTTTGACACATCTCATTAAATGATTCCGGTTTGACACATCTCATTAAATGATTCCGGTTTGACACATCTCATTAAATGATTACGGTTTGACACATCTCATTAAATGATTCCGGTTTGACACATCTCATTAAATGATTCCGGTTTGACACATCTCATTAAATGATTCCGGTTTGACACATCTCATTAAATGATTCCGGTTTGACACATCTCATTAAATGATTCCGGTTTGACACATCTCATTAAATGATTCCGGTTTGACACATTCCATTAAATGATTCCGGTTTGACACATCTCATTAAATGATTCCGGTTTGACACATCTCATTAAATGATTCCGGTTTGACACATCTCATTAAATGATTCCGGTTTGACACATTCCATTAAATGATTCCGGTTTGACACATCTCATTAAATGATTCCGGTTTGACACATCTCATTAAATGATTCCGGTTTGACACATCTCATTAAATGATTCCGGTTTGACACATCTCATTAAATGATTCCGGTTTGACACATCTCATTAAATGATTCCGGTTTGACACATCTCATTAAATGATTCCGGTTTGACACATGTCATTAAATGATTCCGGTTTGACACATCTCATTAAATGATTCCGGTTTGACACATCTCATTAAATGATTCCGGTTTGACACATCTCATTAAATGATTCCGGTTTGACACATCTCATTAAATGATTCCGGTTTGACACATTCCATTAAATGATTCCGGTTTGACACATCTCATTAATATTGTTTTTATCATCAGGAATAACAGGAGTGATTAGGTCCTGAATAAAGTTTTTCTCTGCAGTAGAAGTCTCACTATTTGTTGCATTCGAAAGAGAATTGGAACTCACAGAAAGAATGGAGGACGGCTGGTGCGAATATTCATTGTACCGAGGAAGTAACATAAAATAATTCGAAGGCTTTTGTTTTGATGAAAAGCGAACCAACCGCCTTTCTCAATATTTACGACCGAGTTAAGCGGACTCGCTGCCTGTAAATGGAACGAGACAGAACGTCGCGGTATCCAAGGATCATTGCCTAGAAAGGTTACGCAATTTGTCGCCTCATATTACAGTTTTTCACGGCGATTCAGAAATGTTGAATAAGACTGATGAGATTGAAAAAAAAAAGTAAAGAAAAAACGACATAATAGAAAAACTCCAAACAAGACAGATAAATGATTACCTTCTTTTTCAACAGTTTCCTTTTTAGTGTCTGTGCTTTTAGCGAAGGACTTTGAAATTTATGTTATGGGCGACATGTTATATTCGTGTTAGACGTAACGGGACGTTGTCTTAACACAAACAAAGAACATAAACGACTCTTGTTTCATAAAATGCAGCCCGACTGACCCATAACTTTTCCACTGTGGCTGGCTTTTATAGACAAAAGTAGTTTTATAAGGGTGGGTATCATATAATATTTTTATACTGTTTCAGATATATTTGCTGTAATAGATTCATATTTACAAATACTCACAAGCATGCAAGTACAGGCGCTTAGATATTCCATTATCTATCTATCTATCTATCTATCTATCTATCTATCTATCTATCTATCTATCAGTCTGTTCATATCTATCTATCTATCTATCTATCTATCTATCTATCTATCTATCTATCTATCTATCTATTGTAGCAAACCTATGGACGATAATGGGTATGTTCCCATTCACATAAATACAGTTTGACTCACTTCTAGAAGTTGACTACTTCTTCTACGCGCCGCTGACGAATCTTATATGTGTTGTCCTTATAATATCGTTCATTACGAACCCTCGTTTGATTATTCTATTCAGTAACCTTCCCTAGGTTACAACACTATCTATCTATCTATCTATCTATCTATCTATCTATCTATCTATCTATCTATCTATCTATCTCTAGATATCTCGTTTTGTGATGTCAGGATATACTTTGTACAAATATACATCAAGAAAAGGACATTTATCGATATAGTAGAGACTGTGGGATGAATTAACCTGTAATGTTTTGAGATATAAACAAGTTTTCGTTTTGTCTTTATTCATATATAAAATAATTTCGTCGGACCTAATAGTGCATTAAGGTTATGTACATACCGATGCTTTTGTCTCATTGGAAAACAGTCATATAATAAAGTAATTGAAAAAAAATTCTATGAATTCTATAGATAGATAGATAGATAGATAAATAGATAGATAGATATAGATATGTATGTGTGTTTGCAGACAAGTGAATTGTTTTTCTAAATCACATACATAAAGCAAAATTTAAAAATCACTGTTCTATTAATATTTAACCTCTATATTGAGTTAAGTATAACAAATTGTCATTATCTATCTATCTATCTATATATATATATATATATATATATATATATATATATATATATATATATATATATATATGTATGTATATTATGACAAAGTGGAAAGTCCGACGCGTTTCATCCTTCATGACTTCGTCGTGTTAAAATTATATTTGCGTTGATGCGACTACAGATGCACCCGAACGAGAGACGCTTGGAATTTAACATTTAAAGAGAATTCAGGTTCAGGTTCTTACAGTTCTGGTTCAAACAACGTTTCTCCATTTATGGGAAATTTTCCATTAGCACAATATGGGATATTTAGCAAGAAAAATGATGGAAACACGAAAAAGAAAGCAAGAAAAATAATCTAAATGAAATCGGCTAGATTATATACCCTGAACACACACACACGCACACACACACACACACACACACATATATATATATATATATATATAAACACACACACACACACACACAAATATACACACACACACACATCGTGTAAAAGCAAAATTGTTTAACTGTTCGATTAAAATTGTTGTTTTTTAGAAATGATTAAAGATATCTTACTGGAATTCTTCGAACCTTTTACAACACTATTGGTCTCTACTTCCAGCAATAAGAATGTATAATTGCTCTCCAAGCTTAAGAGAAGAATTGTGATGAAATCGACTATAAAAAAATGGAATGGACAAAGTCCGACAATTATTTAAGGACATTTTTATGTTTAACATTCTTTTTATAGATACAAGTATTTAAGTAAATATAAACAGAGCATTTACTTAAATACTTGTATCTATAAAAAGAATTTTAAACATAAAAATGTCTTTAAATAATTGTCGAACTTTGTCCATTTCATAATGTGGTATTTTAATTTATACCCATATTTGAGTAGATGTTTTTATTTATTCATGAAACAGTATATTTCTTTATTTCCTCGTATATATATATATATATATATATATATATATATATATATATATATATATATATATATGGGACACGTATATATATATATATATATATATATAAATACTCGGGTTTATTAATATAAGAAAAATCATTGCAAATGAAAGCGGATATAGGGAAGATAAATAGTAAAATACTGAATGGAAAATATTGGAATGGAAAATAAAAACCGGAAGAAAAAATCACAAAGGTCTTTGAAGAAAACATGTTAAAAAATGGTGACCAGTCATCAAGCCAAGCTGCTGTCTCCCTTAACTCTAAAGGAGCACGCAACAGGAATATCTAACCGTTGGCGCCACCTAGTGGCCGTGCCGTCAAACAAAATCAATGGCTAGCACTGAACACTGTTTGAAGCTTCCATAATATTGTTGTTTTCATTTGTCTTTAGCTCGTAGCAACGTAGACCAAAGCAAATTATATGTGATTTTTTAGCACACCTGACTGTGAATATTCAATGTTACTGATACTACATTTCTTTCGTCTTGTTTACTCTATGTCTCTACGGCTGTTTCTCTATTTAAAAACACGTATATATTTAACCCTTTTCAGTCCCTCATGTATCACTTATTTCTCTTTTACTTATTGCTTTTATTTCTTTTAATTTTCAATCTGTCATTCACTGTTTCCTTATCTCCTTTCACTCATTAGTTTATCTTCTTTTTCTAGATTTAGCCTTATCCAATTTCATATATATATAAGTGATATTACTTGCTTTGTCAAATTTTCTTGATTACACATCGGTTCTCTTATAAATGCCCTTCGTTTTTAGTTCACCCCCCCCCCCCATATTTTTTTTTCTCTCTCTCTCATCTTCTGGATTTTAAGTTTAGATCATATCGTTTTTTATTGTGCGTAGTGTCACCACAAATGTATCTGCACGTTTCCGGTGTCTGTTTTTTACTTTTAATTTAGGTCAGCGAATCGGTAGCGAATTATGCATAGAAATATAATTCATATTTATCTGTATCTCACTCAATTAAACCGTTATTTAACTCCTCTCTTTAAAACTTCCCTCTGTTAAATTTTAATCCCTTTAGGCCTTCCTGTTCTTCTTTCTTCTGTTACACCTCTCTCTAGGGCTTTCAGACATTTCGCTTTTACAACTTGCTTCCCACTCTCACACATAAACTCTCACTAAAATTTTGTTTTTTTTTATACCCGAGGTTATATTTTCCGATTCTTTTTTGAATTTGTAGGTCTGATGAATTGGATCGTGAGTACGAATGCAATGTAATAAATTATAACCATGGGATATTAGTGTTTGAGCCTTTTTTAATTATATTCTTACTCTGCCCTTGACATTGAGTTCTACCTGGATTCTATCCACTTGGAAATTTATATATATATATATATATATATATATATATATATATATATATATATATATATATATATATATATATATATATTCAATTGCACCTTGAGCCGAGTAAGATGTGTTATTTTTATATGCTTTAAAAAAAAACTTTTTCTCCTGGGTGGAATTTTCTTTTTGGTACGCACAACAGTGTTATTGCTTCGTTTGACTTGGTAGCAATTTATCAAATACAGATCTGATTTTTCTAGCGATCATCACTTCTGCGGGTGTTAATGTCGATGGCGTAGCATTATTTGGCGTAATTCGATATACCTGGAGAAATTGTTGTAATGCTTTTTCCGTAGGCACTTCATATGCTTTTCGTAACACTCTTTTGAGTGTATCAACAAATCTTTTCGCTTGCCCATTTGACCTTGGGTGATATGGCGGGGATTTTATATGTTTGACTTGATAAATTTCACAAAACTCTTGGAAGTCCGTTGATGCGAATTGCGTTCCATTATATGTGACTAGGCAATCCACTACTCAACACCGAGCGAACAGCTCGTGGAGGCAATTTATGGTAGTTTCCGAAGTTCGATTTTTGCAACGAAACACCTCCGGCCATTTACTATAACTATCCACTATGATCAAATAGTAGAAACCATCAATTGGACCTGCATAATCTGCGTGTATTCTTGACCACGGACGATCTGTCTCTGGCCATGGCTTATGGATGATTGTCGGTGCTTTGGCTGCTAAGGAACAACCCTTGCATTTTTCCACCATCTGAGTAATATCCTGGTCCATGTTTTTCCAATATACATAGCTTCGCATCAGCGATTTCATTCTATTTTTTCCTGGATGGCCTCTCTGGAAATCCTTTAGGATTCGCTTTTGTAGTGTTCTGGGAATTACAACCCTTTCGTTATAAAGTAGCACATTGTCGCATAAAGAAAAGCTGTCCGATATTTGCTTATTTTTTTCTGCTATTTTTGCTTTTGTTTCTTTTATGAATTCATCATTTATTGCTTCATTTTTTATCTCTTTTAGTGTGACGGGGAGGTTTCAAACTGTACAACATAGTACTGTCCTGATATCTTCTTCATGTCGTAGGGCTGCGATTACAGAATCTTCCATTGGCTCTGTTTTCGTTGGTATAAGTCTCGACAAACCATCCGCATGCCCGATTCTTTTTCGTTGGTAGATACTCCAATCTGAATTTGTAGTTCAGAAGAATTGTACCCCATCTTAGTAAACTATTTGCAGTGTAAACCGGTAGAACCAAATGATGTTAGTAACGGCTTGTGATCCGTCTGTAGAGTAAAAAATCTACCATAGATATATTTATGAAATCTTGTGACTTCGAAAATAATTTCCAGAGTTTCTTTCTCTATTTATGAGTAATTTTTCTCTCCTGGTAGTTCAGGAAACATGCGCGATGGGTTTTATTGTCCCATCCGGCATTTTATGCAGTATACACGCCCCGAATCCATAGGCGCTCGCGTCACTTGCTACAATTATTTCTAATTTAGGATCGTAGTGTGCCAAAAATAAATCCGAAGTTAACGTCTTAATTATTTTGTCAAACGTTTTCTGGCATTCATCTGTCCATTCCCAAACTTTTTCTTTCTTCAGAAGTTCGGTCAGTGGTGCGCGAAGTTTATGCATGCGAGGAATGAATTCCTGGTAGTAACTCACTAAGCCTAGAAAACTTTGTAATTCTGTTATATTCTTTGGGACTGGGATTTTTGTTATTGCCGTTGCCCTTTCAGGGTCTGGTCGTTTTCCTTTTTGATCGATGATATGGCCCAGGTATTTAATTTCCTTCATGACAAAAATCACATTTGTTTTCTTTTACCTTGAACCCATAGCTTTGTATTCTCTTAAATACCTCTTGTACGTGTTCCCAGTGTTGTTCAACACTATAGGTATTTATCAATACGTCATCCAGGTATGCAATCGTGTACTCTAGTCCGGCAAGCATAATATCCATTGTCTGTTGGAATATAGCCGGCGCGACCTTAATCTCAAATGGTAATCTTTGGTATTTGTATAATCCTTTGTGTGTGTTTATGCACAGTAATTTTGAACTTTCCTCATCGACTGGAATTTGTAGGTACGCTTCACTTAAATCTATTTTTGAGAAAAAATTTCCGCCATTTAATTTAGTGAATACTTCTTCTGGACTGGGTAGAGGATAGTGGTAATCTTTTATTGCTGCGTTCAAAACCGTTGAGAAATCAGCGCATACTCCCTGATTTCTTTTTGACGTAAACCGTAGGTGCGGCCTATTGACTGTATTCTACTTTTTTCAATATGCCAGTGTTTTCGAGTCTAGCCAATTCTTGATTTATTTTTTCTATTGACGCAAACGGTACGCTCCTTTTTTTTCTTGAAGATAGGTTGAACGTTTTCTTTTATTTTGATATTTGCTGACATTTTTTTTACATCTTCCGAGACCTTCTGAAAATACTTCGGGGAAACTCGGTTTTAGTTTCTCTTTTAATTTATCTGCCTCGGTTGATAAACTTTTTACATTTTGGCAGTACGTACTTATTGGTAAATCCCAAAGTTCGAATTTTTGCATCCAGTCCCTTCCGAATAAGTTTTCTGTATTTCTAAAGACGTACATTTTTAATTTTTCCGTCATTCCATTAAATGTCATAATGGTAATCCCTTCACCCTCAAATTTTATATTTCTCCCAGTTACCGATCTAGCAATTTCATCCGTTTTTAACATGGCAGGTTTGTTCAGTTTTCGTCATGTTTGTACGTTAATAATAGCTAATTCCGAGCCGGAATCCAACTGTAGTCTGACTTTTCTGTTTTGCATTTCTACTTCTCGTAATTCTTATTCTGCTTTTGCTTTCTCTTCTAGTCCAACAATGAGAACCTTTATGTCCTACTTTTTTACATGATAGACAAGTTTTAAAACGGTATGTACAGTCTTTATACCAATGCCAAGTCCCAGAGCGATAGCATGGACTGGGTGGTAGTTTTTTCTGATATTGACTTTTAGAAGTAGAAACTCCAGTTTTACCTGTTTTTGAGGAGAGAAAATTGGTTTGGTTTGTTTCTGAGGAGGGAAAGTTGATTTTTCTTTGTACTTTACGTATGTGCGCCATGCCATCTTCTTCTATATCGTTTGAGTCTTTCTTCACACTGATGCATCTTTGGCAGTCTTCGGCCAGTTTTTGAAGTGTCAAATATTGTTCACTCTCCAATTTTGTAAGGATTCTGCGTCTAATTTCCGCGTCTTAGGTTGAAGCCAAGCCTTGGACGTATACTAAATTGAAATTGTCCGCGCTGAGTTCCGATAACTTAAAGTCATCACAATATTTGTTTACAATGGAAGCGAAATTTATGTAATCTTCGCTGTCCTTTTTTGTTAGGTTCAGACATTTCCATCTTTTGTGGAATACTGAGGTATTAGGGCTGAAAAGTTCTGTTAGCAGTTTTATGGTTTCTTTGAAAGTTAACTCATTTGTTTTCCTCGGTAGGATGTAATCTATGAATTTGGTATATTCGTATGTGCCTAATTTTCTTAGTAATAGACGTACGTTTCGTGCGTATGACCAATCTCTGCAGTCAAATTCATATAGATCTTCGTACCTTCGGAAGTAAGTAGCAAAGGTTTTGTCTTCATCGGGTTCATACGTGAAATCTTCAATAGTTCTCCAAATTGCGTCTTGTGAGAGAACTGTTTCATTCTGGGAATTTTGACCTGTATTTGACATTAGACGTAGCAATAATTCTTGTAATTCAAGATGTTTCTGTTCGTTTTTTTTGTTACTGTTCAAATTGGATTTTGATAAGTTCCACAATGGTAGACTTAAAATCTTCTATGTTAACGTAAATTTGTGTACGTATTTTACCTTAGTGTAACCTGATATTCTGAAACCTGTGTACGTCAAAAAACATTTCCATTGTTGCCAGTAAAATTGATGTCCAAAAAGAAATTTTTTTTTTGTTTTGTTTTCGCGTAGAACTTGTTTTGTTTTTTTAGAAATCTCCACGTAGAACTTGTTTCTTACGGTTTACTCGTCGACACTGTTATGTGCGACGGATAGCAAAAAATGGTATGTCCTCCGCGTAGAGAGTTCGTTTTTTGGTTTTCTTCGTCGCCACTTGTCATGGTCCAAGTTCCTTGTACCACGGTGATCGTCCAAGGTAGAACCAATGAAGAATAACTCGAGCACAGGTATGGAATGACACAGATATATTACAAACAGAAATATATACAGAGAAGTAGAAGTATTAGTAATGGCTATCAGACTTGGTTAGAGTGAACTATGTTGTCTCGACAAGTATCACTATTCCAATCTTTTTTTCAATAATCCTCTCTGTCCTCCCTTGAGGCGCAGTATTTATAAAGTCTGGAATAGTCCATAATTATTATGGGTAAGTTCCCATAACATGAAGGGTAAAATTGGTCTTACCTTTTATATATATATATATATATATATATATATATATATATATATATATATATATAGTTGTTAATTTTTCAGCGTCACCATGCTAGGTGCTGCTGCTGTGCTTTCCATAGCAAGATGGTTTTTACGGAGTGGAGGTGAGATATAACACCCAAACGGTAGAGTTTCTTTTTTTTCCAGATTGGTTGCCAACCTAAGCTATAAGATCATTTCCACCCTACTATTAACTCTTTTCCTTCCTTCTTCTCATTTTACTTTTTCTTATTTCCCATTCTTTTCTTCATTCTTCTCTCATTTCCCTCGCTTTCCTTCGTCCTTCCTTTCATTGAACTTGTTCTTCTTTCTTTCTTTCTTTCTTTCATCCATATTTTTCTTTCTTTACATGCATCTACCTCCATTGTCCTATAATAATTGGCATATTTGCACATATCGTTAATATCTGAAATGTACGACACGGGTAGAATTGCAAGTGTTGTGTCAAATCGATGTCATTCAACTGCATGTTAACGATTTCTCAAGCGAATATAAGCACTAAAATGAAAGAGAAATTCCGATATTCATGACATATATAGAGGCTACCCTGGTGTCTTTATCATTTGGTTGTTATAATTGATATTGTTTTGCCTCACATTCCAAAAGAAAGCGATAATCTAACATTCTGTTGCCTTCATAAGCAATACTTTCTACCAATTTGTTAGATACGTCTTTGTTTTATGATATATATATATATATATATATATATATATATATATATATATATATATATATATATATATATTGTCATCCACAGACTGACTGTTTCGCTGTATCACAGCTCATCAGTGTGGCTAGACGTCTGGTTGCCTCTGGCTAGAATCGAAAACAGTATTAACAACATTTACCGGCCTGAATGTCCGAAAAACTTTTCCTCTCGGATGACACATATTTTCTATGAACATTTCTCGGACATTCAGACCGGTAAATGTTGTTAATTCTGTTTATTATAAACAGAGCATTTACTTAAATATTCGTATCTATAAAAAGAACGTATAAACATAAAAAATGTCTCAAAATAATTCTCGAACTTTGTCCATCTCATAATGTATGACGTCATTTGTTTACATTTGGATACACATTGAGCAGATATGAATGAATAAACGAAAATCATGGATAATTGTGTTTAAAAACAGTAAAATCGACCTTGGTAATCGAACGCTCCTGTGTGGCTAAATCGATTAAGGCACGTCAGGCTATATGACGGTTCCATATTGCATACAGGTTCGATTCCTGTCGAAGGACGCATATTTTATGTGAATGTTCCTGGTCATTCAGGCATGTAAATGTTGTTAAAACAGTTTATTATAAACAGAGCATTTATTTAAATATTTTTATCTATAAAAAGAATGTATAAACATAAAAATGACCTCTCTCTCTCTCTCTCTCTCTATATATATATATATATATATATATATATATAAAGAAATATAGTCTTAAAGTGTGCTATATTTATGGGATAAAGTGCTCAATATCAGAGATAGAGCGTGTGTAAATATAAAAGTGGACATGGAAGTCAGCATTTAGTGCAATCGTGGCCTGACGATTGCACTAGCATGAAACAGACTGTCGCTTCTAAGTGCTGACTTCCATGTCCACTTTATATATATATATATATATATATATATATATATATATATATATATATATATATATATATATCGGTGATAGTCTATTGAAATATAATCCAAGTGAATCCTAATAATATAAAACATATTAAAACTGATCCATAAAGAGAGCTCAGTATATTTATTATAACAGAGCATATATAAATAAATATATTACAATGAAAAGAAATTCAAAATGACCTCATTTGAATAGCTATTTCACCCTACAAGTGTATCCTTGCAGGATTTGTCAACACCAAGGCGTTCAGAAATAAAACAAAAAAATATTTCTTAACTCCTTGGTGCTGACAAATCTTGCAAGGATTCTCTTGTAGGGTGAAATAGGTATTCAAATGATGTCATTTTGAATTTCTCTTCTTTGTAAATTATATATATATTGCAATCATTGCCCATTCTATATTCTTCAGTTTGTATGAAATCTTTTGTTTTGGCAGTGAGATCATTTTGTATTTTGGCACTGAGCTACAATGCTATAGAATCATTCTTTGTTTTATTATCATCTTTGCTTATTTGATTTCTTCCATTTTTATTCCTTTTTTGTTTTCTTTATTTTTCTTCCTACATTAATTTTTATTTGGCATTTACGTGTATTTTTTTTACAAAATTTCATTTTGTATGCTATTCTTTTATTTCGTTTCTTTTTATTTTTTATTTCATTTTTTAATCAATTTTCTTACACATTTCTTTTTTCTCATATGTCTTTCTCTCATTTTCTTTTCTTTCATTATTTCATTCTTTCTTTCTCGCATTTTATTTTCATTCACTATTTCATTCTTTCTTTCTCTCATTTTATTTTCATTCAATATTTCATTCTTTCTTTCTCTCATTTTATTTTCATTCAATATTTCAGTCTTTCTCATATTTTATTTTCTTTCATTATTTCATTCTTTCTCTCATTTTCTTTTCTTTCATTATTTCATTCTTTCTTTCTCGCATTTTATTTTCATTCAATATTTCAGTTTTGTCTCATTTTATTTTCTTTCATTCTTTCATTCTTTCTTTCTCTCATTTTCTTTTCTTTCATTATTTCATTCTTTCTTTCATTTTATTTTCTTTCATTATTTCATACTTTCTTTCTCTCATTTTCTTTTCTTTCATTCTTTCTTCCTTTCTTTCTCTCATTTCACTTTTTCTTATTTCTTATTCTGTCGTTCTTTATTCTCTCATTTTTCGTTACTTTTTATTCGTTTTAGTCAATTCACTTTTTCAATCCTTCTTGCACTTATCTATCTTTCCTTGTTTCTTTCTCTAATTTTCTTGTTTTCTTTTTTCTTTCTCTTGTAACTTTTATTTCAATTTCTTTATATCTTTCATTCATTCTTTCCTTCTTTGTTTTTCTCACTTCTCATTATTTCTTCTTTTTCTTTCATTTTTTCTCTATTTCTATATTTCTTTCTTTTATTTCACTTTCTTTTCTTCCTTATTTTTCTTTCATTTTTTTCTCATTTCATATTCTTTCCACCTTTCTTCCTTCCGTATAATTTTCTTTTTCTTTTTCTCATTTAGCCTTTTCTAATTTCAATTTCTTTCTTTCGTTCTTTGAATTATAGTTTTTTCTTCTTGGCTGTCCTTCCTTCCTTCCTTCCTTCCTTCCTTCCTTCCTTCCTTCCTTCCTTCCTTTCAGTCGTGCAAATTCACCTCAATAAACACTTAACTTTCCTCCAAACAATTTCCATTCTCGTTCTCCATTCTAAACAGGTCTCCCCTCGTCTGTTTTTCGTATTTAGATTCTGTTAATAAAATCACGAATCAGCCCCAGTAAACCCAAGTAAAAACCAATTTCACGACGACCATCTCAGGCCAACAAGATCAACTGGCGAAATCAAACAAGTTCAACACTTTCTTTCGAATGCGACGTCCTTCATCCGGAAAATTAGGACAAATTGTTGGGGATTTTTCGATTTATTTTCACACTCACCAACACGCATTCTAACTCGCGGTTGGTCAGGCTCATTTATTGTTTGAAAGACAGAAATGAGCTACTGTCATGGATTCAAGTTAAATCTCGTTTGTACAGATCGTAACATTGTCTTTACTCATTAACTTTAGTAAAAGCAAAAGAAATTCAAAATGAGATGACAAACTATGCTTGGAATACTTAACAATCGTGAGTCTAAGAAAAAAGAAAAGTAGGCAAATACAATCGATTATCTTTTGCTAATTTGTTTTCATACAATAATATATATATATATGTATGTGTGTGCGTGTGCGTGTGCGTGTATACATATATACACACACACATATATATATATATATATATATATATTTAAATTTATATGTGTGTGTGTTGTGTGCATGGGTGTATGTGCGTGTGCGTTGTGTTTTTAGAATTTATAATAGTAACCAAAACAGCTTTAATATATACACACACACACACACACGTACACACACACACACATATATATATATATATATATATATATATATATATATATATATATATATATATATACATACATCCCGTGAGAAGAAGCCAGAAAGTATATATATATATATAAATATATACATATACATATGTATATATATATATCATAATATTTTATATTATTTTATATATATATATACATATATGTATATATATATATATATATGAATAAACAAACATTATCTAGCATTTATATATATTGAATAATATTATATACATAAATATATATATATATATATATATTATTATTATTATATATATAATATGATATATATATATATATATATATATATATATATATATATACATATATTTATATCAACAACATATATTCAATAATATCATATATATATATATATATATATATATATATATATATATATATATATGAACAAACGGTTTCTGACCCGATCTGATAAGGTAAGATGTAGACTCAAAAAATATTATTTAATGAAACAAATGGAATATATTCTATATATAAATCAAATATAGACGATATAAAATTACAAAAAACGATTACAAATATTAAATGCAATTACCATAAAAAAGAAAACAAATAAGAATGAATAAATATTCACTGAATTTTGGGACAAGCATATGAAGTATATTTCATAAACTATAAGTAAATGGCAAGACACCACAAACTGAAGCATGTCAGTTACACACATAACCCAGTTACGCTTGAAGACACGACGCTTCAAAAACAACAAATATAGGTACACCCAGATTTTGTCACAAATATAAAATATGATAATGGCTTTAACAAGCTGAAAGCACTCAGAAGACATTTGTGAATTTATGCTTACACAGGGAAATAAGCAAATTAAATCGAATCGAAGAAAAATAAATAAAAATAAATTAAACAAAATTTAGACAAAAAAGCACTAATCTTTAAACAAACGCGCGTGCATGCGCGCGTACATGCAGACAAGAGGAAGACTCACTAACACACACACACATATTTACACACACGCTCACCCACCAACATATATATATAGAGAGAGATAATAATCTGTTGGTATATAATCCAAGTGAATCATACTAATATAAATTATTAAAACTTATCCACAAAAAAGGGCTGGCGATGGATACATATTTAAAAAAATAATTATAACATTATGCCTAATGAGTATCGAGCACTGTTTTTAAAGATAAATGCTAAAGAACTCTGCATTATAAATCTGACTGTTCTTTATATATATATATATATATATATATATATATATATATATATATATATATATATTAATGCATGTTTCATTAAATAATATAGACAAGTTTTGTCTATTTATTTTAAGTAAGTTCCTTTCGTATTGTCTGATAAGTTTAATCACATTATCGTTGAATGACGAAAGGAAAACACCATATTGATACATGTTTGAATCCAATCTAAGCTTTCGGCTTACATAAGACATTATCAAAGATGACAATATTAATAAATCAAACAACACATATACGAAACCACAATAATGGCCCGCCCTTGCTGTTTGAATAAGCTCAAAGTAACGACAAACTCTTATTTACAAGCCAAGGAACCGAAAAACGCGTCGTAGCTGGTGACGTCATACATGACCACGCGAGAGTAAAAACGAGAAATATTAAGTATGAGAAGTCATTGGTATAAACCGATGGCTTCTGTTATAGATTAAAGTCATTTAAGAATGTTTGTGGAGATTTCATAGTTTATTTTGTTGAGGTTAGGTTTCAACTGTTTTATGTATATAGCTTCAAGGATTTTTAATTTTTGTTTATTATTTTCATGTTTAAGTATAATTGTGTCGTCAACAAGGATTTTCCGGAACTGATTACGCGGGCAGGCGTTTAAATATCTAAAAGTTTTAAATATCTAAAAATGCTAGAATTATCAGTTAAATGTAGAGTTAAGCGCCTTGAAAGCGAGTTTGTGGTGTGACGAACAAAAATATTATTTAATCCATTCGAGATACATTCTCCCAAAGGGTACTTGAATTTGTACACTATGTTAGTTTTTTGCAAATCACTAATGGGGAGTGGGGAGGAATCATTCCGCATAGTTAAGCTGGATATGCCATATTTAGTGTAGTATATGATTAACCTATTTTTTTTGTTCGGATCTGTTGTAGTTATATTAGAATTAACTATATATCAAAATACGGCGGGCAACGACTACCAGTTTCATGTTATCACGCAATCGTCAGGCGGCCACTAGCTGTAGCATGTAAAGTTAAATATATATATATATATATATATATATATATATATATATATATGTGTGTGTGTGTGTGTCTGTGTGTATGTGTGTGTGTGTGTGTGCGCGCGCGTGTTTGAGCGGCTATGTGCGTGCAGTTTGCTCTATTTTGCTGAGATCTGTAAGTGAACAGAATAAAAAAATTAAAATTTTAAAATTTTTTCCTCGCGTTTTTAGGTATGTGAATGTTCGTGAATGGAAGCCATATCGACGAATGCTTTTACAATACCTGTATTTAAAAAGTCAAATCACCTTCAAAACAAAATATAATTTAAAAAAAGCATTATTATTATTATTATTATTATTATTATTGATATGATTATTTCTTTGGATTTCTGTTGTATACACATTTCCTTCCGGATCCCAACTAGAGACCTATGGTTTCATGCCATTTTACATCGCTCATTTTGGTAAAAACTAAAAAAAAAAAGAATACAGACATTTTACATAGATAAAGCTCTTCGTAATCTGTGAGCTGTACTTGTGATTACAATTTTTTGTATTTCCTTAAGGCATGGGCTATCAGAAATCCATTCAATGTCTATCGGTTCATTTTCCAGGCAATCCGAGGGCTCCAACTACAACTGGAATTATTGATGTCCTCATGTGCCACATTTTTTAAATTTCACTTCAATATCCTTGTAGATAGATTTTGGAAGATCTTCAAAGATACATTACAATAAGCAGTGACTGCCATGTCAATACGAAAGCACATTTTGGTCTCTGATCACGATATCTGGACGATTAGCTTTGATTCTATTGTCTGTGTATATTTTATAGTCCTATAAAATCTTTCTCTTTAGATGAGTTTTCGTGATGTTCATACTAGCTTGTTGCAGCTTCCTTCACATTAAATTTGCATAATTTCCAGTGCAGTGCAGCTCATTCTATCATGGAGTCTAACACTGTGCAATCTGATACAAGATTCTGGATATATATCACAAAATCTGCATTTGGGATCAGCACAACTGTTCAGTATGTGTGAGTGGCAAGTTTTTGTTAGCAGACATTGGACATGCGCCGCAAGTATAAAATCTACGGTTTCAACTTTAACCCCGCACTACAGAACTACTGATGGTTACGGGGTTTGTCTACATCAACTTGTTTGGTACGTGCAGAGTATTGACCATGAAGAGACTTATGTAGCTATCGTCTTTTTGCATTTGGTCCATTGCATTTGCTTTCTTTTTTAGGTTCTTTGCCGCTGCAGTAAGTGCATAATGGTTTAGTTGCACTTTTTCATTCACATGAAATTCCCTTTTGAATTTGTTGGTTTCTTTTATTACTGAATAAAGTTTCTCGTTTCTTTCATGTTCTTTGAGACGGATCATCATCCAGTCTTCTGTAGTTTGCAGGTATCTTTGAAGACCGATTGTTTTAGTTTTGTCAAACTAATCCTCTTCCTCCTTCAGATCTGGATACACACAGAAGATCAATATCAGCCTTGGGATAATGAAATAGGTGGCAAGTAACAAGCTTTCTCGTTTTGACATCCATTTGTTTAATGCCAGTTATAGCACTGTTAAGGATGTTGAACTGTATTGCATCACATATATTGCCAAAGTGTTTACGGCTGATATGAAAATGTATTGCATGATAAGGACAGCAAAATTCTTTATGGCTGATATTATTATTATTATTATTTTAAATTCCAAGTCATTTCTTACTCTAACTTTCTCGAGTTAATAGTGTGAGAGAAATTAATTTAATTTCAATCAGAGCCAAGAAGTTTCAAAGCTGAACTTGAAATAAAAAAATAAAAAAAATAACTATATATTTCTTTTAGGGAATATATTGATGAAAGAAGGTTTGGAAATTTTGATACTCACAGGACAGATTGAAGGCAAGAGGGTCGGAGGACAACAACGCATAACCTACCTAGCATGCATATCACCTCATATACGTCTGTCTTATCACTAACAGAAGTTTATCTGTAAAAGCTGAACCCCCCCACAACCCCCCCACAACCCCCCCCACAACCCCCCCCCAAAAACAGTCGAAAACTAATACAGAATTTATCCATTTCTAACTTTAAGTCAGACGAAAGGCACGAGACAGTGGTCAGAGTAGGGTGGAAGCTATTTGTCTTAAAGGGAAGAAAGTTTTTTAAAATTAAATTCGGGTTTCTTTTTATAAAACTCCTTCAAAACAAATATCTTCCACCCTCCTCTGACGCCTCCCTCGTGCCTTTCGTCTGACTGAAATATAGAAATGCATATCACCTCATATGGGGAATAGCCTATTTCGGCAGACGAAGCTATGGGAGTCTGTCTTATCAACTTTCATGTAGATTTAGTTCGTGTCATAATATAGGTTTAATATAATGAGCTGCTATATTTCCATAATATTCATTCCCCTTTAACTCTTCAAATGTCGAGTTTGTAACTAATTCTAATTTCTATATACACCCATCGATAGCCTCTTTACCTATAATTTATAAACTTTCCCCTACTCTAAGAGTTCTCAAACATTCATTTTCATTAATCCCATACATCTTTGTATCGATATATTTTAATGTTATTTTTAAACCCCATTTTATTTCTCTTTTAATTTAAAATTAATATTTCATTCTTCATAAAAGCCCAAATTAATGCCATAATGTTAATATTCGGGTTTAATTTTATAAAACTTCTTCCCTTTACGACAAATAACCTCCACCCTCCACTGCCCCCTGACTCGTGCCTTTCCTCTGACTGAAACATTGAAATAGATAAATTATGTGTTAGTTTGTCGACGTATTTTTTTAGTTGTCACAGTTAAATTTCTATTTCCGACACGAACCCAGTCTATATTTCGTCGGTCAAAATAAGCTTATTCCACGTATGAGCCGATTTTGGATTTCATTGAGTATTATTTTTGCTCTGTAATAATAAATACATTGAGCACTTCTTATGGATTAGTTTCAATATTTTATATTACTAGGATCCACTTCGATTATATATCAACGGATTTATTACCTTTACTATATATACATACATATATTTAAATAAATTGTTGGAGGTACAAAACCGTAATACTGCAAGGAAAACGTAAAATTTATTTCTTATAGGCATTATGAAAAATAAAAAGTAAGAGATGAAAACACAAACAAGATAGACCAACCGGTTTCGTTCCCAAGATCATCAGGGTCGACTGGGAACATAATAATAATTTATTTCAAATTACATTTACTCACACAAACACTCTACATACAATTAAAACATTAAAAAATGAAATGATTAATTTGTATGAGGGAAGACAACAAAAAAATAATATATAAAAGAAAACGCAAATTCGCGCAGAGAAAGAAAAAAAACCCCAAATCCCAGGAAGGTAGGGGTGGAAAAAGTAGATGAAAAAGGAAGGAGTAGGGGAAAATGTATGATTGACGAACACTAGAGTATAATAACGTGAAGTCCAAGGAGACAGTCTCTTTGCTTACAAAGAGACGGTTCCCGGGACCGTATGTACATAGACTCCAGTGCCCGTAAATGAAAAGGAGAGTGCGAACTAGCCAGAACAGTGAACCAGTTCGAAATAAAATTTATTGCACAGTCCCTGCTATTTATGAGAGGTTCAGTAATAGCTGATATAATGAACTTAATAAACACCTGTGGAATAAAAAGATGAATGTAATAAAGTGAATATTGACGTCAACACTCAAAGGCTGTTTCGGGCCGCCCTGACCATGGCGTCTAGCATGAAACAGCCTGTCGCCTCTGGGTGTTGACCTCAGTGTTCACTTTTATATTTATATTTACATAAGATCTATCTCTGATATTGACCACTTTATCCCATAAATATAGCACACCTATATATATATATATATATATATATATATATATATATATATATGTGTGTGTGTGTGTGTGTGTATATATATATATATATATATATATATATATATATATATATATATATATAAATGGACGTTTATATATGCTCTGTCAATGATATCGAGCACTTTAACTCATAGATATAGCATACTTTAAACCAATATTTTGATAATTCTTTTCTCTCTCTCTCGCTCTCTCTCTCTCTCTCTCTCTCTCTCTATATATATATATATATATATATATATATATATATATAACCAACAACTATTAAATAATCAGTAATAAAAAAAACAAGTTAACAAACAAAAGTATAATTAGCCAAAATACTGCATACGGATCTGCAATTATTCCCACTCAATAGGATAATTCGAATCACAATTGTTACCGCCCGCCTAAATAACCGTTAGAATAATCCAACAGACTACCCACGATGCATTAAAATAGACTACCTATAATGTATTACTGACGTATACGTATATATATATATATATATATATATATATATATATATATATATATATATATATATATATATATATATATTTCTACATATATATATATTCGACAAAAAACACCACACACATGGACCGACGATTGCGTTTAGCATGAATGCGGTCATTTGGTGTTGACTTTAATGTTCACATTTATATTTACATATTCTCTTCCTGATATTGAGCACTTTAACCCACAAATATAGCATACCTTAAAACTATAGTTTAGCACACACACGCACACACACACATATATATGTAACTTTTTTCTAGTTACTAACTGAATTAAAATAATTGAAATATCCGTTTTTTGACAGTAATAAGTCTTTGTTATTTTTCAATAACATTCAATTATATATATATATATATATATATATATATATATATATATATATATATATATATATATATAATAATAATAATAATAATAAGATATATATAATTGAATGTTATTGAAAAATATATATATATTAATTTATTGCTTAAAAGTTATTTTTCATAGATACACATATTTGAGTAGATGTTCTGTATGCATCTTATTTCTTATAGGTTTTATCGAATATTTATGCCGTTAAATAGAAATAAATAAATAAAAAGACCATCTACGCAAATATGGCTGTCATTAAAATTAACGTTTATGCAATAAATTCAAAATATGTCGGGTTATGAGTATCTAATATCGGGTTAGCAATATATATATATATATATATATATATATATATATATATATATATATATATATATATATATATATATATATAAAAGTGAACATAGAAGTCAACACTTAGAGGCGACAGTCTGTTTCATGCTAGATATTGAGCACTTTATCTCATAAATATAGCACATCTTAAGACTATATTTCTTTATATATATATAAAAAACATATATATATATATAAAGAAATATAGTCTTAAGATGTGCTATATTTATGAGATAAAGTGCTCAATATCTAGCATGAAACAGTCGCCTGTCGCCTCTAAGTGTTGACTTCTATGTTCACTTTTATATTTATATATATATATATATATATACATATAAATATATAAATGTAAACATATATATATATATATATATATATATATATATATATATGTATTATTGGGGATAGAAGACGTGACTCATGGCGGCACATTTCTTTCGTATAAGTAGACTCGGATAAGTCACGCGACGGAATTTGTGAAGAGTTAACGCTATATCGAGTCTTGTTTGTTACCTCTCCGTCACCGAGATCCGAGGCTCCAGTGTGTATGATGTTTGCGTCATATCATAACGGTACTGGTTCGATTCTCGGTAATGGATACGCACTGCTGGTGAGTCCCAAATAGGACGAAACAGCTGTCGAGGTCTTTATGCATTTTGTTGAGGATTTTTCTAGACTAATTATTTAACGTTATGTATATATATTATATATATGCGCATTTCATTAAAAACGACTGACAAGTTGCTTTGATTTAGTTTTTTTATACAATTTGTCATACGATCTCATAATTATTTTCTCTTTGGATGATAAATTATATAAAAACTGTCCGAATGTTCTTTTTATCCGAGCGCTTTCGGCTATACATTTAACCATTTTCACGGATTAAATATTTTAACTGTTAAATAAGAAATAGTTTGTTGTATGTATGTTTTATAAAATGTTTTCTCTGTAAGTTCTCCATGCAAGTTCTCCATGTGTTCTCAAGGACATATGGCCCCGTGTAGAATCGCGTTAGCTATATATCCAGTGACAGGACCCAAAGACTGTGAGTTCAATACCTGGTTAAGGCAGTGGCGAACTTTCAGAGGGGAGTTACCAGGAGATAACTGATAATTGACATCCATTAAACATGGCACGTGGAACTAGAACAGTCTACCCCAGTGAGCGAAATAAAGGGTTCAGTTCGACATTCCAACCACCGTTAGAAGGCGAGAGCGTACAACGACCGAAACGTTGTAATTACCATTATCATGAAAAACGATATTATGACAACCATTATGAACATTATCCAACGTATTTCATGATATCTTTCGACGATGATATTAGAAACGTATCTGCTAGGTACAAACATACCATCTGGTCTGTCCTGATGACTTCCTAGCGAGCAAATGGATTACGAGATAATTGATACTGGCATTAATGACTGAAGTCCAGACTAAAGAAGTTGTCCGCTTCAGATTCCAGACTCAGTCGAAAACGATCATGCACAGGCTCAGGTCATCAAAAGTCAGATTATTTTATTCGTGGATTTCTTAAACCCCGCTTTTTCAGATTTTACGCTTCTCTTAACCGAATTTTATACACGCCTAAGTGAAAAAAATAAAAAACGATGTGATGGATGGTTTACGGGAAGTAGAATTGGTATGTCACGTTCAAATACCTGCTTAGGATGTTACCTTCTCTTTTTCACTAATGCCCTTCAAAGAACCTGAACCCATATCTTTTCCTTAGTTATAGGTTAAATATCTCACTAGACTAAGTTCCTCGTGTCCTGGTTGGAGTCCAGATTAAAAAGACAATTCTGAAGTCTCAACCGTCGATACGACAACAGGAAACAACTCCCCTTTCTTGGTAATTCACTGATATTAAAGAGAAAGACTCTATGGAGAAATATGTTTTTTTATATCCTGAAGGGTTATGACACAATTTTTTAAAGAATAATTTTAGTTTACGACTCGTTCTATTTTTAATAGTTTAAACCAAATTAAAATCCTTATTGTAGACGCTTTCTAAGGAGAATTTGTGCTTATTCAACACCCATAGACCCCATATATGGTTTACACTGCAACTGTGATGAGCAGAACTTAAGTTACAGTTTCTGGGGGAGAGCGTGTTAATTGCATGATCAAAAATTTGAACAAGCCCAACACACTCAAGCCCCGATGACTTGCGACTTCGTTCTAACACAGCACAGCAATTGACAGCCCCAAGGGTTTCCAACTATCCAGCTTCACTCACAAGGCTTGGGTAAACACGTGGTATGGTTTTCAAGTACTTTCCCATGTTGGTCAGTATGCGAACGTTCTAAACACGCGGCTACGTTCGCCTCTCTCTCTCTCTCTCTCTCTCTCTCTCTCTCTCTCTCTCTATATATATATATATATATATATATATATATATATATATATGTCCGTGTGTGTTCGGGTGTATGCGGTGGGGTGAGTGTGTGTTTGTGTGAGTGTGTTTTGTTTATGTAACCACGTATCTGTCTCTTGAACATTTTCTCTCTTTTTCAATTTCTCTGTATTTTGTTTAGCTATCTTACTATACACCCGTCTACGTCAAACTCTCTCCCCTAACTACATCTCTTCATATATATCAATCTATATTAGTTTCTTATCTATCTATCTATCTATCTATCTATCTATCTATCTATCTATCTATCTATCTATCTATCTATCTCAGTTTATATATTATCTATCTATCTATCTATCTATCTATCTATCTATCTATCTATCTATCTATCTCAGTTTATATAGTATCTATCTATCTATCTATCTATCTATCTATCTATCTATCTATCTCAGTTTATATAGTATCTATCTATCTATCTATCTATCTATCTATGTATCTCAGTTTCTTTATCTATCTATCTATCTATCTATCTATCTATCTATCTATCTATCTATCTCAGTTTCTTTATCTATCTATCTATCTCAGTTTATTTGGTACCTATCTATCTACCTATATATCTAATTCAGTTTCTTTATCTATCTATCTATCTATCTATCTATCTATCTATCTATCTATCTATCTATCTATCTATCTATCTCAGTTTATTTGGTACCTATCTATCTACCTATATATCTATTTCCGTTTCTTTATCTATCTATCTATCTATCTATCTATCTATCTATCTATCTATCTATCTATCTATCTATCTATCTATCTCAGTTTATTTGGTATCTATCTATCTATCTATCTATCTATCTATCTATCTATCTATCTGTCCACATAAATATGTGTACACAACTGTATATATTTGGTGATTAGTTGATGCTAAAATCTTTGCAAAATAAGTCCTTTTGACAAAGCTGAACAACATGAAAGTAGTTAGGATGCGATTAAATTGCTCTTTTTCTACTGTTTGATGAAGAGCCAAGCTGAGAAATGATGGCTAATGAATTGAGTGGACATGATTGAAGCAGACATTTGAGCCAGAGACGGCGAAGTTCAGATAAGAGCAACGCTTACATTAGGCTATTCCGTTATCACTCAATGATCGCTCATTTGCATAATATTCCAACGTCCGCAGACGCTGTGAACGCGGACTATTTGAGCCGAGGAAAGAGAGAGAAAGGAAAAAGAAAGAGGCGATAAATAAAAAAAAGAGGACAAAGAAAGAGACAAGTAGTGTAAGAGTGGTGAAAAGGAAAATGCGACCGGAATAGAAAGAAGAAAATCATAGCGTGGAGGTAAGAGAAAGGAAAAGCTGAAAACAAAAGCGATAGACATTTGAAATCGAGAAAATACGTAAAAGGAATTTGAAGTGAGGTAACAGGAAAAGTGATTTTTGGAGGAGGATTTTCAAAAAATGATTATGAGATATTAAATATATATATATATATATATATATATATATATATATATATATATATAAACGCAAAAAAAAAGAGAAACTGGAGTATAAGAAAGAAAGAAGAAAAGAAAGAAAAAAGAAATATGGAAAGAAGGAGAGAAAGACAGAAAGAAGGAATGCATGAAATGAAAAAAAGGAAAGAAAGAAGGAAAAACAAGAAGGTAAGAATGAAAGAAAGAAATGTATGTACGAGAAAGGGAATATAAGATCAATGAGCGGTAATCTAGTGACAAAAAGGAGAGAAAATGGAAAGATACGGAATTTGAAAAGATAGAGAAAATGATGAGAAAATCACACAATATTAGAAATATATACACGAAAAGAACAATGAAGGAATTCTCAGTAGAAACAAAAATAACGAGAAATTCTTAGTACCCTATTTGACGGCATATAAGTCGTACCTTTTTTTTTTTTACTAAAAATATCTTTTAAAATTCCTTTGCGTCTTATATGGCATATACAGGTTTACTAATTTTACTAATTACCAATTTTTTCATGATGTACCCTGCTAAAATTGGGATGCGTTTTATACACCCGTGCGTTTTATATACCGTCAAATGCGGTAATTCCTTCTTTCATTCAATGCTTCGCTCTAAAACCAATGACTTCGGATGATTTTCCACGTATGTTTTATGAAAAAACAAAACAAAACAAAGTTAATAATATCTAAAAATCCTGCTATCAACGTCCTGCGATTAAACATATATCGAACAAATTATTACTAAAGAGGGTCCTGGTTTTCAAGTTGCTCCTGTCTTCATTATAAAGAACAAGCGCAATATCTGTGATATTTACATATCGCTGATATTTAAATATCTACAATCATTTAAATATCTATAACCAACAAAGACTTGGATCTAAACAAAACGAATCACGAATTCTTTAAACCATTCGATGACAAAGAAAACATCTTTTGTACAGTTTTTACTCAGACGGACCGTAGTCATACATTCATTCGGACGTAAAGTAGAAAGTAAAATTTCAAAAGAATCCTTATATAATAACAATGAAATTCACGAATAAAGGATTTCTCGACTAATTAAACACGCATTATAATGTATGTATGATATATCATCAGAAGAATTAGAAATATTTCGTTATAAACAAGGAAAAGAGTACTAAACTCTTGAATGCTGGACAATCTGTTAAAAGATGAAGTGGAGACTTGAAGCAACAGAAATATAGATGCTGAAGATACAATGGACCGAATATGTAAACAACGAAGACGTTTCGAGGGAACTAATACTTAACGCCAGCTGAGGTTTCTGGGGGAACATAATGAAGAAAGAGGGCTTGGAAAATCTGATACTCACGGGAGAGATAGAGAGTAAAGAGAGACAGAGGAAAACAACACATAACATACTTATTGGGCTTGAGGAAATCAATGGCGGAACAGGTCTTAGGAGAAATAACAAAAAGATAAAGTTAATGAAGAGCTACAAGCAACAGGAAGTTGTAGAGAGCCATAGCCGCTTACGAAGAACGTGATATATCTTAGGCTGCTGTTTAAGTCCTACTTGTTGTATCTAATCCAGTACTGCTTGTCGGGTTATCTGTGTCTAGACAGGTTTATCCACCAGATTGTTATATTAGGAATGGTGGCTAGGCACCAAACAGGATTAAAATCAACATCTATGATAAAATGGACGAATCCTTTAATGGGATAAATGACCAACTAACAGGCGCAAGGATGTAGAATACCTGAGTTGGTATCTAGATTCACACCACTGGAGGTGTTGGACCTCTTGGTAACAGCCACATCTTCAGCAATATCCTTGTTCTTCTTTTTCGGTTCATATGATGTTCGTGTTTAGAGAGCGGGATTGATCAAATTCAGAGTCTTCCTCTACTTTATAAATGTCATACGCTGTCAATCTTACAAGAACATGAAATGACCCTGGCAAATGGCAAACGTGGAGCTAGGAAATGGAAATCCTTGGACCAGCCATTCATCAGTTTTCATGGAATGAATGTGTCAGAGTATGTCTCTCCAATGCAGGCCTCTTTAGCTACAAGAAGAGTCATATTAGCAAGCTTTCTTAAATTACGATCAGTATAACTGCAAGTATCTTAACATGTGCAATGTGTTTGAAAACCTACAGAAACCATTCCGGTCTCACCTGTTACATGAAAACCCACGAGTGAGATGAACAGAATTTACAAAACAGGTCAGACCGTGTACACAACAAATTAGTTTGCAACATCTGCAATAAGCTTTGCAGATCACTTGCTGTCTTCAAGAACCATTGTTGCTCTCACGAGAATTAGAAACCATTGATCATTTTAATATTGTTTTTATTACTATTACTTACTATGATTTCTGTTGTATACACATTTCCCTCCGGATTCCTACCAGGGACATAAGATTAGGAATGGCTTCATAACACTTCCCACAAACCGTTTTTGAAAGCGCCCCCCCCCAAAAAAAACCCCATAATAACACAAAGATTGTACATAGATTAAGCTTATTATTATTGTTGTTGTTATGCACATTGGTTTAAGATAGAGGAGGAGTACCTTGGGATATAAAAAAAAATCCTGAAGGTAGAGCAGTTGAAAATAGAGAGCTGGCAGAACAAAGACATGTAACAAGCAGCAGCAGTAATTTATAGTCACGGTATAATAGTGGAGGACTTCGTGAGAGCAAGACTGACTGCTATGGTTTGACTTTCGGGATATTAGGCTAATAACAATTACTCTATACCACATAAATTTACAAAGCTCGGGATAAGAAGATCTCAATGACAAAGTTTAGCGATTCTGAGAGAGCCGACTTCGAATTCTGGCCGTTGTTCGCGACTCACACTTTCGCACAAATACCCTTTGCAGCAACCAATAACTTTCTAACCCAGCTATAAGTTGAATAGCCGAATTGATTAGGCTCTCTTGACTTGAGAGGCCAACCCGACCAGGAGAAGGACATCCCTGAAATCAAAACCGGACTGAAGTGTAATGATTGTTTTGACAGAAGGATTGTTAAATAAAGATAGATATAAATGGAGAATTAAAAGGAAAAGAATAAATTAGGGACGAAAAATAGGAAATACGAGGAACGAGGTTTAAACAGAAACTTAGTAAATTAAGTTTTGGTTTGGTTTGTTTTACGTCATATCAACTGCAATGGATTATTTAATGCCGACAAGATTTTTATTGCTGGTAATATATATTTTTTTCAAAAATGTATTGTTGGTAATAATTTTTCTTGAAAAATTCATTGCTGTAATTAAAAACTATTTTTACTCTTATAGTGTTTTGACCCCAATTTTCGGGTTAACTATTTGTCCATAGATGGGACCCTAACAGGTGCTACGATCCCGGTCAGAGTGAACCTGAGAACACCAGAAATTAACAGATAGTTCCACGCTCCTCAAAACCTCCTGATCAAAGGCCTTGCTGTCGGATGTAGTTTAGGGCGGTAGTAGATTAAGGAATGTTCAGTAGAAAAGAATAAAATGATGGCAAAAAAAATTAAAAGAAAAGTAGAAACTGATAAAAAAATTTGAAAAGAAAGAATGAAATCGGGAAGAATTAGATAATAATTAAAACCTTATGTGATGGGCTTATCGGAAAAAAATTCAAAAGATCTGTGGTTCATATAACATCAGGACAACTTTCAGAAGTGTTTCAACATTACGCAGACACATCTTCCGAGTAAGACCACACATAGAGGAAAACATGAGTAAGGACTGCATGCACGCCGTTCTGTGCAGGAGAAACAGACCGCTCCCTTAACATAAGACTGCAGGGGCACCGTAAAGCCATAACATGAGGGCAAATAGAAAAATCAGGCGTTGCTGACCATAGAGGAAAAAGGTTGATCACCGGCTTCTGTGGGATGAGTAATAGTCAGAGAACAGAACTGGAAAATACGAAAACTTAAAGAATCAGCGCATATGCTAGGTCAAAATATCTCCTAAACTAGCGAAACATAGACATGGATATCATATAAGAACCAGTAATACAGAGAGTGCTAGAAGAAAAAAACAATTACACGAAGTTTTAATATGAGCTCTGTTAAAAATATTTACTAAAATTTATAAGTCCCGAAATCCATTCACTGATGTTTTCAGGGGTCCATGGCTCGTTGGTAGAAATAATTCTAAAAATAACTTGGCCCAAAGAATTTAAGTTTAATACCTGGCCACAGAGGGGGTGAAATCGTGGAGATTTGAGTTACTAACTGAAATTGAGATATCCAAAAAAATGAATAGTACGTGAAATTAGAACATTCCAACGTATATCACCTGAAAAAGGCCGGAGAGTGCAACGGTCAAAACGCCCTGAATATGGCAATAATGATGAGGGCAATCCGAATGATGTAAATAGTGTAAATATTTACAATATTTCATTTCAGAAATATAGATAGATATTAATAATTATAAGTGAATAAGAGAAGGAAAGAGAAGAAATGAAACAGAGAGAAAATGGAAAGGGAAGTATTAAAAAAAGAAAGAAACAGGAAAATTAATGAAAAGGGGAGAGATGAGGAAAGAGGATACATTAAAAGAGGAAGAAAATAGAAGGAAGGAAAAGATGATGAAAAGAACAAGTAACGGGTAAAGGAAAGAGGTGAATGAAAATGAAAAAGAAAAAGAAAAACTAGAATGAAAAGAGGGGAATATAGACATGATATAAAAAAAGCAAAAAAAAAAAAAAAGAAGAGAAAAAAATAGAATAACCGAAAAAAATAAAGAAAAGAGAAATATGAAAGAAAGAAAAAAAGGAAAGGAAAAGACAAAGCGAAAAACATAAAAAGGAGAATGAGAAGAGAAAAAGCTAAAGAAAACGCGGATGAAAACAATCTGGGAAGAGAAGCAAAACATGGAGTAAACACAGAAGGGACGTGGAATTATGTTTCGGTGCAGAAAAGATAATTAGTAAGGGCGGGAGAAGAGGGGAGCGGTTGATGGCGAATAAAGATCGATTTGTTCCTTTTCTCTTCAATTTGACATTAACCTTTGATCTAAAATTCATGCCGCAGCATCAATGGCCGCTTGCATAAATCGCATCGAAAGGCCGGTCGTTCATTTAAAACAATAGAGCCGACACGAAAGAGAGTCCGTGAAAATGTTTAGAATTTGCGGGAGAATCAAACAAATGTCCTGCCTTAATCTGTTCGCAACGACAACTATGGAAACAATGCATCCAGGATATAAATGTTTGGAAGCGGGAACATTTTCATGCTCTCTCCACACACACACACACACACACACACACACACACACACACACACACACACACACACACATATATATATATATATATATATATATATGAAGAAATATAGTTTTAAGGTGTGCTATATTTATGGGATAAAGTGCTCAATATCAGAGATAGGGCGTATGTAAATATATATATAAAAGTGAACATTGAAGTCAACACTCAGAGGCGACAGGCTGTTTCATTCTAGGCGAAATCATCAACATGAAACAGCCTGTCACCACTGAGTGTCGACTTCAATGTTCACTTTTATATATATATATATATATATATATATATATATATATATATATACAGGGTGTCCATAAAGTTTGTGTGAACTTTAAAAAATTGATAACTTTATTTGTATTTGCGATAGAAATAATTTGTAAAAAGGATTAGAAAGAAGTAAATCTATATTTTTTAAGGTTTTATTGAAATTTTATTTAAGTTTCCACATGTCCTCCATCATTAGCAATACAAAGGGTAATACGATTTTGCAGTTCACGGAAAACATTTGCCAACTGATTTACAGTAAGGCCGGAAATCACATTAGTTATTTTAGATATACTTAAAATTAGGTACATTAAACATTATAACATTTTTTACAGATTATTTTTTATCGCAAATACAAATAAAGTTATAAATTTTGTAAAATTCTCACAAACTTTATGGACACCCTGTATATATATATATATATATATATATATATATATATATATATATATACAGTTGTCATCCACAGACAGACTGTTTCGCTGTTTCACAGCTCATCAGTGTGGCTAGACGTCCGGTTGCTTCTAGCTAGGATCGAAACCCGACTGAATTTGCGTCAGTCCGAACTTCTCCCACTAAGCCGTCAGCGTACGGGATGAAGGTGAATTTTAGCGTGTTTATTATTAGATTCAGATAAACACACAGTGACTGACAGTGACTCAATTGAGTCGAAGAGTCGTGCAGTATTAGATTAAATAGTCACTGTTTACAAATTCACACCTCAAAACCAGAGGGCTCAACCGAAATTAATTTTTCAGGAGCTAATATTTTTGTCATCCACAGACAGACTGTTTCGCTGTTTCAGAGCTCATCAGTATGGCTAGACGTCCGGTTGCCTCTAGCTAGGATCGAAACCCGACTGAATTTGCGTCAGTCCGATATATATATATATATATATATATATATATATATATATATATATATATATATATATATGTATGTATGTATTTGTGTGTGTGTGTATTTAGGCAGCAATCGTTATTTCATGCACATTTCATTGAATACGACAGGCAAAGTGCATTGATTTATCTTGACCGTGTTTTAAAAATGAAAACATTATATAAATACATACATACTACAAACTATTTCTTGTTAACAATTAACATATTTCAAACTTGAAAATAGCTAAATGTATAGCCGAAAGAGCTCGGATAAAAATAACAAATCGACAGTTTTTATATATATCTTGTTTGTCGTATTCAATGAAATGTGCATATATATATATATATATATATATATATATATATATATATATATATATATATATATATATATATATATATATATATGCTCCTGAATAATTTATTCCGGTTGAGATCTCTGTGGAGGAAGTGTTGGTTTGTAAACAGTGACTATTACGGCTAATAATGCAAAACTCTTCTGTAAATTTAATCGAGTTCTCTCTGTCACTGTGTGTTTATCTAAAAATAAACACGCTTAAAATCACCTTCATCCCTGCCGTGCGCCAACGGCGTAGTGGTAGAATCCCGACTAACGCCATTTCAGTCGGGTTTCAATCCTAGCTGGAGGTAATCGGACGTCTAGCCACACTGATGAGCTGTGATACAGCGAAATAATCTCTCTGTGGATGACTATATATATATATATATATATATATATATATATATATATATATATATATATATATATATATATATATATATATATATATATATAAGAAGCTCGATTAAAAACAAGCGACATGTTCTGTTTGTATAACTTTTTAATTATATTTTTCCAATTTTCAGATAAAGTTTTGAATATGATGTTCGAAGTTGTGGAAAAAACTATCTGAAGTTCATATTTTGTTATTGTTCAAGTACTTTCGACTTTTGCAGTTGTCAGAAAAAAAAGTATGTGTTGTTTGCATGGTAGTTAGAATTCCTTTGTTTACAACCTGATATTATGGGGGAAGCTGGATTATGAAATAGTCTAGCGTGATGTCGTGTGTAAAGGACAGTGCAAATGAGGACCCATAAAAAGAATGCGATTAATTTAATTTAATTTAAGTAATTAGTTTATTATTAATCTCTATCTATAAAAGGCAGCATCTCTGTGTGTGTAACGAATGCTCGGCCGCAATTTTCGACGGATTTGCACCAAAATTTGCATAAACATGCTCCAAGTTAGCGAGAAGGCAAAGACACACGTTGCATTTCCCAACTGCCATCAATAGTGGAAATAATGAATTTTTTCATGCTTCTACGGCAGTTTTCATGTAGTTTGCGGCTATTTTCTATTGGCCAGCGTGAGAGCCTATAGCTGACTATAGACAAAGACAAAACTTGACAAAGAATCTTGGTTATAATGATTAATGC
>OZ038477.1:21589812-21597312 GCA_964036315.1 Acanthosepion esculentum | reverse complement strand
TTACAAACGAAGAACTGTACCAGACAACAGAAATCACATTATTGAAGCAACAACTAAAATGGATAGCACATATAATTCTAAGAGAAAATAAAGATATAATGAAGGTTTTGACATTCCAAACTACAAATAAGAGATTAGGAAACAAATACTGGAAGGAACAATAACAGCTACTGGACCTGAGAAACCTATTTTCATGAAAAATGTTTACGATAGAGATTTTATAAATTTCAAATGACAGCCGGCGTGTTTCATTTTATATTCAAAATATGACTCTTTGAAAAAAAAAGGGGTTTTCACTAAAATAATGTTTGTAGTAATGACATTTTATATGAATATATATGTTTAGAAAGGTGAGAAAGAGAGAGAGAGAGAGAGAGAGAGAGAGAGAGAGAGAGAGATGAAGTGGAAGAGAAAAATGATTTATGGATAGATACACTGATACACAGAATTAGGTACACACGAGTACAAACACTGCCGCATGAAAGCGCATTTGTGCATGGACATACTAAAAGACGAAAACAGATATAAAATACTTGATCGTTTTTTTTTTAAAGAAAAGTAAACCGAACGTCAACATAATTAAAATTTAACGTCGAATATATTTTTTGGATAATCAACCATTATCATTCCTCTGTCCATTCGAATCAGATAAGATCTGTCTGTATACGGACGAAATCTCAAAGAAAAGTTTCGAAGATTAAGAAAAAAAAGCACATTCATTCACGATACAAATACGTTCAGAAAACTTAAAATAATTTAGTTCAATTTTATTTTTCATTTTATTTTTCTGTATTTTTGTCCTTTATATTTTTGTAATTTTTTTTAACCTTTTGCTTAATGAGTTTTGCTTCTGAGCACAATGTAAATACACACACACACACACACACACACACACACACACACACACACACATATATATATATATATATATATATATATATATATATATATATAAACAAGAAAAGAATAAAGAGCTAATTTGTAAAGCTTGAAAAAGAGGAAGCGCTTTTTTTGAATGAATTGAAAAATACAAATAAAAATATAGAAAAAAAAGAAGTTGGTGGAACAGAAAAAAGATAGCTTGGAATGAAAGAAAAAGAAGACGGAAAAGAACGGAAAAGAACGGAAAAGAACGGAAAAAAGAAATAAAAATGTACTCGAAAAATGAATAACACCAACAAGCAAAGCAAGCAGGTATAAATCTATAATGAATCAGAAAGCGGAAAGATAAAAATAAAGAAAAGATGGACATTAAAGGAAAGTTTAAAATGAAAGAAAAGGGTTTTGGGGATGAAAAAATATTTTAGTTAAAACATAGAATGAAGGAAAGAACGAATAAAAATGAGAAAAAAAGAAAAGAGAAAATAAAGAAAACGAAAGAAAACGCAGTCTTCTTTCTTAATAGGCTTCAGGAAGACGATCATTTTGATCTCCTTTGCACGTTCGAAAAAAATTCTCCTTCTTTGGTATTTTTTTAGCTTATGGATGACTTAAATGTCGGAATGTGCATGACATTGCCAGCGCGGTGTATGTTTCAGAGCTGTCGGCGCATTACACATCGTACACTTTTTCAGGATGGCCAGGATCTGATGTATTTTACCGCAGTTCAGTAAAAAGAAACAAAACAAGCAACAACCACAAAAAAACCCCCGGGTGTTCCTTTGTTCCAGATTTATAGTATCATAGGGGTTACATCCAACAAAACAGGACATATCAAATGGCTTTCTCGTCACATAATTCATACTTGTTTCCGCAACACCTCATATAAACCGATCTTCTTCACAGCGTATAATGAGATATTCCTGGAGGAGGCACGGTGGGTAGCGGCTCGCATTGAGGAATTGGAGAGCCGTGTTCGAATTCCAGTCGAATCCATTACATTCACTTACGAAAAGTATGAATCCTCTTGTCTCCCCAGCTATGGGTAAATAGCAGGACGGACCGGGTTCTATAGCCTTTGATGGCAAAGAAACGCAGAAATAAACGGCAACCTACGGCGGGAAAAATCTGTCTCGTCAGTCATGTATCGAAAGGTACATAACTGCCTAAGCGTGTATCATGTATGGCACATAACTGACTGATTCCATTGTTATATTAACAGGAAACATTCCAAGTCATCAATAAGCGAAAATGATTCGTATTTATAACGGGAGTCCAGGCTGTGAATAGATTATTTGTGGTAGATTTCTTAGTAAATTTTTATTAATTTAATGTTTCTTGTTGTTGTTGTTGTTGTTGTTGTTGTTGTTCTTCTTCTTCTTCTTCTTCTTCTTCTTCTTCTTCTTCGTATTTTTTTCCCTTTCCTAAAATCTGTTATTACATCAATCTACAACAGTTCATTAGGTTATGATGTTTTTAACTGTTCCCCCTATCATAAATATGCCTTGTGGGTGTCGAATATTCCAAGATCTCATTATATACAACTAGCAATTCAACTTTCTCTTTCTGTTAAGTATAAGTGTCCTTGTCGTCATTAAATAACCCGTTGAGGTTGATATGCAGTAAACCAAACCAAACCAAATCAATCTTCTTCATATGTGACGAGATTGTCCAGCATTCACTGCTTTATAGAAGAACTGATATTACATAACAATATAGTACTCTTTTGTTTATTTCTAATGAAATTATCCCGTTTCTTAATACTTTGCTTAACTTTTGGAAGTCATTTTTCGTTATTCGAATTCGCCTTCGGATTTCGGTGATGCATTTTTACGTCCTTTGTTACAAGACAATATAGTGTCTATATTTCTGAGATGAGGTATTATGTATATTATTTATATTATTCGGACTATTGTCCTCATCATTGTCGCCATATTTATTACAACGTTTCGGCCGTTGTACGCTCCGGCCTTCTTCAGGTGGTTGGAATGTCAAACTGAACCCTTTATTTTGCTCACTGGGGTAGACTGTTCTAGTTTCTACGTGTCATGTTTTAATCGATGTTAGTTATCAGTTATCTCCTGTTAATTTTCCCGCTGAAAGTTCTCCACTGCCTTAACCGGGTATTGAACTCACACTCTTCGGGTTCTGTCACTAGATATAACCAACGCCTTTATCCACTCTGTCATGTGTCCTTGAGGATACATGGCACAGTGGATAAAGAACAGTGGCACAGTTGAACTAGAAAGATCTAATCCAGGGAGCGAAATAAAGGGTTCAGTTCGGCATTCTAACCACCTGAAGAAGACCGGAGCGTACAACGGCCGGAACGTTGAAATAAATATGGCGACAAAGATGAGGACAATAGTCCGAATAATGTAAATAATGAAGACAATGTAGGTCAACTAATTCTTATACAAAACTTTGTTGACGTCGTTTTAAGAAGTAAAACCGGAAAGGGAAATGAAAGGACTAAAAACAGAATTCATGGTCGTAAAAAATAGAAATAAAGCAAAAGGTGTAACATTAGAATTGCGAATCAAGAAGGTAAAGAAATTGAAGTGTAGTTACAGACGACGGGAAAAATGACATAGAAATCCGAAAGTGGATTAGAACAGCAAAAATAAATTAAGTATTTGGAAATATAAAATTTCATAATAAACAAAAAAAAAAGTGCTGAACTGTTACATAAATTTACTTTTCTTATATGGCAGTGAATGCTGAACGACTATTTTTTACAAAGGGAAAGGAAGTTTGAAGCGATGGGGATGTCGATCTATGCCAGGGTTGGCCAAACTTCCTTAATGTAAGAGCCACATACGATAAATTTAAAATGTTTGATAGCCGCAAGACAAAAAAATTTACACATACATTTTTTGTTACATACACATTAACATTAAACTTACGTTTTAATGCAATTCATACCCAGTAAATTATTATGAAGCTTGAATTTTATCTTATCTTTTATATTAACTGTAATGAAACATGAGCTCAGACAACATATTTCCACGAGCTGCATATTGAAGATCAAATACCCGCATGTGGCTCGCGAACCGCGGTTTGCCAACCCCGAGACTATTCAAAGAATACCATAGATTGAACATGTGAGCAATGGGAAAGATTTAAAGAAAACGAGAACTGAAAAGGACATTGCTACAGAGCAGACAGCTGATATTTATGGGACATACCGGGTGTAAACGCAAAATTGTCCAAATCGTGTAACAGCAAAATTCTCCATTTGTTAGATTAAGCTTTGAACGCATCTTAAAATGATTTAAAATATCTTATTGGGATTCTATGAGGTTTTTATAACACTATTAGACTCTAATTTGAACAATAAGAATGTACTTATCTCTAAGTTAAAATGATAATGCCTTTTGCAGTTATGACCTTCTGATCAAGTTTTCCTATCTACCACTTCCTCTTTATTTAAACTTATTCACCGTTCTCTTGGTGGTTCTTGAAGGATCTTTGAAGATGGTAACCAGTGTATGAATGTTGGTACCATTCCTGAAGGCGTAAATGATCTTTTTCCTCTAACCATTGCTCATTTAGGAAGACATAGTGGGGCTGACAAAAAACGATTTTAACCTGTTCTCTTTTTAGCTGAATAACTCAAAGGATATTTAGTGAGCCTTTCAACACATAGTGTCAAGATGGCTAAACGTTTTATCTGAAAACATGGAATAATTTAAATCGTTTAGTGGTTTTTAGATATTAAACATTTTGTGAGATGTACAATTATCCCATGCTGTTACACGATTTGGATAATTTGGCATGTTGAAGATTAGATAGATTGATTTTTTTACGGTTTATCACCCTTTTGTGGGTTATTTAAAGCCGAAATATAATTTTTCGATTGTAAGTAGAATTGCTGTTTTTGTGCGTGAATATTACATTACTAATTTTTTGAAGATAACAAAGGCTTTTCCAAATACAAATCCTGGTTGATAAGAGAAGGTCGATTCATGCCTTTCGTAAGGTCATTGTTGCATAAGTTAATGTAACAAACTCGGCTGAAATCCGAACTCGGCTCTCCGATTTCTCATGCGCTATCAAACGCACATCGAATGAAAGAAAAGGATTTAGATAATTTAACGCACATAAAACATATTTTAGGAAGAGGCCTGGGGAAAAAAATCGAATTACGTACAAAACGTTTTAATTCGAAGAGATGGTGGAATATGTAATGTTGGGATTCAAAAGTTGCTTAATATAGGTACAGGAAGTTGTGAAGAGACGTTATCGCCCATATCCTGAGGAAAGACGTTACATAAAAAGGAAGAATTTATTGAGTTCTGGAGAGTTCCATTACATTAATTAATATTTAAGTAAGATTTGCTTTCAAGATATACATTCCTCCCGCCACAACTGGGCATCTATAAAGCAGACGGTTCTATTTAAACGCAAAATCACGTCTGTCAAACAATAAGATAGCAGGAATTCAAAGTAAAAGCTTAGGGAAAATCGTTTGGGCGAAATATTTAGTAAACAAATATTTTGTCTAACAGTTGAAGACAAAAATATCCAAAATAACTGAATATTTTAAGTACGTGTATATGACGTTGATACAACAATTTTTAATATAATTTCAATTTGATTCATAATCAATATTTGGTACGAGATTAGATTCATAATTGGAAATGGAAAGAATTCTATATATACATAGTTGATATATATATTCATATACAGAACTACATGCAAGATATCCCAGAAAAAGAAAGATAAAGCCATTCTTCAACAAACTAAATTTGTTTCAATGAATTTTTCGTACGCCACTTTTCAGATAAAGTTCGATTTTTAAAATTTTTCGACATCTTCGTTTTTCTGGAATTGTGAAGGGGACAAAAATACTTTGCATAGATTGAACTGATACGAGTAACATTTCTGTATTTTATCCTAGTTGTGTAAGAACACCCGATGTATGAATATTTTTTATACAACACAAGGAGGGGCGCTGTTAAACAGTAAGTAAAACACAAAACTTGTAATACTGTGAACACTCACGTGGAAAGGAAAGAGATATTTTTATCTTGTTCTCAAGTGTTTGTTTGATGAACCAGCAGATAATTGCTTTTGAGTTTCGGTCTTATAAGAGGCATAAACTATGACCGGAGGACAATGTAAACCAAAGGGATAGATGAGTACTTTTTGGTTAGCAAGTGGCAACAAAACCGGAAATAAGCTATATCCGGGTCAGTCAGTTATGTGCCATGCGTGATACACACTTAGACAACCATGTATCATTCGATACATGACTGACGAGGCAGATTTTTTCCCGCAGTAGGTTGCCATTTCTTTCTGTGGTAGACCAGTTGCCATCCAAGGCTATAGAAGCTGGTCTGTCTTGCTATTTACTCATAGCTGGAGGAAGAAGAAGAGGATTCACACCTTTCCAAAAGGTATAAACACGTAAGTGAATGTAATGGATTCGACTGGAATTCGAACTCGGCTCTCCGATTCCTCAATCCGAGCCGTTATCCATTAATGAGCTATATTAACAGTTATGCCAGGTATCAGGGAGAATTCTATCTTGCCCTTGGCAGAAGACGGGCGCGTAGGACACGTGCTTCCGACACCTCTATCTGTATTGCCAAGACAGTGCGTCCAGATGTGTAGATAGGTGAGAAGTTGTTAGGGGCGAGGTGAGATAGCAGAAGTTGTCCTAATTATAACCTATACAACCAGACGAGTAGGCAAAGCTATGTATAAACACCTACGTGGGAAATATGGGTCGCGTTCTCTTTTTCAAGTCGTGGCGTTTCTTTCATCGTGTTACCTTGTGAACATGCATCGCGCCCTTTCCCAGTTTTCAAATCGGAAATGCAACCGTCGGTCGGGGAAAGCTTCGGCGAGGGTTGCTTTGATTATAAAGTTTCTTATTCTCTTAGTTTAAAAAAAATGAAAATTCAACCCTGTCCTCTAAACAATTAGGCAGCTTCAGTCAACAATATGCTTCGATTTTCCTTAGTTTGAGTGGAAACAAAACTGGGTAAGTATACGTTCAAAAAACGAACGGTAGGTAAAATATGACTACGACGGGAAACGAAAACACGAATCCTGCTTTCAATATATTGGAGTTTTTATTAACGGATTCACCAAGCATAGACTTGGACATAGATAAATGCACTTTGGAAATATTCGATGCTACTGCTGCCTTATTTATACGATAGACTAAGAGACCATAATAACCATAGCTCTATAAATCCGCCAACAGCTTCTCACGCATGAACATTCGACTTGGAACCGATTGGTTCTAATTGTGATTACGCGTATAATTGCCCATAACCGGAATTTTCTAACTTACGGCCGATTGGCACTTGATTCCGAAAGTTTTATTTAGTTACTCTGTTATGTTTATTCTTAGATGTAGAAAGAGTTCAGTTGCGTGGAGTCCTTACATGTAGAATTTACTGTGAAATCAGTCATTTAACTTCAGACCCAGATAAACTTTAAAACCCTTTTGACTTCGTGCGCGTTTCAACCAATTTGTCAGGGACCGTTTGTACTCCCAAAACAGAAAATAATAAAAAAAATATTATGTGGTCAATATAAACAACTTGTTATTCAATAAAACGTCTGAATCTGCTTTTGAGTTTATTTTTAACGAGGTTTGATCAA
>OZ038477.1:21569812-21584812 GCA_964036315.1 Acanthosepion esculentum | reverse complement strand
TGTTATTCACATGTTCAGATATCTAAGTACTGACCTGGCTCAACATTTTGTTCAGCCATCTAAATACTGACCTGGCTCAACTAAGTACTGACCTGGCTCAACATTTTTTTAAAATTTCACAAGTGGCTACCCACCTGCGTACTGACCTGGCTCAACGTTGCTTAACTTCGGTGATTCTATGAGTACCGGTGTTTCCACGTAATATGGTCGTAAGCCTGTATACATCTACAAGTATGAAAACCCGGCTCAGTGCTAATCTGGATATATTGCATATTTTTGTCAATGAGATGCTTCGTAATGTTGGTGTGAATCGGTGCGGTGTTGTGCAAGCTGAACACAAATATTATCTCATCCCGGGCATTACTGATATCTTAACATGTATTGCTTCTCTGATTTCTTAAGCCCAGTGGCGAGTGTGATTTGGCGACGGGTACAGGATCGACTGGCAACGTCGCTGTTGACATATACACCGGCTGTCTTTGGTAGATTTAAAATCGTTTACGTTCCTATGGAGGAAAACGTATGACTTTGGTGCTTCAAAGTTAACTCAGCATCCATGTTTAAGGATAACACTGCTCACTAGATATCTGGAAGAGTCCAGATAAGGTGATGTTGACTGCCTCGCTGATTTAGTTTGGCCAGTCTAGCAGGGCTGGCGGATGTCCCATTAAGCGCTCGAAATCAAACAATGAAATTTACACCAAAATTTAACACCTTTTGCTGGAAATGAGCTATTGTTCTCTTGCTCGAAGGAACGCCCTTGCTAGATAACTCAGTCGCCACGCAGTTGTTATTAATACGCCTGTATGAAGATGGTCAAATCGAAGAGCCTGATGGAGTCTTGACATTCTTCTGAAGAGACAGGAAAGCAGATGAACAAAGCGAGGCTAGTGTATGTCTTTCTGTACGAGCATCGCTAATATCTCGCTTCAACGTGCTACCATGTATTATAACCGAGAGACTTATGCCAGTACGGTTACACCTTGCTAGTAGTCGTTATGCTATGCTAATCAAGGTTTAGACATCTTCACTTGTCATAGATGAAACTATAAAGAGCTCATCCTACGAGGCGTTTTTAAATCTCCTTCAAACTGTTCCCACGACTAATAAAATCATCTTGTTAAGCAATTTTAATACTAGGGTTGGAAGTGACTGGTAGACTTGGAGTTTCCTGGGAAATGTCTTGAATATGGCAACGAAGATGAAGACAACAGTTAGAACAATGTAAATAGTGTAAATAGTACGTACATTATTTTCAATTTTCTTTTCTTTCCTGCTTCTCTACGCCTTTAATGACTATAATCAGGGAATATATTTGGTTTGGTTTTATTTTACGGTATATCTACATCAATGGGTTATTTAATGTCAACAAAATTTTTGTTGCTGGTAATAATTTTTTCCTTCATAAATCTATTTTTGGTAATATTTTTTTCTTCAAAAATGCATGGCTGGCAATAATTTAAAAAAAAGTATTTCTGGTATTAAAATCTATTTTTACATTTTCATAGTGTTTGGACCCCTACTTTGGGAGTTAACTATTTGCCCATAGCTGGGACCCTAACAGGTACTACCACCCCGGGTCTGGGTGGACCTAGGAACACCAGCAATTAAGAGGTGGTTCCACGCTCCTCAAAACCTCTTGCTCAGAGGCCTTGCTGATGGACGTAGTTTATCGTCTTACCCAGGACGCGGATGTAGTTTATCGTCATACCCAGGATGGCAGAGAATATATATATATATATATATATATATATATATATATATATATATATATATATATATATTATCGCGTGCAACTGGTAAACTAAGCAACGTCCGATGTTTGTCTTGAAAATCTTAGATATTTGTAGCTCTTCTCTGAGACATGTATACACATGAAATGACATGGTCTTCAAAATATAACCGGAAATGCAGGCTTTGATGAACAAACTTTCCTGCTCCTGTGCAGCTTTCGGCGTTATTTTCAATACGGACAAGACAGTGGTTATATTCCACCCTGCTTCTGACACGTTTTACATCGATCCATCGATATTTTTACATTTGGTATTTATCCTGTACATAGCCCACGGGCACTTCTAGGTAGAGGTTTATAGAGTAAGATATGTGGATATGTGCGGAAGATGACGGTTAACCTTGGACTTGAACATGTTACGATTGTAGTGATCAGAGTAGCAGTCTCTTAGGAGTTAGTTACAAAACGTAGTGCTTCATTGGAAGAAGCTACTTGAATGAAACATACATCTTACCGCGGGAAGATGAAGTGGATGAATGCGGTTTGCTACATTGTGTGTGGCATGGCGCTTCTTAGCCGAGAATATTAAAACTGGTGGAAGTAATGAGTGGAGTTCATCTGCACATTCACCATGGAAATAGCGATAGAATAGTTAGAGGCCTGTGACGTCTCATCTGTGAGTAAAAGGTTGCAGATTGGGAAAATAAATCGTTTACTACAAGAACGCGGAGACGCTTTTGGGAATTGAAGACTGTGTAGTTCCCGTCCATATATGGTATCAACATTTTCAGTCTGATCTGGCTCTTGTAAGGGTAGGGGATAGCAGGAAGTGTGAGATACTTGCTGGAGCGGTACAGGGAAGCGGTCATTTACCCAGCATCTATAGTGTTTGATCATAGGTAGTAGTACCACTTGAGATCTGGGTTGAGTTTAAGGCTCTCAAGGTACGGGACCTCGATGAGGAAACATCCGTTAACCACAATTAGTGAGTGGCGGAATGTCGTTAGTTTGGTTTTTGAGGCATTGAATGTGAACAGCCAGTTTTTTTTCTCTCACTGAGCTGTTAGAGTTCGGTCTGAAGAGAGATCAGCTGCCAGGCTTTGGTCATCTTGATTTTTGAAAGGGCATCCATAAGCTGTGGTATCAGCTGCATAGATATTTACTAACAATCTGAGAATGTTTCTAGGCAGATCATTAATATAAAGCTGAAAGAGGGTTAGACCAAGGAGAGAACGCTGACGGATGCCTGCATTGATCTCACATCGGAATGAGGTTACGGTTCGGCGCTTTCAAAGAAATTGAATTCAGTGTTTTCAGAAGGAATAAATTTCAACACATAGAGGAATTTGACATATATATTTTTATGTAAAGAATAACAATACAAGAAGAGAAAAATATACTTGTGTATAAACAGATAGATGGAAAAGAAGAAAAGTATTATAGGTTTTGCTATTAGGAAATGTGTGTGTTTGTGTAATGCCTAGATGATGCACAACATGACTGTGTTTGTAGTTTAGCAGCAAGCCACCCAGGGAAAGAAAGTTTTCACAGTGAGGATAAGATTCTGGTTAATTCTGCTATATTTCAGAATAAAAGCAAGGAAAGGTTTTATTTTCCGATCCTTTTATAGTTCTGAACAGAGCCACTTAGTGAACGTCTTGGTATGTATGAGCCCCACTTGAGGGCTGGGCTGAGTTTAAGACCTAATAGTTATTGAGGGCATCGGGCCTTTTTCAGGGATCACCTATTCGCCATGATTGTTGACAGTTCATCGTCTGATCGGTGATGATGTTTGGTTTTCAAAGCATTGAATGTCACCAACCAATCCCCCCAACACTGAGCTGTTAGCGCTAGGAGAAATCAGCTGCCAATCTCTGGTCATCTAGAGTTTTGGAGGTGCACCCATATACTGTTGTAAAAACGGAAGATAAATTCCCCTATCTTAGGATTACTATAAACAGACACTGCATTCTTTACATTAAAATACCTGCCCGTGTGAAGAAGGTAACTGATGCTTTTGCAATACTCAAAGATCGTGGTTGGTCGTAGAAAGGACGTAAGAAGTGCATAAGAATGGCGGTCTACGATGCTCGTGTGCTGGCATGCCTGCTGTTCTCCGGTGAGACATGGGTTGTGTGCCGCAAGCGTTTAGATGATTTAGAGATTCCACAAACGCTTTTTGAAGATCGATTCTTGATTTCCAGTGGACAACGCACATGTCCAACTGCGGTCCTAAAAACGTCAACGCAATCAACATTGAAGCGCCTAACATTCAATCATCATCTCTACAGCCCTTGCCAAGGAATTCATTTTAGTTTAGAGTTTCATTATGGACGACGCCCTGCATAGTTTTTGTGTATCGTCCAATATTAGAGATGGATTTACTTTTACAGTGAGTACTAGCTATAGATGGAAGGCCATCGGCAAGGGAAAAGTTTTCCGATCGAATGTCACCAAACCATAATTAGCATGGCCGAATATTTAAAGTTTTATTATCATAGACAGCAAAAAATATTCTTCTATTCTGTTACTGTAAGAGATATTTTCAATTCATACAACATATATTGTCTGATATGGTCGGATTTAAACTTATTTTAAAATGGTAACATCGATACAAAATTTAACCAATCTGATGTTGATTAATATTCCATGAAAGAAAGACAAAACTCCGCAGAATATAACCATTGATAATTATTCTATCAGAAGTCTTAAAGAACGTTTCCTCAAAGTAATAACGTCAAAAATAGGGCAGGACTTTATTGTCAACCGAATAACTTAGAATGAGATTGTGCAATCAGCGCTTACATGTGCTCGAGACAATATGCAATAGGTTAATGAATACTGCCAATTGGGAAATACAATTCATGTGTTTAAAGTTATATCAGAAGCTGTGAAGAGAAATTGAACCTGGTTTTGGGATTTCATTTTCGGATACTCTATAAAGTGCTTTACTTCTGAATCACGATCACTTCAATCGAACCATATTTTTAGCGATAGTAGTTGTCAGATGATCAGTCTGTGTTCACAGTTTCAATGTCCATTAGAAGATGCTCGGACAAGATTACCTGGACTGAAGCCAACGCATCGAAGAGCCAATGTTCCAGTCAACCAACCAAGCGTGTCCGCTGAAAGTTTTCTCTCAGTAGCGCCTGAAATCTGTCACATATTAATTACATCAAGGTGTTTGCTCCCGGGCTTTCCATTCATTCTTAGAAATTCCATTAGGGCAGTTTTATCCAGTGATGTTTTTTTCCTTGTTGCTGTGGTCCCTTTTAGCATAAAATTCATAACAAAATGATTTCTTGGAGACTCTTTGTTATAATGGAGAGGCAACAAAACAGAATTCGTTTTGTAATTTCATGGGGCCGAAAATAGCGACAGGAACAATTCGTCTCCGAAAAGGTACTTATTTAGTAAATCTTTATTACATATATATTATTATGTTTCATCTTTTTCTTTAATATTATTTTTTATTTAGCCGATGAATTATGACTGTTAAAATGCAACAAAAATAATAAAAAAAGACGAATAGACGAAAATAATACTACAGAACAGTAATAATAAGGATGATGTACAAGTAGTGTAAGGAATATTGACGAACCAAGTTCAAATTCTGGTCTAGTCTGTTTCCTTCATTTTCGCATAAATACACTTGTGAGGACGTAAATCCGCCAATTCTCTATCCCTCAGCTAAGGGTTAAACATTAAGGTAGATTTTGCTCTCTGGCATTGATGTGGAACCAGACTAAAACCGTGGAGAAAGAAACGTGAAACCCTTCCCTTTATTTCCTAAAAGATGCATGACTTTAGAGATAATAAAAAAGGAGGAAATTGTGGAGAGCCATGATGGCCTCTCTTCTGAATTGTGATCGAATTAAAATAAACAACAACAACAACAACAACAACAACAACAATAATAATAATAATAATAATAATAATAATGATAACATCTGAATCACAAAAAAATTAAAACTGTAGCATTATTATTAATGTTTCCTGCATTCTATCCTGTACATCCGGGTCATCTACCAATTAAGTTGCAACTAAAAAAATATCAATTTTATGCCAAATTATCTTTAGAGCATAAAGTACAAGTTCAAGAGGAAAAATGGGAAGTTCTTAAACATTCACATTTCTTTTTTTAATTCTTTTATACAAAACACTTACAGGCGCATTTCTGTTACGTACATATCGTGCTGCATACAGATTACATTACGTATACTTTAATGTGTATTTTGTAGCGTATATTCCGTTACGCATTTCACTTAGCTATGTCCTGTTAAGTATATCATCTTGCTTATATATACGCATGAATATATATATATATATATATATATATATATATATATATATATATATATATATTGTTGTGGATTCCGGGATGAAATCCGGTATCAAATAATAACAAAATGTTGTGGTGAGAAGAGAGAAATCTTTTCTTTCCGTATAAGGTCCCAATTTCTCATCCCAATTTTTCTTTCCTTTTTTTCTTTCCCGAGTGAGTTCGAATTCCTCGTCGCCAGTTGTTGTGGTCGACGAGGGAGAATTTTTTTTTCCGTCCCGTGTGAGTTCGATATCCTCGTCGCCAAATTGTTGTGGATTCCGGGATGAAATCCGGTATCAAATAATAACAAAGGCCAAGAATGAATATAGGAAATAAATGTATTAACGTAATAATACAAACTGGTAATATAGGTTAGTAGTTCCAGGAATGTGGGGTAAGTTGACAAATATATATAAAGTCTTTGGTATCGACGTATCGCTGTATGACTTCTTACTGAGTCTAAGTGCTTGTGACTGTGACTCTTGCCGCTACGTTATTCTACTGACCGACTCAACGTTTCACTACTACTCCTGACTTAAAAGTCGGGTATTCACTGGTAGTAGTATATGTATACCCTGGGTGAGTCCATTTGTGTAAAAAGAGGAGATCCCTCAACACATATATATATATATATATATATATATATATATATATATATATATATCAGTGAATATAGAAGTCAACACTCAGAGGCGACAGGCTGTTTCATGCGAGACGCAATCGTCAGGCTTCGAGTGTTGGATTTTATTCTCGACTATTTATATATATGTGTCAGTGGTGCATTGTGGGTATTCCATTCTGGCGGTTATTTTGGCGGAAGGGGCTTCTTTATTCATTTATTTATTTATTTATTTGCGTTAAATTAATTTACTTGCTTTTTATTTTCATTTTTTATTTTATAAATAAATAATAAAGAAATGAAAAACTGTACTCCGCCAAATTAGCAGAATAGACTATTATTATTATATATTTTTTTACTACGCTAATAAAACATAGAAAACAGAAAAGAATAAATAAATATATCGAATAAAAAATGAAAACAAAAAACAAGTAAATTAATTTAAGCCAAATAAATAAACAAGCCACTCCCGTCAAAATAAGGGCCAGAATGGATTACCCACAATGCACCACTGACCCATATATATAAATAGTCGAGAGAAAAAATCCAACACCCGAGGCCTGACAAATTGCGACTAGCAGGAGACAGCCTGTCGCTCGGAGTGTTGACTTCTATGTTCACTTTTATATCTATATAAAATAATAATAGAAAATAACATTTTTTTACTTCGATTGAATAAATTGTTACTACCCCTATTTGTCCGTGTTTTTCTTTAACCCCACTCCCTCTTTCGTCAATTTTTAGAATAAATTGTTCTCCCCAACCCTCCCCGTTGTTGTTTTTTGTCACGTGTTTATATTTTTTTTGTTTATTGACTATAAGTTTCCTTTCTTTCTTACCTTGTTAGCCGGCCTTACCTGATGATCCGCTTAGGCGAAACCGTGGTAGGTTTGTCTGGCTCTCTAGGTTTAACTAGGTCTGCTCTACTTATTGTATTGAGCACTTTATTGAGTTATTTTGCATATTGTATTTGTTTTTTTTTCTTTGGGCATCGGACTTGCATGCTGGACGATTATTTTCGACAGGCGTTCATGTTCTTGGTTCTTTCGTTTTATATACCGTTTTTCCCCTTTGGTATTGGTTTGATTATTTGCAAATCAAGACACCGAAGGTTTTCTGATCGAGTATAGTGTCTTATACTTATAAGACTTTTACTAATAATATATATATATATATATATTTATATATATATATATATATATATATATATATATATATATATATATGTTCTCTTACGTATAAATTCAGTTATGCATCATTATTTAAACTCTGTATGTGTAAACAGCTAGATTTTCATTACGTATGTCGGTTAGTATTTAGTTATGTATATTCTCTTACATATTTTATTACGTGTGGTATGTTACGCAATATGTAACTTATCTTCTGTTACGCATTCTGTTACATATATTCAGTTATGTATATTCTATTACATATTCTTTTTGCATACGTTCTATTACGTATGTCATGCTAACTCATCTGTAATGTGTGTTCTATTACGTGTTATGTAGGTACCGCCATTTCTTCGCGGAAAAAAGCACAGCATGTTGAAAAAAGGCCCCAAAACCCAATAAAAACTAAGTGTTATCGTCAAAATGTTTATGTTGTTATTAAGAGGAAACACCAAAGTACATTTTTAATATTTTATTATTTTTTAATCCTTTGTATCTCGTTCGAAATTTTGGTTAAATATCTTACATTTTTTGTGTTAGTGTTTTAGCGACTTTTTTTCAGGTGAAAAATACATTGATTTGGAAATACTTGCAAAAATCAAATAATTCTTAGATTTTAATGAAAATCTCAGGACTTATTCACAAATAAATGAAATTATATTTGGAATTTTTTCTGGTAAAAATATTTTTGTTATATGTGTTAGCCCACCACTTAATTAATTTCATCAAATTTCGAAAAATTAAATTTCATCCGAAAATGTTTTAATTAGTTAAAAGCAGGACTCTTTGGTGAATGTAAATCATTGTTTTTCAAACTACTACTCATTCCCGAAGACCTGCTCTGGATTTTAAAATAAAAAAATGCAACAAATATGATATTATTTCATTAGAAATTCTTTTAATTGCTTTTATAAATAAAAAAATATAAATTTATAATAATTTATAAATAAAATATATAAATCTTTTAACATTTGACATTACTTTCTTCCGTTTAAGTTATATTGTTGTTATGTGTAAACTACATTTACAAATCAAAAATTTAAATCTGAATAAAAATCATTTTGAAGCAAGGTTTTTTAAATAATTTTTAATTTTTTTTTATGTATATAAAATATTATGTAACGTGCCTATTTTTGTAAATAAGGTCTATCATACATGACATTATCAGGAAATAAGAGCCATGGCTATATTAAATTTAAAATCAATATTCCTAATATTAAATTACGGAGAATATTTTCCAACATTTTTATGATTATTGGGTAATAAAAATTATATAAAAAATGCGCCCACATCATTTTCTTAAATTATGATAAAGATAAAGTCTTCGTAGTATAACAATCAATATAACACCATCTGTCATCGCCTCGTCAATTACGTAACATATGGCAATGTTGAAGCTAGTATTTTCATTATTTACATAGAAAGTTATCCACTGCCTTATCAGGTATTGAACTCACACTCTTTGGGTCCTGTCACTGGGTCTAACCAACGCCTTTATCCACTGTGCCATGTGTCCTAGAACAGTCTACCACAGTGAGCGAAATAAAGGGTTCAGTTCGACATTCCAACCACCTGAAGAAGGCGGGAGCGTACAACGGCCGAAACGTAATACATATGGCGACAAAGATGAGGACAATGGTGCGAATAATGTAAATAATGTACATAATACCTCATCTCAGAAATATATACAGCTACTATTTTGTTTTAAAAATACATTTCTGTGTTATTTTAAACTTAAAGTAAATAATATTTTTCCAAATCAGTTTAAGTATACTTTAAATCAACTAATATTTCTCAAATAAAGTTTCAGAAAAGTATATTTTATTTTTGCCAGATTTTTGGTACAGAGAATTACATTGTGATGAAAGACGACTAAACAGAGCGCTAATCAGCTATTTTAGAAAATATTTTAAAAATCGATTCCAATCAATATATTTTCTGTTGTAATAAAACCTGAGTATTTTGCTTACTGGAAATACTAAATGTAATCATCTAACTTTCATTAAAACTGAAAAGAAAGCTTCAAGCTTTTACATTTATAAAAATTAATTTTAAATGTTATGTATCGAAAACTAGTGGAGCTACCTAGTATTATTTTAAGTATGTTCTGTTATATATTCAATCACAGTTACGTATGTTTGGTCACGTAATCTGTAACATATATTCTGTTACATATCCTGTTACGTATATTTGATTGCGTATTTAATTACATATATTCTTATACGCATTCCGTTACGAATTTCCCGTTTCGTATATTATTTAATTACGCATAAATTGTTACCTATTTTGTTATTCGGAATCTATACAAAAGTTATGAACAAGGATATCCAAGACACGTTTGGGTAAGAATTACGACACACTGGGAACTGTGAGAACGACTTGGATTGAAACGTGCAGAGTAATTTTATGAACACAGATCATGCATTCGAAATATTCTGCCACTTCAGGGGCATCATGGCTCATGCCTTAAAAGAGAGTAAAAAGCTGGAAAAATATCAAGAATGCATCTTCTTCTTCCCTTTAGTGATGTTAAAGAATTGCGCCCTTGACTATATGAGATAACCCTAGAGACATTCAACGGAACAGTAGATTAAATAAACGGTACAGCTCGACATTACTTGAAACTTATCGGAGTCGAGAAGCACCAAATTAAGGCCGGAGAGCATGACGGCCACCACGCTGTGATAATAACAACAAAGATTAGGAGAGTCGGCCGCATGTAAATACAGTGCAATCTCAGTTCTCAAACGTCTCACATGTCGAACAAATCGGTTTTCGAACAGAAAATTCGAGATGGAAATGCATCGGTTATCCAACAAAATTTCGATTCTCGAACAACATTGCCGAACCGAGCCGAACAGAGCCGAACAGAGCCGAACCGAGCCGAATCGAGATAACACGAACGGAATAATTTCTGAGTCGACCGCCGTGTTGTATACATTCGTGTGTTTTGGCGTGCTTTACTTTTCTAATTTTATTGTACTGTAACTTGTTTTTTTCTCTACATTGATTCCTATTGGAAAAATAGATTCGGTTTACGGACATTTCGAGTTACGAACGGCCTTCAGAAACGAATTAAATTCGTGAACAGAGGTCCCGTTGTAATATAAATTCTGATTTCTTATAAATTCTCTCTTGATACAGATTGGAAGGATAAAGTCTTTCACTCGCTCTTATCAGAACTGCGTCAGAGTCGTCAAGGATTTTCAACGAATTTCTCATTTCCTTTTTAATTTCTAACGTTGTTTTATAGTTTGTTAGCTCTGAAGTAATCAAACTTCTCTTCATCAATCAAATATATTTTACGACCCTTTTAAAGATTTAAAATCGAAACGAGGCTATTAATTTGAGTCTTCGAAATACAGGATATATATAAATTGATACGGTTTATTTACACCTGCGCAGAAGAAACCGGCTTACGGCCTAACTGCACATCTAGCTGTCATCATTAATCAACTGAACCCGTTCATTCCAATCTAATAAGTAATAATGTGGGAAACAGTTTATAGATTTTCTTCTATATTTCGAACCAGCTTAATTAGTTTCCAGTTAAATTTCGAATATAAATATTCCATATAGAAGTATATTGGACGTTCATAAGACATTATCAAAGAGTTTTTTTGATGATAACGTTGTGAATATGAATTGTTTTTGTATTGTGACATGTTTTTTTGTTTTATTCATTCCGGCTTCGTCAGGTCGTTTCAACATTTTAATTTGGTTAAATATCAATTTTTAATTCTTAAAGGTTGGTCAAAAGTCAATTTGTAAATTTTACAATTTTTGTTAAAGTGCAAGGCTTGTTTTTTTATATTTTAAAATAGTTTTCTAGTTTAATGACATATGAAAGCTAAAATTACACAGTGTTCATAATATTTATATTCAAAATTACAACATAAACCAGGAATTAATAAATTAATAAAAAGAGGATTCTTTGGTCTTTAACGAAAGTGAAAGTATATATATATATATATATATATATATATATATTATGAAATGGACAAAGTCGGACAATTATTTTAAGACATTTTTATGTCTAACATTTTTTTTATAGATACAAGTATTAAAGTAAATGGTCTGTTTATAATAAACAATATTAAACATTTACCGGCCTCAATGTCCTAGAAATTTTCATAGAACGGAGGAGGAAACGGTAAATGTTGTTTAATACTGTTTATTATAAACAGAGCATTTACTTAAATATTTTATCTATCAAAAAAATGTTAAACACAAAAATGTCTTATAATATATATATATATATATATATATATATATATATATATATATATATATGTATTTTATAATAAATAAATAAAACGATCGTTCCTCGTTGACAGAAGCGTCAAAGGGGAACAATCGTTTTATTTATTTTATTACGAGAATTTACAAAGAGGAACGATCAATTAGATTTTCTTCATACCCTGCCTGGTGGCAAACGCTGCTGGTGGCGCCTGGGGTGGCGGTCCCTCCATAGACACCGAAACCGTGAGATCACCCCTGGTCGGCGGCTGATGAAGACAGGGTTATTGCACGTGCTAACACACGTTGTATGTTAAAAAAAAAGTATCGAAATTTATAATATATATATAAATATATTATCCAAATATCACATGATCTCCCCATATTTTAGGTTACACGTTAATTGCCACACTGTAACCATTTAAACCTTTATTATTACTTCATGAGTTACTTTCTAAAATTTTAAGCTTGACTTTTTTTACTATAGCCGACTACCTACACTCTACTTTCTGTATTTTCGCCCCAATTTAGTTTATTTTAAATTTGATCTTTCGATCTTCGTTTAATTTAATGTTCCTCCCATGGTACCCAGTATATTATTTTTTATTTTAAATCAAAAGTAATAATTCGTGCCTGATGAGCTGATAGAACAACGAAACTTTAACTTGCACTTCGAACGTAGGTATATGCATACTGATTAATATGTATATATAAATATATATATATATATGTCAATTTTGTAGTGCGTAATCAATTTATGTAACGTAAATTACGTTACATAAATTGATTACGCACTACAAAATTGACATTAAAATAACCTGATCCTAAGTGCGAAATTCCTGATAATAACTGTGACATTTACTCTTATTATTGAACAATTTAGTTCATGCCGCTTTTCTCCAGTACAAGAACGCACATTTTTCAAATTTAAAAAATTCAACCACAGCGTTGCGTTTGCACGCTCCAAAATTATTCTAACATTTAACAATATCTCATTGCTAAAAAATCACTATTTTGGACCGCACTACCTTTCGATGTCGCATTACCATTCGCAATTTAATAAAAATACACTAAATTGTCTATCTGAAGATGGTCGTTTGGTACGACTGAAAGCCCGGCTCGTAGAAAAAATAACACCTGATAAACCAGGAATTTATGAACAAGGATCACACCATTCATTAACAGATTCGAAGTTGATTGTATTTTATTAGTAAATATTGTTTGTGAGAGTGATTCTCGCCGTATAATTAGCTTCAGTATTTGTTTTTCGTTTGAATAATTTACGTTATATATATATATATATATATATATATATATATATATGAATAGATTTTTCATTTATCTCTGATTATTCTTTATCTATTATTAGGTATATTCAAAGTTACTTTTATAACATTTAGTATGAATTTTAATCCTTTACACTTTCTTTTGCAAAGTAACGTAATTTCAATTTTATTGTAAATGCGTTCCCAGTTATCACGTTATTTTTTTGATAGTTTTTACTGCTAGTCAATTTGTCTATTTTTATCGTTCAATTTTTAATTTTTTTAAAGCAACAACAACAATAATAATAAAATTTTCTCTTATACTTTATAATAATTTATATATTTATACACATATACACTTATATATATATATATATATATATATATATGTATGAAGAAATAGAGCTTTAAGGTGTGCTATATTTATGGGATAAAGTGCTCAATATCAGAGATAGAGCGTATGTAGATATAAATATAAAAGTGGACATTAAAGTCAGCACTCAGAGGCGACAGGCTGTTCCATCCTAGACACAATCGTCAGGTATATATATATATATATATATATATATATATATATATGTGTGTGTGTGTGTGTGTGTGTGTGTGTATACACTAGGTCAACCAGAAAGTTCTGAATCACTTGAGAAACGGAAAGAAAACTACGAATCTTGATCTTTGTCTGGTGGAATTGCCAATGAGTACTGTCTTTCGAACTTGTCGCACATGGTCACTCCATCAACGCTAAACCTCATTGCCAACAACTGGACTGCGTGTACGACAATCTAAAGGAGTATCCTGCTTTGGTCACTCGAGTTCAAGGTTTGTTTCAGCAAGACAATGCGACGCCACACACTACCAGGTTGACTAAGGAGAAGTTCAAAGAAATGCACGGTGTTGAGATTCTTCTACATTCATCATTCAGTATCCATGTTGCTCAGAGTGGCTATGGTCTATTCCGTTCAATGGCACCCTTGATCCTCGACCAGCGATTCAACACTTTTGATGTAGTAAAGGAAGCTTGTTTACAGTTTTGGGATCCAAAGCCGGTGAACTGGTATCTGGACAAATCCGGGTGCTGGTTGATATCTGGCAGAATATCGTCGAGGAAGATGGACTTTATTTTGAAGAATAAATAATAAATGTTGGCGTTGCCCCATAAAATTTAGGACACACACACACACACACACACACACACACACACACACACACACACACACACATATATATATATATATATTATAAAAATAAGTTAATGGTCAGAGTTAAATTAGAACAGGAAGCAGAAGTATTAAAAAAGGGCTCAATACACATTTAACATGTAGAGATTTTAAGTATAGAATATTAGGATTTCAGCCGATTTTGCTGACTTAGTTTCAACCTTTGGGTATCTTCACCTTATGTATATATATATATATATATATATATATATATATATATATATATATATATATATATATATATATATATAAGGGTCATTCAATAAATATGGTGAATTTTTCAGTATAAGGACTTCTAATACAGATAGAAGCTTACTTTTTTTATTTTTCAACGTAGTCTCCCAGCACTGTCACACACTTTTCCTATCTGTGTACAAACTTCCGTATTCCCTCAGCGTAAAAATCTTTGGACTGATGTCTCAGCCAGTCGCTCAC
>OZ038477.1:21387312-21564812 GCA_964036315.1 Acanthosepion esculentum | reverse complement strand
TATATGTGTGTGTGTGTGTGTGTGTGTGTGTGTGATCATAACAAATTTAGCATTTCTGCTCGTGTGTGTGTGTGTTTCATTGAATAATATAGACATTTTCTGTTTATTTTTATACTGATCCTTTCCAGTTCTCTAATCAGTTTCTTGATATTAAAATGAAATTCACCAACGAAGGGGCCGTAGTTTTTTCTAACCTATGTTCTTTCGATTTTTTCCAACATCATCTTCAGGGGTAAATTACAAAGACAAAAATTATTATAAATGCGATAAAATCTGCATTCCGTTGTGATGGAGATTTTAAAAAACGCACGAACGCGAACAGTTATTTAAAAATATCAATTCATCCGTTGCACATATGGAATTTTTTGCAAAACAAGCGTTTGAATATGTGAGATTATTTTATCAACCGGTATCAACCCCAGAAAAGTAGATAGCGATAGATAGAGAATAATGACAATAATAATAATAATATATATATATATATATATATATATATATATATATATATATATATAACGTAAATCATTCAAACGAAAAACAAATACTGAAGCTAATTATATATAAAACCGATATATATATATATATATATATATATATATATATATATATATATATATATATATATATATATATATATATTACAATGAATCATTCATACAAAAAGTAGAAAAAATTAAATGCGCACTCTCTTAAATTTTCACAAAATTCAACATTAGCGTCGCGACTACACGCTCCAAAAGTTTGTATCCCTTAACAAAAACACATTTAAAAAAAGATATATATTTCGATTCACATTTAATTTTTTCGTCTAGGATGCTATATGGATTTTACTAAAAACAAAATAATTTCCATGTATGAGGATGTGTGAATGTACAGTTGAAAGTACTTACATATTAAAAAATACCTTATACAACTTATAGTTATTAAAAACAAGGATCATAACATTCATCGAGTGATTCGTAGGTTAATGCAACTTTAAAATTTTGTTTGCGAAAGGATTTCGCCATTTTACATTATTAACTTTACTCATCTACTTTTTGTATGAATGATCCATTGTAATGTAAATTTTATATATATATATATATATATATATATATATAAATGACAAAATGTAGAGAAAATTTTACACGTTTCGATTGTAGAAGAAACTTCTTCAGGCTAATAATGGTTTTATCGAGATATTCAAACATATAGTTGTTCCTTTTTTTAATCATCTAACCACAAGCAAGTCTATAAAACCACAAAGGCGAAAGGTTTTACTGGGTTGGAAGTTCGCACAACACATTGGTTATTGGTACAGAAAGTGGTATCGGCATGCCGAGTTCAAATTCTGGTTCAGGTCGTCGCGTTCACTTTCACATATATATCCTTGGGAAAGAATTCTATTAATATGGGTGTGGCAAATATACCTCCCAAAAATATTTACCAGAGATAACTCTCACATAATGGTAAATCGTCAGTGCTAATGGTCTAACTAATGTCTTACCATTATGTGGGATGCATTTCAGGCATACCCTCTATTAGACAGCTTCTTTCTGACGGTACGAAAATACACCATGAACAAATCCAGTTGCAAAGGAAGACTAAAAGCTATTTACATTTAACAAACGCAAACATCCGTTAACAAAAATAGCTATAGGCTTAAACCTCGTATTCTTGAATGCATATAAAAAACCTAGAATAACAATAGCAGTAATTACGTAATTGTATATTACGGCGATCATCACCACACACACATACACTCTTATCAATTCAAATCTCCAACAGCGTTCATTCATTGGTCAGGAAGCAACGTTGCTATCTGAAGCGACAATTTTAAAATCGCTGTATTTTCATATAGTAAATTTTGTGCACTTTTGGGAGAACCGGCTGCCAGAAGTCTCCCCGAAACTCATGCACTGATTGGTCAGTATCAACCAATCAGATTCTTTGCATTTGGAGAATGTTTCTTCCCGCGCAGATTTCTAATTCAATGACTACCTATATAAGCATAAGAAAAGAGGAGCTGCACTAGTGAGACTTCGACTGCTACTGGAATCCACGTCAGTCGAAGACATGCGCCCATCTTCTCACTCACTCTCAAATTACATATCCTATCACACTTACATAATTTTCCTCTTGCACGGCAGAACTGTCTAAAACATTTATAACAGACTAACGTCTCTTTCATCTCCTTTTCAGAGAACATTGATAAACTCTTATCGTCAAAGAGAGACAACTCTCGTCTGACTCGTTGAATCCTTCCTTTTCGTCTATATTCTTTATTGTATATTTCGTTGAATACAATTTCATTAATATTGATATCTATGCCTTGTACCTGTCTTTGACACCAGTTTGGGTTCGTAAACAAATTAAACAAAATTAAATGGATGTGGTAAAAGGCCGCCACAATATGTCCCAAAGGTTGTCCTAGCAAAGGGTGATGATGGGGACAAGCTACCACTGTGTATAAAATGCATCCGTGGCATATGTCTCAAATAGCCTCTGAAAACAAAGAGAAGAATAGGCGACTGCGGAAAACTGGCGCCTCATAACCAGCTGCCTCGGGTAGACGGAGCTCGACAGCTCAGGAAAGCAGTCCATCTAGAAGAAAGCAATCCCTGATTTTAAATCTTCGCTGCCTTACATCATATACAAAACACGTAAAAGGCTATGAAAGTAAATCCAAACAGAAAACCCGGAGTGGACCCCGCGAAGGATGTTGGCTATCCACAGAGACAACTTTCCGGCATCTACTACAACCAAGTCCATCCTAAAATTTAATATCCTGTATTCCTTTGAATCTTGTCGATACGGCCGAGATGGGGCGGTTGAATGCAGCTTGGGCAGCTCACAGTTTCCAGTTTCACCACCAAAGGACTCAATTTTGTTCAAAGAGGGCGCTGCCTTTATTTTGCGGGATAAATAGATGACTACTAATTACGTAATCACGCGTCATCACCTGTTTCTCTGACACAATGCCCTTATGCGCTGCTGACACATAAATCTCTGTTTTGCAGCATTTATCTTTAACCAAATAGTATTCAGTCAGTCATATATTAATGCAAAGATCCGACTTAAGTACACAATATGTAAATATACTAGAGTTGTAACAGCTTAACATTAAAACATTTCAGGAATTTAAACGGCTTAATAATAAACAGTCAAAATTGAATTTAATCTCGTAGTAATTAAATGCATAGTTGAAATGAATAAAACCTTCAGGTGACCTCCTTTTCTTCATACCATATCCCAGAGGTGTCTTCCTCATGTGAGCTTTCCCATTCAATAAGTACGTGTTAGATAATGTTAATTTTAATGAAGGTAGATAGCCTGTGCGTCCCCGGGCATTCTATGGTAATTCCCTTTCTCGCAGCAGTTGTTTTACTTCTCACAAGTAAGCGAACATTTCTCGATGCCCGAGCACCCGACTGAGTCGCAATGATTTTAACCCAAGCAGAGGTTCTGTTGCTTTTAATTTTGGGTAGATGGCACGTGCTCAAACCAGGTAATATACTTGCATCGTCTTTCTTGTATTGTTTGTCACCTCATTAAGGGTGCTGGTAGTAACAGTTTACTGGATTTATATTATTCTGATACACACTTGTCCGAATTTTATCAGTAGGTGTATAAAATTGAGGCTATTGTATTGTCATTTAGTGAATGGTATCTGGACTGTTCATTAGTTTTCGATGGGGGCCACACGGGCCCATGATGAAGCGTAGAGTTACGGATGTAATTGCAGACAATTGAATCCAACCAATGGTTTCTCGTACTATGTGTAGATGCGTCTGTTACACTATTCCATCTTCCCTTGTTTCAAAATGTCTTTAAATTAGTCTATATAAGTTTGTCTATAAGAAAATAAAAGAAAACATACATATTAAACACCACAAGAACAAATGTAGATTCCGAGTTTAGCATCTCCTCTATAAATGTGAAGTGTTTATGATCTAATTTACCAGAATTTGAATTCTATTTCTGATAGCAAAAAGACAAATATTAGTGAGATGTACAAAGGACAGGAAGTTGTGAAGCGCCATAATCGAATTATTAAAGCAAGGGAAATTATGATACATTTCCATGATATTCTAATTTCAATAAATCAGGAAAATGTTGGGTAACTGAATGACAGAAGAACAAAATTCTATGTAACGCGTTTCATTCATGAAAATGACTTCATGAAGTACATGTAAAGGACGATCTAAATAAGAGATATGTATTATTTGTCATTCAATTACCTTAGAAAGCCCTCAAAAAGTGAAATATGAATATCACAAGTATAAGGGTAATCATCGATTTAATTTGGACTGACTTATGGGATTCAAGAGATATTGAGATAATAATACTTATCGAAAGAAAAATCACAAACACAACATACATACGCACACACAGAAAGGAAAAGAGACAGAAAGAGAGAGAGAGAGAGAGAGAGTGAGAGAGAGAGAGAGAGAGAGAAAGAACGTGTTTACAATACGGAATTGAGTTTAAACTACAGTATTACTAAGGTAATGACTATAACACGCAATGGTGACTTATTTAAGGTTAAATTAGCTATGTCTTTCCGTAATTTACAAAGGTCGAAATTTGAGTCGAGGTAATAAAAAAACAGGTCTTGAAATATTGTTTAATAATTCATTTTCTTACAAGATAGCTGTGGTAAATGGGAACTGAGGAAATAGAAGAACAGTTTCATTGTTCATACACAGAAGTACCGTGTAATATGGAAATAAAAAGCAGGAGTATTCCCCTGTCGGCCATATTGTTATGTGTGAATAAAAAGCAGGAGTATATCTTCTGTCGGCCATATTGTTATGTGTGAATAAAAAGCAGACAATATTGTCATGTCCGAATAAAAAAAAGAAGTATATTTTCTGACAGGCCATATTGTTATGTCCGAATAAAAAGCAGGAATATATTTTCTGCCAGACTATATTGTCATGTCCGAATAAAAAACAGGAGTATATTTTCTGACAGGCCATATTGTTATGTATAAAAAGCAGGAGCCTATTTTGTGTCAGGCCATATTGTTATTTGTGAATTAAAAACAGGAGCATATTTTCTGACAGGCCATATTGTTATGTTTGAATAAAAAACAGGACTATATTTTCATTCAGGCCATATTGTTATTTTGGAATAAAAAGCAGGGGCATATTTTCTTTCAGGCCATATTGTTATGTGCAAATAAAAAGAAAGATGGTTCTGCAGAAGAATACTGATGATACCGTGGACCAAAACTGCGAGCAAGGACGAAGTTTTATAGAAAAAAGAAAACAAAGAGGAATTATAAGGAAGAGTCAGTTGAAATTTCTGAGATACAAAACGGGGAAATAAGTCTTGAAAATATGTTTCTCACAGGACGGACTGAGGGTAAGAGGGACAGAGGAAAAGAACGCATAACATAATTGAGAAGCTTTAGTAAATGGATGGTGCAAAAGGTTTTAGGAGAAATAACGGAAGGGCAAAATTTATTAAGGGCTACAAAAGAAAAGAAATTGGGAAGAGCCATGATTGCCTACGTCTTGTGTCCCTGTATAGGGGCACATAAAGAAGAAGAAGAAGATTATTATGAAGAAGAAGAAGAAGAAGAAGAAGAAGATTATTATGAAGAAGAAGAAGAAATACCCGAATGCAGCAAAACATTAAAAAAAAGAAAAGAAGTCTAAATGCTTTCTCATTATATTTCTATTCTTCACTTACGTATTCTGTGTTACATATCCTAAGGGTTCTAAGATCGAACCTTATCACTGATCCTTATTTTATTATTTGATTGCGATGGGAATAGAAGTTAATTGGATCATTTTTCTTAATGGGTTTACAATAAACTTTAAAGTCTAATTTGATATTGTTACATATTAATCTGATATTGAGTAAAGCTAGAGATTTGTTTATTTCAAATTCATTTGTGAATTCAATGATAGGATCAACCTTATTTACATTTCTTTATTATGCCTAATAGATTTATGTTCTGTGGATATAACATAATGGTTGAATGCATGTGAAACATGATTAACTCATGAAAATCTAACAGAAAATTAAAAATACCATAATTTTTTTTTTTTTATGAAGCTTTAATACAAGTGAAAGAGGTTAGATTCAAAAATGTTTCCTACTTGTTCTTTATCTTATCATTCTGTCCAATTTCGATCTATATTTGAGATCCCAACGCATCGTAACTTTATAAAGAATTTCATCCAATATGTGTTGTGTGTGAATGTGTATATACATTTCTCATTCTCAAATTAATGCCTTTTATTTTTATTATATCGGCCGATAGTGTCAGACGAAGATGTTGAAACTAATGTAATAAAAGTGGATTCTCCAGCCAGTATCTCATAATGTTTTTATTTGTCTTCTTGTTGAGTGGCTATCTGGTAAATTAGTATCTTGATATGAAAATACATACAATATGTATCAAATAACTGCTCCATCAAAGAGAAATTGCTCTCATTGACATTTACTGACACTTGCTGAATATTTACAGAGATCGAACAGCGGAAGTGGGCACAGTTAAGCTATGGGTAATACAATTCAGAAGTGATTATAGTGATGGGCCATGTTTGGCCTATAGCATGGTATGGGCAGAAATGCAGAGAAAATGGCAATGGCTATATGGGAAAATAGTTGTTGATAATTGAAAACTTGATCTATCCAAAGGTGTTATTATGCTCCCTGTATCTTTTTAGTTTCCATAGAAATAAACGCAAATAAAAATCTTGGTGCAAAGGGTCAGAAACTTTAGCCAATGCATAAGAATTAAATTGTGTATCGGGAACTGCGGAATGCAAGAAAAGCACACACACACACACACACACACACACACACACACACACACACACACACACACACACACACACACACACACACACACACGTACAAAGGAAGAAGCAGAAACAATTCAGTTATCCAACCATGGAATCACCGTAAAACGGAACAAACATGAGGATTACAGGAATCTAAGAATAACAGATGAGGATTCAATTAAACAGATTAAAATGGAAACAAAAATCAAAGAAAGAAATACGTCAGAAGAGCCATGAAGATTATAGAAAATGAACCCCTGCTATATAAAAATAACATGATCAAAAGCATAAATTTATAGACGGTTTCTATAGGGAGTTATACTCAGAGCGCCTAGGCCCAGCAAAGATAGCATTGATAGCGAAATTGAAAGAAGGGAAATCTTGGACAGTGAAGATTATGTCAACTAGGCTGTCATATGATAATGGGAGATGGAATATGATAGCCAAAAGTTGTAAGAAAATTGACATGAACAAGAACGTAAGATCAGAACATTTCAAAGCCAAAAATAAGAAAAATCTACTTCAAGCGACAAACAAAAAGAATTGCTGATGAGATAACAGAGACATGGTTACGGCAGGAGAAAGTGAATTCGTATTAATGCTGGCCGAAAACAATTCCATTACAATCAAATATCCTAAGTCCAAAAGAGACAGAACTCATGAAAACATTAAATATATCGAGAGAGAGAGAGAGAGTTAAGACTTTTAATCATAGGAAGATCAAAAATAGTAAATTCAATCAAAACGTGTAAAAACGCAGATATGTCTTGATCCACTGCTAGACTGCGCAATCGATGGTATATACAGAGGACAGAAAATGAATCACTCAATTTGCGACAAATGTTGTGACTTTGTCTATGTTGTTGCGTAATGGATATATCGGCTCAGAATAAAAAAAAAATCGGAGATCAGAGTTCGAATTCGTTGCATTCACTTTCGGGAAGGTATGCCTTCATCTTTTCTCTCTCCAGCTATGTGATTAATAGCCAAACAGTTTGGGTCATATAGTTTTTTTCGCAACCAGTATATCGCAGAAGGAAACAGGAACATTCTGCAGGAAAATTTACCTAATGAGTCATGAATTGAAAGTGACATGATCGCCCAATCACGTATCACGTATGGCATTTAAGTGATTGAATTTTATGTTAGTTACGTCGATAAAGTTTACAAGGATAAATCATTCGTGTGCAAAATTATAGTTCATGCATTCTAGACGACGTCAAATTTACGTCAAACGTGAGAGTGTGTTGTTTTCGAGAATTTCGACCGGACGTATGAGTTTCTTGCGAGGACGAGGGGTTCTTTCTCGCCTCTTGTAGGCCGAGCATTTGTCATCCTCTAGTCTAGTGTGGGAATATCCTAAGTTCAGCTGGGTTGACACTGAGTTCTGATTCTGTCCTTGGTAGCTATAAGTCCCTTTCTAGGTCAATCCTCCGAAGCACTTTAGTTCATTTGTAGTTTAGATGTGACACCAAGTGCAAAACTTACTTAGATATCACTTTCGATATATAAAGAGTGTTCCAAGAACTTGGACTTATTTTAAATGAATGTTTTGTTCTTTTTCTTTCTGATCTAACAACTTAAGGCTTTGGCAGTTTTAACCATGGAACGAGTAACAATCAAACAACGTGTTAAAGTTTCAATAGGGCAATTGGAAAACATTGTTCGTAAATTCAAACAAACTGAGTCGTCGGTGGCAGATGTGAAAACAGCATTGCCTGCACGTTTACGCTGTTCGGCTGAAAAAGTTGCTGCAGTGCATGAGAATGTGGCCGAAAATCCAGACACCTCTATTCGTCATACCGCGTAGGAACTGAACCTCTCCACAACAACGTTACATCATTTCCAATTACACTCTCGGTTGGTCGGTTATGTTGACCAAAACATCGCGAAGTGCTGAAATGCATTTCTGTTAGAACGTCCATTTTCGTAATAGGCTTCCATAACATTAATATGTTGATTGTTATTCTTTCTACGGCTGAAACTACCAAAGATTTACGTTGTTAAATCTGAATGAAAAAGAAAAAAAAAACGATCATTAGACGCTTAAACTTAATTCACATTTAAAATCGGCCCAAGTTATTGGAACATCCAGGGTCACCGCAGATAATCTACTCGTAGATCAAAGCTTCCTAATTGATATTAAGTCCTCTTATATTTCATGGTATGAATCATTTACTACAATATAATTTTTGTATTAGTCAATTAAATATGGCATAGCTAAAGATCTTAGAATGAAGTGATACGTTTACAGGTTAGGTTTGATCTTCTGAAAGACTGTAAAAGTTTCAAAGCTGTGGGTTTCAAGCAGCTAATGCATTCAACCACATTTTCTGAGACGAAAATATGTGGGCTTGAATCTCAAAGAGTAGGGTAGGCAGAAATTATTCCCACAAAATGGTAAGACATTAGTTAGCTGAAGACACCATTGCAACTAATATCTTATCACTACCTGGGACGTAATTCTGCCACACCCTGAATGAGGATATTAAAGGCAAAATGTTAACTGTATTTGTTATTCAAACTACATAAAATAAGACATTGCTATTTGTAAATATTAGATACAGAACAGGTTGCTGAGTTAATAAAGAATTCACATCAGTCATCTGGGTTCGAATCTAAATAAAAGCGAAGATTTTGTTCATCTTCGAAAAACCTTCCTACTTTAACTATCCAGTAGATCATAAGCTCAGATTTGTAAATATTTATATAGAACACGTGATTGAGGAATGTCTTTTTCTTTGTTAGAAAGGAGAAAAATCGAATGAACAACATAAAAAGCCAGTCCAGACAGGACGCTATTGTAGTTCAAAATGGAGCGGTGTTTAAGAATTTTTACAAAGAGGATGAATATGAAGAGCGAGGTAGAAATATCTCTCACAGCGGGAAATTAAAGTTAAGGGTGCGGCAGAAATTCCTCCCAAATATTCCTCTCCCACCAGAAACACCTCCTACATGATGGAAAGATATTAGTGCCAATGATGTCTTCATCTAGCTAATGTCTTACCATTATGTGGGAGATATTTCTGCCTCGCTCTATACATTCATCCTCTGTTGTACGTAGCGAATAGATGAGGCGAGAAGAGACGAATTGGTCTCATACTCAACGGCATTTGAGCAATAATGAATGCGAAATGATATTTCCGGACTTGAAACCAAATCACTGATTCCATGCTGATACCCATTAAACTATAAAATAAATAAATAAATAAATAATAATAATAATAATAATAAATAAATATGTTGCAATTAAACATGTAACTGATAATATAAATATATAATATAAATTGATTCTTATATATATATATATATATATATATATATATATATATATATATATATATATATTATATTATATTATAAATTCACTGATTTAAAATATGGTTTATTCGCTACACAGTAATAACCATGTTTCATAAACCGAAGCTAAAAAACTTAAAATTTAATTATATAATTAAATTAAAAGCTTGAAGATGAAGTTGAAGATTTTTAGCTTCGGTTTTTGAAACATGGTTATTAGTGTGTAGCGAAGAAACCATATTTTCAATCAGTTAATTTATAATATTTATGCTCTGTAAATTTACATTGAGTACTGTTTTGTAAAAATAAAAAATATCAATAAGAACACCGGATTATGTATCTTACTTTTCTTCCTTTTTATTATAATATATATATATATATATATATATATATATATATATGTATATATATATATATATATATATATATATATATATATATATATATATATATATATATATATATTATATATATATATATATATATACATATATATATATATATATATCTAATATAATATAAATTGATTCTTATTATTTGGAAGAGGTTTCACTTAAAATATTCCATTTCTACATTCATGTGTTTCTTCAGTATAATGGCAAGAGAATTGCAAGTATTATTTAACTTTGAATTTCACAGTTGCTTTTAACCATCTTATCTTTTCCAGATTTTGAATTAATGAAATTATCAACCATGTTTAGGTTGACGCGCTGTCTTTGTCCTTAAAGTTTGTTATAAAAATTTAAAGTCGATTTATGCTTGAGTATGTGCGGACTGTTATATTAAATATCAACACTGATTGAAAAGAGAGACGAAAAGGAAAATACAAATGATGAGTATGATAGTCATGGGATAAAAAGCAAAGACATGAATGGAAAAATAGGCGTGAGGCTCTCATAAATGCTGCCGATGATGATGACGAAATAAATGATAACAACAAAAACAACAGCCACAATAATAATAATAATAATAATAATAATAATAATAATAATAATAATTTTAATAATAATAATGATCCTCCCATTTTTTGTCAGTTTTACGACGCCGGGATTTCATTTGTTTATCAATTTATTCGAAAGGAACGCGCAGCCAACCAAAGAAATCAAACGTCTGGGTCGAAGTAGCAAACATCAAATTTGTTATGCATTAAATACGCACGCATACACGCGCGTACACACAGAGGTAAATGAAGATAACACATTCAGCTATAGATGAGAACATGCATTTATAAAGCAAATAATCAAATCCCACATTCGCACACACCCGTCTTTATGAACATACACGTACTCATCAAGATGCATTAATCTACACTGAAATGTTCTTAGCCTGACTAAGAATCTTTTTCAGAAAAATATCTCTTTGGGAAAAAGAGTCAAACAAACCGAAAACTTTTCATCATCATTTCACCTAATATTCTAAGCCGTAAAAATACATTATAAAACGAAAGATTCGAGCCTCCCTCTGGATTTAAAATTGAGTTAATTTTATTCTTTCTTTAGTCAAATAAACTCTTACTTAGCTAGTATATTGAAATTATTTAACCCATTAGTGCATAGCGTCCAACTTAGACGGGCGGCTACCTAAAATGTAAAATCCGCCAACCCTAAGATTATAGTATACAGCAAAGTAGATAAGGCAATGAAAGCACAAATTATAAGTAAACTTTATGTGGTAATGGGATAATTTCGTTATTATTATTATTATTATTATTATTATTATTATTATTATTGACTATATGATAAAAGCCTTCAACAAAAGAAAGTCATTTTGGCTTGAACAGAGCCAGTAAATTCATTTTGAAAAAGGCACGTACAATTATGATATAGTCCAAATCACCCACGGAATTGAATACTTAGCAAGTGTCAACGTTCTTTGGTTTAACTACAAATTACTAGGATTGTTCGCAGAAACTATTTAACCCAGCAGTTGATGGTATCCATTTTTAGAGAGGATTTTACTTATAATTTAAATATTTCAGTCCCATGATTACCATTTGCCAGCAAGTAGATTAGGCAAAAAGTGTTGAGGAAACTTTATTCAGTCATTGTTTAATTTCTTTGTTGTTGTTTTTATTATTATTATAATATTTCAATTTCTGTTATGGTCAAACAGCCTACCAAGTCTGCGGGAAGACCTAAGGCAGGTAATAGTGTGTTGTTATGGCTACATTTCATGATTTGTTTCTGCAACTCGCTTAACATCACCAACGCTACTTGGACAAAGTTCTCAGTGTGTGGGCTGTACTTAACAAGATCATATTTTGTATTTCTGTTAAGTTGAGATTTTTCAATGTGTTGTGTTTCTTTTTATATCATTCCAAGTGCCACTACTAAGACTGGTACTATTCTTATTTTCCGTTTCTACATTTTTTCTATTTCGATTTCCAGGTCTTTATGCTTCGGTAGTTTTTTAAATTCCTTCATTGCTATGTTACAGTTCGCTGGGTAAACCATATCAATTAGTAGGCAAGATTTTTCTTTTCGGTTTTTGACAATTATGTCCGGCCTATTTGCTTGATTCCTCCTGTCTGTAAAGATATTGTAATCGCATATAATTGTGAGTTTTCTATTTCTGTAACCGGTACTGGGTGATGTTCATACCAGTGTTTATTAGCATCTTTTTTAAAGTATTTGCACATTGTCCAGTGTAAGTATTGCCCGACCCCTATCGTGAGAGATTTTTAGATTCATTTGGCGCAAGTACAGAACATCCTGAGTTTAGATGGTCTATGGTTTCTTGATATTTTTCAGAGAATCTGCATTTTGGATGCATATATATAATGTATGATATTTGCCTGAAACTTTCTAGTAAAAAGACTGGTCTTGTCGTGCAAGAAAAAAAGGCCTTCCGTTTCAGCCTTTAATCCAGATGCTCGTAACCACTGATGAGTGTTAACTTTATCAACATCTGCTTTATAAGTATGTTCTGGATATTGGCCTTTCTTGTCAGTGTTGTTTCATCTGGTCAAGTGGTTTATCCTTGGCTTACTTATTCATAATTTTGGCTGCAACCGTAGGTTATTGGGTTCTGTTTTGGATTTCTACAGAATGTTATGCTTACAAAGAAGCTTTCTTGTCTTTGAATCAATTCGTCTGATGTCATTTAGAGTCCATTTCAAGATGTAGAAACTGTATTGAGCCGCTGGGATGAAAAGGTTATTAATGGTCATAATTCTGTTCTGATAATTCAATTCAGTTTTTAATATCAGTCGCACCCTAATATAGTACTCTTTTCGCACTATTTCATTTTTTATGGTGAATTCCTTCACCCTCATTTATACCGAAATACTTGTAAGACTCTTGCTCTAAATCATTGATTATTACCCCAGAGTCTAAGCTAAGGGAAAAGGTTTTGTAGTGGTCATCGTACAATTGTGGCTTTTGCACATTTATCCAAAGCTAATTCCATTCCAATGTCATCACTGAAACATTCTACCGCTATTTGAATACCCTCCAGCCCACAGTCATTCATAGCATACATCTTTAAGTCATCTATCTAAAATAGAAGCTTTATTTTATTTTAGTTATCTTATAGCCATATTCCGTCCTGTTAAGTTTGCTGGTTAATGCTATTGATGGTATGGGTATATAAAATATTAAGGAAGACAAAGAATCACCTTGAAATATTCTTCGGTTGAGGTTTATTTTACCAGACTTATAGACTCCCTTTATATGATAGAGTTGAAATGTTGTATTCATAACTTTGTTTGATGAAATTGATAGCGACTTCTAATACTTTGTATATATATATATATATATGAAGATTTTAAGATCCAGAAATGGGGTACACTATCGAATGCCTTACGGTAATCTATCCAAGGAGTACTGAGTTTTATCTTTGCATTGAAGCAGTTTTCCAAGAGCATCCTATTAATAAGTAATTAGTCATTATATCCATAAGAGCCACTTTTTGTTCAACAGGTAGTATGGTAAATTTCTTTATGAAGGAATATGTCTGTTTTGTCAGAATATATGTCAACAGTTTGTAAGCAGTGGGAATACATGTAATTGGTTTGTAGTTTTTGACACATTTGTATGACTTATTTTGGCTACCCAGGCTGGAATTTTGGTAGGGTCATCGACCCTTTCTTGGTGTTCTTTGGCTTTTTTGTTTGTTGTATTTAGATAACAGAGCCAAAAGTTAGGAACTTTAACTATTCCTGGAGATTTCCAGTTGTGTGCTTTTTTCTGTGAACATTCAACATACTCTTCTGTAATTCCCGCTCATTTTTGTTCTGGTTTATTTTCATTTGTTCTCCCTCTTGCGTAATCCAATCTGCTTCCTTGTTATGTTCTTCAGGGCAAGCCCATATTACTCCCAGAACTGTTTAAACCTCTTCCATTGTCGGTGTAATATTGTCAGTTCAATTTTTTGATTGCCTATTTCTCTGTAAAATTTCTTCATATCGATTTGAAAGATCTTTTCTGTCTGTACAATTTTAACCTTTTTTCACAGTTTCTGATTCTTTGAGCCTTCAGTTTTATTTTTCACTTCATTTTCATTCCTCATTTTGTATTTTCTTTTAACGTTTCCATTTTTTCTAGACATTATATTTGTTCCTCTTGCCAGTTCATCGAATACTGATAATTCACTTCTACAAATTCTTTTCTCTATTTTTCTTTTCGTAGGTGGATCTTCATGTGTGTGAGACTGTTTTTGTTTCTTTTACTTTGATGTTTAATATTTTAGTTGCTGCTATATGTTGGTCTAATTAATCCAGAATTAATTTGAGTGCTGCGTTGTGGAGTTTAATAGTTTTTAGGTTTGATTTGTTGATTGTAAGTTGGAATTGTTTTCCTTGGTGCATTTCTGTATTTTGTGTCTTACTTTTATGTCTCATGATTTCTAACTTGATTTCCTGTGTAGTATTCTTGTTTTTTTGTAAAATAATTCGGTTCTGTCTGTTTTTGATTCATTTTATTGCAGGCTTGTGTGCGATTGACATCAGGCGTTTACAACTCTTCTAAACTTTCAACATTATCTTCACAGTGATTGTTGTGTATCTCACTTTCTTCGTTAAGAACTGTGGTTTGTATGATGTTATTACTTGTTATGTTCATTTCTGTTTTCCTTTCATGTTCTGCAGATTCACCTTTTCTGGTCACAGTTCTTTTTTATTTCTTTAATTTAAGCATCCATTATTTGTGTACAAGTTTGTTTCTATGACAGTTATTTGACCTCAGGTAGGTTCCCTCCTGAAGGACGGGCTCCATGTTTATCCACTGAGAGAACAATACTGGACTTTTTGTTTTTTTTCTAGTTCTCATATTGTTCCCACGAATGACGCACGGGTCCAAAAGTTCATTCAAAGTTGCCCACCGCATTAGTTAACAGTCTTTTACAGACCGTGTTCCGAAACCCGTAGGGAGATCGTTTGCGACCTCATAACGCAGAAGCCGTTCATTAAGTTGAGGGTTGTTATTCGGAGTTTTCCTTCTCCTAGATAGCTTGCCAAGTGACAGAGATGAGATTGAAATTAAAAAATCAAGACGTTGGAGAAAGATATTTGAAAACGATTCTATTCAACGAAAGAAAACATTATTATAGCATTATGCTTAAATCATACATTATATATTTCTAATTATGAAAATAAAGAGATGGTTCTTTTTACTTATTTATTTTTTAAAAGTTGTTTCTATTGCTCCTGTTCAGATTTAGTCAGTTTTGTATCATCATCTGTCTTTCGATACATGATTGACGACACAGATTTTTTTTCTCGCAGTAGGTTGCCATTTCTTTCTGCGGTTAACCAGTTGCCACCAGTAATAAATAGTATTTTGAATATTTTTTATATTTATTATATTACTATACACGCACGGTATATATTTGTAAAGTCCTTGGTTATTATAATAAAGGGTTTAACCTATTATATTACTTCAGTCAGCCATGCGGAATACACGCTTAGGCAATCATATATCTTTCGATAAGGCTATAGAACCCGTTCTGTCCTATGGGTAAATAGCAGGACAGACCTGGTTTTATATCTTACATGCTAATACCCGTGTAATGAACTTGACTGGAATTCGAAATCGGCTCTCCAATTCCTCAGTTCGGGCCGCTGTCTATTACTCCACCGTGCCTCCTCTGTGCTAATAAGATTAGTTTTTAATTAATTGAAATATATTATCGTTGTTGTTACCATCACTGGTCCTTTTAACGAAATTAATTGTCAAACAAAATTTAATGGAAAAAGAAAACGTTGTGTTTCAGTTAATAAACTTCAGAATTTATACGAAGGATGACGTATCACAGTGGTGAAATTTAAAAAATAATAATGTTTACTATTTTTAAGGTAATAAGATTAAGTGAAACATCTCTGTAAATTGAAAAAAATAGATAATATTTTCCTTATTGATTAATTTAAAGAAACCATTGATAATATCAGAGTATATTGAAAAAAAAAAACAAGATTATTGATAACTTATTTGTTTGCATAAAATTATATCCGAACCTTATTCATTCGTTCATTCATTTGATCGTCTATCTGTATATTCAGTTATTTATTCACTGAACTCGTCCAAAACGCATAGCGTTATCTACAACTAATATCATAGTCTTTCTAAGGGATATATGAACAATACAGATAAGAAAACTAGTTGAATAAGTTAGGATCACTTAGAGGGAAGCAGAAAAATTTACATATATAAAATAAATAAGAATAAGAAGGATAAAATAACAAGATTTCATAGTTACGTTAAAAAAAAAAAAGAAAACGTCACTCTCGTTGTAATTCCAACCACGTCATTATTATTATTATTATTATTATTATTATTATTATTATTATTATTATTATTATTATTATTATCGTATTTTGTTTGATTTCTCGTGTATACACATTTCTTTCCGGGTCCTAAACAGAGACCGTAACACCTAAGATCACATATATTTTACATATATAAAGCCCCTTATATGGTGTGGGCGGTACTTGTGAGTAAAATATTTTACATTTTTTTAAGGCATGGGCTACCAGGAATCACTTCAATGAGTCTATTGGAATCTTTTCCAAAGAGTCCGAGGAATCCAGCTACAACGCTGGAGTTGATGATGTCCTTGTATTTTCATAGTTTTTTGAAGATCTTACATTCTGCAGGGACTGCCATGTCAATACGAAGGCACATTTTTTTTTTGCTGTCTCTGATCATAATGTCTGAGCGATTAGCTTTGATTTTTCAGTTTCTGCGTATTGTGAAGTCCCATAAAAGTAGTACAGGACCTATTACAGTAACCCTGAGTGGATGGTGTCCATACCAATTTCTTGAAATTTCCTTATCGTAAAAGTTGCATATTTTTCAATGCAGATATCCAATCTGTCATACCATTTTTTATATTTAGTGGGTGCCAAACCGTGCAACCGGATACAAGATCGTCAGTTGTTTCTGGATATCTATCACAGAATGTTCATTTTGGGCTAACACAATTTTTCTTCACTTTCACCTTTTAACCATGCACCCCGTAGCCATCGATGGCTACGGGGTTTGTCTACATGCAGCTTGCTTGATGCGGACTCAATTTTAACCATGAAGAGGCTTATCCTGCCGTCGTTTCTCTATCTGGTTGCTTGCATTTTCCTTTGCTTCCTTTTTTTAAGGTTTTGAAGCTGCAATAGGTGTATGATATTTTACCTTCATTTCTTCCCCCAGTTGAAACCCAAATTTGAACTTGTTGGTTTCCTCTATTAACGAATAATTTCTTTTACTTCTTTCATGTTCTTTGACACAGACCGTCATCCAGTCTTCTGTAGCTTTCAGGTATCTTTGAAGGCAAGTTGTTGTAGTTTTGTAAGAGAGTTCTAGTTGAATTAATCCTCTACCTACTTCGGATCTGGGCACATACAGACGAGCAACATCAGCTTTGGGAGGATGCATGCGGTGGCAAGTGTGAAGCTTTGTTGTTTTGGCGTCCATTTAATATCAGCTATCGTCCAGTTAAGGATGTTGAAACTATATTGTGCCACGGGGACTGTCAAGGTGTTTATAGCTGATATTCTGTTTTTTGAATTCAGCTCAATGTTCAATACCAGACGCACACGCATTCTTTTCTTACTTTTTCTCCTTCATTTGGATATGCTGTATTTCATCTTTTTCGCTAATTCTTAGGTACCTATAGGTTTCTTCTTGTTTCAGTTCACTAATCTTTGTGACAAAATCTAGATCTTTTGAGTGCGTTTCTGTCATTCTCTCTTACTTGAATATTACTTTTTCACTTCCATTTAATCCGAAATCCATAACTACTCTGTCACTGAAACATTTTACAGTATTGAGGAGACCATTTAACTCATTGTCGTCATTGGCAAATAGTTTGAAATCACCCATGTAGATTAGGTGATTGAACAATTACTTATTTACTTTGTATCCATAGTTATTACTGTTTAGTTCATGCGTAAGGCGGCTTAATGCCAGAAAAAACAGAAGTGGTGACGGAGACTCCTTGAAAGATTCATCGTCGGATATTCAGGCGGTTGAAAGTAGTAGTGCTTTTGATGTGATTTAGGTGTAATGTAGTTTCCCCCTTCCATGCTGTGTTTAAGGAAATTTACTATCACTGAGGAGACTTTGTACACTTCCAAAGTCTTACGGATTCAGGAGTGTCGCATACTGTCAAAGGCTTTAGTGCAATCTATCCATGTTCTGCGGAGTTTTTGACATCTTTTCTTGAAGCTTTCCAGTATAATTTGATCTTTGCAACCATAGGAAACTCTCCTGCATCCCTTCTGTTTCAGGAAAGAATACTGTTTTCTCTGAGAAAAGAGTAAATGCGTTTCGTCAGAATAGACGTGATCAATTTATACGTGGTGGGCAGACATGTTATTGGCCTATAATTTTTCGGATCATCTATTTCATACTATCAAAGGCTTTAGTGAAATCTATCCATGTTGTGTGGAGTTTTTGATCTCTTTTCCTGCAGTTTTCCAGGATCATTTTGTTTATCAATAGTTGATCTTTGCAACCATATGAAACTCTCTTGCATCCCTTCTGTTTCAGGGAAGAATACTGTTTTCTTCGAGAAAAGAGTAAGTACAATTCTCCAGGACAGACGTGATCAATCAATACGTGGTGGGTAGACATGTTATTGGCCTATAATTTTTCGGATCATCTGTTTCACCAGTTTTTGTTTGGACAAGTTACCGTCAGGGATTCATTCTGGGACTTCAGTGGGATTATTAATAATCATTGATAAAGTTTGCGCAAGCGTTTTATGGATTAGTGAAGCACGATAGAGACAAAAATGTCAATTTTTGGGATTTCGTTTCAGCTTGCCTGACATTAGTCGCGGTTATATTTTCCCATTATTTTAGACGTTTATCTATCATTTGTTCTTCGTCTTGTTGGAGCTACTCTGCAATGGAATTATATTCATTTGAGCAGCTCCAAATATTCTCCCAAACTTTCTGCACTTTTTTTAATAGATGGTGACTTTATGACATCTATAACTGCTTTTCAAATTTCCTTGTAAAATGTCTTGTCTTATTTTGACGATAGAACTTACCACACTTTCCGTATCCTCTTGTTCTCTGTGTCTTTAACTGCAGTTTATGTGTAAGCATTTCCTCGGGTGATGGAATTTCATTTAGCAATTTAATTTTGTATAACCGTTTGATCTTCATGCATTTCTGTGCGAGGTTTATTGAGATCTCATCTCGTCCCGAAAACTCACATGTGATTTTCTCTCTTCAGTTTTGTTTTCCAAGCGAGCTCTTTTTGTCTGTTGTTTGATCTTTTCAGTGTCTTCACACCAAACTTCCCAAAAGTTACTAAATCTGTTGCGCATATGACATTATTTACTTCTGTGATCGTTTCTTAGTGGGTTGTCCATTAACAGTTTTTGCAGTGCAGCGTTGTATATTTGCACTATATGTTTATTGGATTTTGTCATATGACTTTTGGGGTGTGGTCTCTGTCTGACATTTGTGTGTGAGTTACTCTGCTGAGTATTTGAATGATGTGGTTTTTTGCTTCCCTGATTTCACTTCTGTTATTTTCAAGGAATTTTGCCCTAATGTCGTGTGACTCATCTTCAGTGACATAATCTGGATAAATGCAGTTGTTTATACCGCAGGTAGATTTTTCAATTTTATTTCCTGAGAGATTATAATTTCGTATTTCATTTATTTTAGTTTTTACCAGATCCTCTGTCATGTCATTTTTTAAATCCTATCTCTTTATTGTTTGAGCGATGGATTATAGTATTCTTTCTTATATTTATTATTATTATTATTATTATTATTATTATTATTATTATTATTATTATTTCCTTTGATTTCTGTTGTAGACACATTTCTTTCCAGATCCAAACTGGAAGCCTAAGATCAGAAATGGCTTCATGCCATTTTGCACGGATAATTTTTGTAAAAATAAAAACAAGAGAATATCTAAGATCACACACATTTTACTTAGATAAAGATTTTCGTAATGCTCGAGCTGTACTTGTGAGTGCAGCTTTTTCTATTTCTTTAAGGCATGGACGAACTGGTATCCCTTCAATGAGTCGATCGGAACCTTGAATTATTGATGTCCTCACGTGCCACACTTTTTAGATTTCTACTTCAAGATCTTTGGATTTTGAGAGTTTTTTTGACAATCTTCAAAGATATACTTGGATTTGCTGGAACTACGATGTCAATGAGAAAGCCTGTTCTGGTCTTGTGGTTATGATCGTGATGTGCAACCGTTTAGCTTTAATTGTTATGTTTGTGTATATTGCAAAGGCACAAAATGTTCTACCTCTGTAACCGAGTCTGGTTGATGTTCATACCAGTTTCTTGACGTTTCCATCCCGTAAAAGTTTCATATTTTCCATTACAGTCCAGCCCACTCTATCATGTCGAGTTTTATATTAAGTGTGTGCTTTTCGGGTTAACACAATTTTTCAGTAAGTGTGCTTGGTAATTTCTCTACTTTCCTTCTCTTTGTCGCGTGGATTACCAGTACAATTTTTTTTCTCTCAAGAAAAGCGACGTTTGTACAAAGACTTGCATTTTAAAAATATCTTTTATTCTAGTATGCACATTTTAAACATAATTTGAGGAAAGGAGACATACTGTCGAAATATTGTTAGACATTGTTAAATATGATATTTCTTTTCTTAAATCGCGCTTTTCTATGAGTGATGCAAACTATTAAAAAAAACTTTTCTCGATCATTTGGTTTATTATGGGTTCCCTCTGCCTTTTCTACTAATACTTTCACGGTAACAGGTCTGACGAGCTAGGTTCGCTGGTTCCCAAACAGCATGAATTTAAACGTGCTACTAGACTGGCATCTCAGTCCCACCCTTTCACTGTCGAAACGGTTAAATGTAACCGTCTCTTCTACTGCAATAGCTTCATGTCTCGCACTTCCTGTCTGTGGAACTCCCTTCCTCTTACTTGCTTCCCTGAGAGTTTTAGACTTCAAATATTCAAATGTAATGTCAATTGACATCTTCTGATGCCTTGATCTGATTCCCCGTCCTTCTTCTTATCCTTTCCTCAGTCACGTCTCGTTACTGTTGCTCCTACTCTCTGTAACCCCTTTCGTGCTAATGGCACTCACGCCATGCTTGGAGTGATATGCTTTAAAAAATTATGATTATTAAATCCCTTCAGAAGGGGAAAGTCATTTTGACCAGAGTTGTACTAGTTCCTTGGATTTGTGCAAGGTAAACAGTTTCAAAATCTGCCTTTTTACTTTTGGCTTGTCGTATATTTATACTTTTCCCCAGGGTCTTGTATATAAAAGCTTGTCTAATTGCCAATTACACTTAAGTACTGAGTATGATTCATACCGAGTAGCAAATTATTGTCTCTTTAATTAAAATTAGCAATAAAAATGGAATCTTGCCGTAGTACAATAAGAAACATGACTTCCAACATATGAGAATGCCAAACTCGCGTTCATACAATAATAGACAAAATTATATTTCAAAATGAAATTTAAATCAAAAGCAATATTGAATTTGTTTAGTTTGAATTCAGCAATTTTTTTTATGTCTTCGTAAACAAAAAAATGAAAGTTTAAGGTTCGTGGTTTATCTTAAAAAGATCTAACGTTTATTCTTTTCCTTAACAAGATTTATCGTTTAAATGGATAAAAAATTAAAAAAAAAAAACAAGACAAAAAACAAACAAACAAAAAAACAAAAAAAGCATACTGTCTTCCATCAATGCAAAAGATAAGAGAGGGACATCTAGTTTCGCTCTTCTTCGGATATTCTTCGTGTCTTTCTGTTTCAACATAAAATTATGCATACATAAATGCACGCGTGGGCGCACGCGCGCGCGCGCACACACACACACACACACACACACACACACACACACACACACACACACACACAGACACAAACACACACACAGAGATATAAATATACCGTTAACACAAATAAGCACGCATAAATATATGCATGCCTGGACTTATCTTGGGAAACATCAATGCGCGCACATGCACATGCACACACACACACACACACACACACACACACACATATATATATATATATAGATAGATAGATAGATAGATAGATATAGATATTCCAAGCGAAGCTTAGATGTGGCACAAGGCCGAAAGTATGGAGCACTCAGTGAGGATCGAACTTACTACTCTTGCTAACCATTACACCGCCTTGAGGTGCGCGTACACACACACACACACACACACACACACACACACACACACACACACACATATCATATATTTATAACTACTTTCTATTTTAAAAATATGGTTCCATCGCTACACAGGGATTACCATATTTGAAGACAGAAACTAAAATTTTAAATTTAATTATAAATTTAAATTTTAAAGGCCATAGCTCCGCTACATCCTCAAACAATTTTTAGAATAATTTATTTAAAAAAAAATGCTTTATTTATAATAACAGGTAATCTTAATATTTTGAATGGTTAAGGTTACGGAAAAATCAATCGCTTTGATAAGGGGTGGTTGGGTTTTAATTTCCCTAGACTACATATGTATCAAATATAAGTTACTTTCAAAATCAGGTTAAGATAAGGTGGGGTAGGGGTGCCTGCTCACAAACAATGTCATCCGTTTTTTCGTGTGTCGTCTGGGATTTTTTTAATGATAAACAGTTTTTGGCATTTTAACTTGGCCGCTTAATTTATAAACAAAGATTTCTTAAAAGGGTCGCCTGAATATGAGTAAGTTGTATTTTTAATATTTAAAATTTATTCTTACAAATTTAAAGTACTTTCCTACTTCTAATAACTAATAGACTGTACGTTAGTACATGGCGTATTAGAGTGCATGAAAACTTTTATTTGCTTCCATGACACGAGTCCCTTTCAAAGATCACCATGTTAACATTTTTATCCAAAGTAACGAGGTCGTTATGGGCAGTGCTTTCAGCTCTTTATTTTCAAAATTTTATATGTTCAACTTAGAAAACAAAATATTCAATAAAATAAATAAACCCAGACATATTAATGCTATCTTCCTCCAATCCACAATCCGCTAATAACATTGTAGATATTTTTAAAAAAATAGAAAGAAAATTCTGTTTTAAAGTTCAAATATCATATAAATATCAATAAAATATTTCATTTCTATATATTCTCATTGACTAAAACATTGATAATTTTAACAGATCTCCGCATGAAATGTATACTAGTCTTGATTTCTAAACTACAAACTTGAATGGCCTGAAAATGCAAAATTTTTACAAACACTTATCAATAAACGGTACCCTGATTATATAATCGACAAGCAAATCGAATTACATTTCAAATTTTAATAATAAAACCAGTATAATATTTGCAATGACGTTATTAACATCTATTAAAAAAATCAAATGCAACACAATTACAAAAAAAAGTAGAAACAGCAATAAAAAAAATCATGCATATATATATAAAACCAGTCGATAAAAATAAACACATCAGATTATTTACTACATAAGATTATAAACTAGCAACATAGATAATAAAATTAATGTATCCCAAAATTACAAACCGTATGCCAGACCAATGATAAAAATAAGCCGACATAATATTTATAATTACTCAGACATGCGTAGCACAGAATTTGTTGCCTAAACACACACACACACACACACATATATATATTTGTGTATTTAGGCAGCAATCCTTCTTTCATGCACATTTCATTGAAAACGACAGACAAGGTGCATTTATTTAGTTTTTTATACAATTTCTCATGCGATCTAATAACTTTTTCTTATCGGATGATAAATTATATAAAAACTTTCCGAATGTTCTTTTCATCCGAGCGCATTTCAAGTATTATAATTTCAACAATTTTCAAGGATTATATTTTAACTGTTAAAATTAGAAATAATTTGTTGTATGTTTGTTTTATAAAATGTTTTCATTTTTTTTCTTTCAAAACAGGGTCAAGATATTATGTCCATGTTCAAAGTTAATATTATTAAGTGTTGGTTTGTTTGTTTTTATTAATAAGGCTTCCAATATTTTTAGCCATTTTTTGCATGTAGATGATGCTATTATATTAGTGTTGTCAAGAAGTATGTTCAGAATAGTGTCCGGTAGGTCTCCATGAATAGTTAAATGAGATCTAATTAAGCTTTTGTCAGAAAGGTGACGAGTTAGTCTGCGTGTTAAACATGTTGTAGTGTGCCCTATATAATTATTTACGAAAGTTGATTCTTGAGGAATACAATTCCTTAATGGATATTTAAATTCGTAAATAATATTTGCCCCATTTAATTTTGTTCTAAGAGGTGAATTATTATTTTTAACTATAAGGTTAGAGATTATAATTTTTTTATAATAAATAATTAATCTAATTTTTTTGCAATTGTTAACTGGTGTTATTCATTTTTTATAATGTTCTTAATTCTGCATTCATCCTGTTTATAATTTTCGTTCATCATCCGAAAAGAAAAAAAAATTATTAGATCGCATGAGAAATTGTATAAAAAACTAAATAAAAGCACCATCTCTGTCGTTTTTAATGAAATGTTTACATATATATATATATATATATATATATATATATATATATATTCGTGTTGTGCCGATGTCTTGCAACGTCCCTGGAGTGTCCTCTCCAGTGCACTACCAGCCTGGGCGGGATGTATGGAGAACTAGGGCTGCCCGGACGTCTAATTCCCCCTCTTGGCCTTGCTAGTCGTGTCCAAAGGAAAGGATGGACCGATGCAGTTTGGTACCAGCGCGGCTGCAGGAGTTGCCGGAAGGTAGCACAGAGTGCCGCCCATCCGCCTTAGGGGCTCCACTCCGGATTTGTGTAGGGTTTACTCCTTAGCCTTTTCTTCTCCCGAAGATTTCCACAAGGCATTGGAGCTATTTAACCTAATGTAAAACAGCCTTGTCTTACACCGCTTCCTATTTTCTATATTTACTAAATTCATTTTCTATCCGCATGCAGGCGCGACCTTTTCTTGAAAACAATTATTTTAATAGGAAGATTTTATAAATTTTAAACGATAGTAGCACTAGATGATCGGTCAACTGATGCTGAATGTTACTCTATAAAGAAACAGATATTATTACCATTCCAATTACCATTTTCCCTAGCGAAGTGCATATTTTCTGATCTACTGTTTCCTCGATCTTTTTGTACATACCATTACGTCCGTGCCCTTTTTTTTTAAAAAAAAATCTCAGCCCATTTCTTGCTTGCTTCCTCTCATCTCTAATTGTTTTAATTCAGACTTATTCGCTGTTTCATCTTTACTATGTTGAGAATTTCACTCGCCATTCAATTCTTTTCAGAACTTTCAACAAAACCGTCTAAGTAAAATAGTGTTACTAAGCAGAAAATCAGTAACACTAGAACAATCTGAAACTAAATAAAAGATCTTTCAAATTGTGCGTCTGTTGCAAGAGCCGACTCCTGTGGGATTCTCTGTAGACATTTTAATTCTTATCATAGCTCTTTTTTTACGTTTAATATTGCAAAAGCTAAGATAAAAATCTATTCCGTACAAAATATTGGTTCTCATTATTTTTTGCGGTAGATGATGATTGAAAAAAATTCGTAGGTTTTTCTTCTTGTAGATTTTTGAACTGCATAAGACTTGTGAAAAAGTTAAAAACGTGAAATTTAATAAAGAAAATGTGCTCTTCAGTAGATTCGAACCTGCATCCTCTTTGCAGGAGAAACCACTGATAAACCAGATGTCCTTTAAATCCATCAGCCACAGAGACAAATTTCCTAAAAAAAGAAATGCAATTTAAAGAATAAAAATATGCATATATTGCAGTAAATGAGATATATTATTGTTTCAATAATTAAAAACTGTGTGTTGATTCGCTTACTTAAAGATGGTATTTGATACAATCTAACAGAAGCTTCTTAGGAGAGGGGAATGTGATTGTTTGTAAATAAGAAGGCCTTAGCGAAAAGGTACACAAGTTATTTTTTTGGACATCACTATTGTGTCCATGTTATCTTATAACTATGTCGACGTATTCGCAACGAACAAGGCTGTTGCTATCTATTTGGATGTCTATCATTCCGTTTACCCCTGTCACATTCGCAACGTCTGACACGTTGAAATCTGGCTGCCTGTCAGTCTATCTAGCGTCGGTATATTCGCAACGAACTAACTCGTTTATATTTAAGATCCTGTCAATCGACTTAACTTCGCAACGACCTAACTGGTTGAGAACAACCTATATAACTACTAACGTGTCCTCATCTGTCTGCCGGTTCATATGGATCTGCTCTCATAAATTCACCTGTTCTACTCTCTTATCTTACCCTCTTATGTAACTCTGTCGATTCTAGCAGAGCATCGCCTTCTCCCTCTAATTACCTCTATAGGTCTGTAAATCTCTGCCACAGTAGCACTCTTTCTCAGTATCTATAATGTGTGAGTATACATTAAACTTAACATATATAGATGATTATTCCTTCATCTCATAATTACTACAGATTCTGTATAGAAAGAATAAATGCAAATGGAATTATCACAGCGTTTTCCAAACAAGAAAGATTTATGAGTTTTTTGTTATTTTATACACAAGCATATTTTAGTCTGAGTGTATAAGCCAACACTCTTGGAGGTGGTGTTTTCTTTGCCGTTTTATCATATTACCCGAGTTGGTTTTCGTTAAAATTGATTTTGAAATTGTGAATTCCAAATAGAATTCCTAGAACAAATTCTTGAGCAAGTTTTTCAAGCAAGACCGAAACTAAATATTTCTGTCCTGGATAAGACGATAAACTACATCCAACAGCAAGATTTCTGATCAGGAGGATTTGAGGAGCGTAGCACCACTCCTTAATTGCTGGTAATTCCAGTTTCACCCTGACTCGAGGTGATAGCACCTGTTAGGGCCCCGGCTATGGGCAAATAGTTAACTCCTAAATTGGGGTCAAAACACTATGAAAGTGTAAAAATAGGATTTAATATCAGCAATAAATTTTTTGAGGAAAAATTATTACCAGCAATACTTATTTATGTTATATTTTCGGCTCTTTATTCTGAGAGAATCGTGCATTTGATTTGAAAATGAAAGCGTAAATTCATCATATGATTTTGAATCTTTGTGTGTAAGTCTTCAAAGAAAAGCCTTTATCCTGCATAAAGGCATTTTTTTCCTTTTTTTAAGTTTACAAAAGGTTTACATTAAGTCCGTAGCTTGGAACGTATTTGTTAGAATTTTTATCTGAACTTTTCACTGTATAATATTTGAAAAATGTGATTAATATTCATCTTTAAATTAACTTCATTGACAAGGGAAGATATTCTGTTGAAAATAAATGCCTGGAAATTGTTTTTTTATTTTCATCATTAGGCGAATGAAAAGTTGATTTTCATGCGTCTGGGATATGGAAAATGACACCTTTTATTGGTTTACCCAATGTTTCTTCTGGACCTTGCTCCAGATTGGAAAAATTGGCCGAAGATGAAAGAGATTCTTTCTGGAACTTATAATTTGTTTTCTTCAGGCCTTTCACTTATAAAGCCTTTCTTCCTCACGACAAACAGAGAAAAGAAACAAATGACCAATGTATGGCACAGTATCTACTGAAAGAATCAGTGTTCAACTCAAATTAGAATATATTTTCAGAACTTCTCCCACGTTTTATAACCAAGGTATATTTTTGCTTAATATTTATTTCGGAGATATCTATAGCAGTAAAGGTGACAGCAAAATACTCTGTGTAATTAGTAAATTTTGAGTTTATGTCGTCTTTATCCTCAAGTCCGTTCCACTAAATTTGCATTATAGTCCAGAAGTGACAATTTATAAGTATTAATCCTCAAAGATAAAATAATGTTATCTAAAAGAAGACATTATTGGAAATTATAGAAGCTTAGCAAAACAGAATGAAAATAATAAATCACTTGCATTAACTTATATTGCCCTTAACAATGATGTAAAATACAATAAAAAAATCATAATTTATTATTATATAAACAATCTATGTCATTTGCATTGGATTTAATAAATATTGTTTTCATTTTCACACACACACGCACATATCAACAGATGCACAGACAGATAGCTAGCTAGCTAGCTAGATAGATAGATAGAAAATTATAAACTTCTATTTTAAACACTATGAAAAAGCCCCCATCTTGGGTGAAATCTTTTCTATATTTAATTGGATTTACAAAGGTGGATTATTGATTACGGAGCATAACACGTATTAACTCGATAAATTTTAATCTGAAATTAGGAGCACCTAATGTTTCATATATTTGATTAATTTTAACTGTAAAATTAAGTGCATTGACAAGGAAGGAGATTATCTTGGAAAAGTAACACACACCCACATTCAGATTTTGCCAATAGGATAAAAAGTAAAGGAAATAAATATGATTCTATTTTAGGGTTAACTGTGTGTTATGGGAACTTACCCATAATAATAATGGACTATTCCACACATTATAAATACTGCGTCTCAAGAGGAAGCAGAGAGGATTACTGTAAGACATTGGAATATTGATACTTGTCGAGACAACATAGTTCACTCTAACCAAATCTGATATTCATTACTAATACTTCTACTTCTTTGTACATATTTCTGTTTCTAATATATCTGTGTTATTCCATACCTGTGTTCGAGTTATTCTTCTTTGGTTCTACCTTGGACCATCACTGTGGTACAAGGAACTTGGACAATAACACTGCGTACAAACCAGGTGTATAAGTGTGGGTGATGAAAATTTCTATGCGCGACCATATTGCGTGGACATTTATTGGCATTTAGTAAAGTTGATCGAGTTGAAAACTTTTCAGCTCTGTATTGTAACAAAATATTCAAACATTTTAATCCATTAATTCCAGTTGACCCCCAGTCAATGTTCTGTCGTCCATTTACACAAGCAAGTTTTTCGCTTTTATCCTCTGCCATTCCTACCTTCAATACGTCTTGTGTCAAGGACCCTTCCTGATTCGAAGTACAAGTGTCATTATTGTTCCGATTTTCTTTAAAATATCCTCGTTCATAGGCCCTGGCTATAATATACTCAGCATCTTACTGTAGCGTCACACTTTCAAATCTCTTTTTAATTTTGTGAGAGAATTACTAAGTTTTCACTGCCATATAGAAAGATTGATATTTACGTAGTAGTTTATCACCTTTTCCTTGTTTCTAAGTAAAATTCCCCTTTATTGACGCTTAGCTTTTAGAAGGCGTCTTTAGCGTCTATATGGACCTTAACATTTCTACGTCATATTTCCGTCGTATAACATTTAACGATCGTTAGAATGATTATACGGAATTTGAGAAAGCAAGCAATTTGAAGTTAACATTATAATACAATATAAAAAGCATTTAATAATAATTGAGAATATTTCGTTTTAAAAATCTTAATCTTATCACATATTACAAGTGAATAAGGATATCCTTTCAAACAATAAAACCACAAATTATTCTAGAATTTTCTATACTCTACAATCCACAAGAAGTATATAGCTTCAATATTCTAATCAAACAATAATGCAGGGTTTAGACCTAATCCGAGGTCGCAAGTCGTAAAACGTACTGGAGAACGTAGAGAAAGACAATACAGGAATTAAAGCATTTATTTTAATATTTTTCTTTTTGCTTGCTTGCCCGAGTAGAGGCAGCGATTTGTATCTTTAGAACAGCCTAATAGATTCGTTTTGGTTACGGTATTGATTAAAAGAACATCGCGGCGTATAAATTCCTAACTGTCAGTATCTAAATGAATCATCAGACGATGGTAATTAACCTAGCCGACCCGGACCGTGGCTCCTGTGTCGCGATCGACGGCGCGCCTCGCAAAATTAGACTCGTGCCTGTCCTAATGATAAGACACAACGCGATTTTCCCGCTGAGAAATAACGGCCAAGTGTTGAAAACTTTTCCTTCTCATAAAGTGCGTAGTTTTTCAAGGTGCTTGGCAAAACAGTAATGAAGTCATTAATATAGTGTGTAATCAACAAATGAGGAGTCTCTCTGTCCAACCACACCCACATTCACGCAAACACGCACGCACTCTTTCTTTCTTTCTCTATCTCGGTCTCTCTCTTTCTCTCTCTGTCTCTCTGTCTCTCTCTGTCTCTGTCTCTCTCTCTCTCTCTCTCTCTATATATATATATATATGTATATATATATATATATGTATGTATGTATGTACGTGTGCATAATTTATCCTTTTACTAAAAACAAGGAAATTACTGCAAATTATTATAATTCGTTTAAAACTTGGATTTTTAAAACTCCGCCAACACAAACCTTGTATAGTTTATATATATGTGTATGTCTGTGTTGAATGTGTATTTATAAACGTTTCTTTCTCTCCAAATCTATCCTCATAATCTATCTCGATATATATATATATATATATATATATATATATATATATATATATATATATATATATATATATATATATATTATAATTATTAATTAATTATTATATGATTCCTTCGCTACATAAGAGTTTCAAAAACAAGAGCCAAAAACCTCAATATCATTATTAAAATTAAACGGAATTAAAGTATCAAGCCCTGTTTCATCCTCAAGTGAAAATTTAAGAAATAACCAATCTTGAAATTTATGCATCTTTATAAGCATGTTCATTCGTAAAATTAATTATTATGGAAACGGCTGGAGCGACCATTTTGATAAAGGGTTTAAGAGTTAATTTGTATCCACATATCAGTCACCTTCGGAAAGAAGCTATACTTCTGTATGGAGCACTGTTTTTTAAAAATAAAAACAAAAATACTAAAGAACTCCGGATTATTTACCTAACGTGTTTTTACCTATTTTTCTATATATTTGCACACACACACACACACACACACACACACACACACACACACACACACACATATATATATATATATATATATATATATATATAGCACATATACAGAGGCAACAGTCAGTTTCATGAAAAACGCAATCGCCTGGTCATGTGGGTTGTGTTTTTGCTTGAGTATATATATATATATATATATATATATATATATATATATATATATATATATATATATATATATATACAACTCAGTGATGCATTGTGGGTGGCCTATTGTAGACCATTCGGGTTAGTCCATTGCATTATTCTAACGATTGTTTTGGTGGGCGTGTTTTTCGAATTAATCTAGGAGCAATTGAGTGTGAATAATTGTGGACCGAAAGCATTTTTTTTGCTTTTTGTAGTATTGTTAGATAACTTTTAAAACTTTATTTTATATATATATATATATATATATATATATATATATATATATATATATATATATATATATATATATATATTCAAATGTAGGATTGGTGTATACGGAATAAATTCCAATAACCAACAGATACTATTCTTAAAAGTAGCTCGATACAGAGTAGAGCAAATATAATAATTTATTCGAGAATTATAACGTAAATATGTTATAAAATCAATACAAATTGCCATTTTGTCTCAACACTTCTGGTGTCTTATCAAATGATGGTGTTGATAAGACACCACAAGTGTTGAAACAAAATGGCTATTTTGTATTGATTTTATAACATTTTTATGTTATAATTTTCGAATAAATAATTATATATATATATATATATATATATATATATATGTATAGTAAGGTAATGAAGGGTGTGGTAATCCCTATGGCTAAGAGGATGTAAGCCAGAGAGCTCAATGTAAGAACATGGCAAATATTAATTAAATAATTACGAAAAAATAATCTTAAAGTTCCATGACTATAATTTATTTCCTCAGAAATTATATTTTTCCTGGTTCATCTGGCCACACACACACACACACACACACACACACACACATACACATATATATATATATATATCGATTGTGTAATACTTGAAGCAGAAAACATTGTGCGGCCTTTGAAAGATCGATAGATTTATAATAAGATGTAGATAGATACGTATGTGCACTCACATTTTAATCTCTCGAATATTTAGGCTAGTAGACGAAAAATAAAGAAAATAAAGTGTTTAATAAATAAACAGAGTGTCTACTCAAATATGAGTATCCACTAAAAATAACGTTTAAGTAGTAAAATCTGTCGGATTAAATAAATCAAACCCAAACATTTCTTTAGAAATTGCTTTGTTTACGTTAGGTTATGAAACTGATATATGTTTATTTTCAGAGTCAGAGAGAAATATGTTTTAAAGGTACTGTGTATTTAGGCAGCAATCCTTCATTTATATATGTTTCATTAAAGACAACAGACAAGTTACTACGATTAAGCTTTTTATTTAATTTTCTTGTTTTTGAACCTTGTCTGAGTGCGTAGAAACTGTCCAAATGTTCCGTAATTCCGAGCGATTTCGTCTTTACTTTTAGCCATTATCAAGGAAGATTTTACTTTTGGTTTTAATTGGGTGTATAGGTTGTGTGTATGTTTCTAGAATTATAGGGATGTATTATTTTACGAACACAGGATTATATATATATATATATATATATATATATATATATTATATTAAAAGATATAGTCTTAAAGTGTGCTATATTTATGGGATAAAGTGCTCAATATCAGAGATAGAGCGTGTGTAAATATAAAAGTGAACATAGAAGTCAACACTTAGAGGCGACAGTCTGTTTCATGCTAGATATAATCGTCAGGCCTGACGATTGCATCTAGCATGAAAACAGACGGTCGCCTCTAAGTGTGACTTCTATGTTCACTTATATATATATATATATATATATATATATATATATATATATATATATAAATAAGTAGATGTGTTTTCAGGTGAATGCTTCGGTTTTGGGCGATCTTGTATGTTAGTTTTGTTATAACTAATCAATTCACCGTGCAAAAATTGAAGCGTTTTTTATTTACCAATTCTTCATCGACTGGAGTTGATGGGAACTAGAAAGAAACTTATACTTAAAATGAGAAAGAGATCGTTGACAGTTCATATCAGAAGGAAGAGGGCTTGGAAAATATAACACACACATGACGTAATGAACCCTTTTGAGCCCTGTGTTCCTGAACAATTTTAACCCTTCTGCCTGACATCTTGAGTAAAAATTCGCTAATAATTCTTATGTAATATTACATGGTAGCTATAAAAATAGTTATAAAAAATATAAGCATTATACTTAGCAGGGAGAGAGTATGATTTCATGCCTTCACTTTATTACCAGAAATCTTTCTTTGTATACCAGTCTACCCAAATAAGACAACCAATAGCAAAAGACGGCGCTAGTGTTTGCTCACCGTTCAACCGGTGGCTGGGCATTAAGCTATTTTTCTCTACCACCGGTAAAGCGGTGGTCTGGGCTCAAAGGGTTAAGGAAGGAAGGGCAGGGCGAAACAGTGAGTAACTGACCTCCTGAGTTTGCGGGAATTAATGGTAGAACGGAGAAAAAGAAGGATAGTAAAGAGTCAAATATTGCTTAGAGTCAGAAGCGATAGGATCTTGAGGAGAGCCGTGATCGGACATTTTCTGAAGGAACACGGCAGGCAAAAGAATAAAGAGGAAGACGAAGACCTAATGAATATCGAATTTGTTGATTGAATGATTGATTACGATGATTAATCGAATTTCTTCCGAAAATCTCTTGTCGATAACTGATTAAGCATCTCCCCTGCGGCCCTTAATACTTTCATTAAATCAGCGCAGATGACCACATGACGTATGGTAGATTTCTCTAATATCTCGTTCGCCAAGCCAAACATCTGCCAAAAATAAATAACTAAAAATAAAATGAATTACAATGAGAAATTATTAAAATATGTATTTCAAGATTATTACTTTCTGTATTATAAGTTGTTCAGGAATATTAATTCATGCTGGGGACACACTATTGTTTCCTAATACAAAACTAACCAATTATGAACACTATAGCATGAAAATATTATATACACCCTTGCGCAAATTAATTGAAAGAAAACGAATAATTCCGTTATTATTTTTTTTTTGTATTTTTCCAACGAAAGATGACCCAGTGCACATATTTGTACTTCTTAAGTCCATTCCACGAAGTCTTTCCTTGCAGATTGACCACAGATTCTCGATTGGATTTAAATCTCTGGTACTTTGATTTGCTCATTGGTAAAGCCTGACAGTGTGTTCGTGCAGCGTTACAATTTTTGTACGCTTCCTTGGATTAACGTCTATTGCAGATATTGGCCGTAGGAAAACTAATCGACTGTTGAGACAATAGTGTCTGGGTGTGACGCAATATTTTTCAAGGCCAAACAAATCTTATTATACATCCGGCAAATAGATTCATATTGCTGCAAACCAGTGAAAATGACCTAATCCGAATAAAAAATAGACATCGATTGCACCCTGTCACTCCAGTGGGTCTAAAACTGATCGTATGATGAAAGAAAGGAAATTAAAGCGGTTCTTTCAATTAATTGGAACAAGGGTGTAGCCTGAGCAAACTGATTAGAAAGAATCCAAAAAGGGCGAATGAAAGTGCATATGTTGATATTTCTTATTCAAAATTATGCGAGATTCCTATTGATTGATTGATTCGTGTTTACGGGCTATCGACACTCTGAAAAGTCATTTAAAGAGGAAAATATAAGAAAAATTGCTTTGGGAGATAATTAAGGAGATAAGAGTTGGATTCCCACATTTCCCACGGGTTTTGAGTGTTAGTGAACGACTACGGCGGGAACTGGAACTCGAATCTCCGATAAACAATTCTGAGTCATTATCCGCTACCTCCACCGCATATCCAAGCTTACAGCACCTGGTATTTCCAAGCGGTCACCCACCTACGCACTGACGGGCTCAACGTTGCTTTGGTGACCGCACAGGAACCGCTGTTTCAGTAGCAAGTGGCCATAAGCCGTGACGTTCCTATGAAATATTTTAGAATTATTAGATATGCATATGTGTAGTTAAGTACGTTTAGGTTAAAGTATGCTGTCTACTGTTCTGTATACAACATGCATCTCCAAATTTGAATGAGTCAAGTCTTATCTATAAGACATACTGTGCAACAAGAGAGTGAGAATTTCGCACCACTTTATTATGTGATATTATATTGTTATTCATTATAGCCATCTAGAGGTGATTAGTGGAAGTTGGTTGAAAGAAAAATGGGGTAATCCCAGCGTATGTCGATTGGATACGTAGTTGTTAGTCTAACAGAGTGGTACTGGAGTGTTTGATTCTTTCTGGATTCTAGGAGGTCATTTTGCTAAAGAGGGCGATTTAAATTATTATACATATCTTGCAGTAGATGAATAAAATAAGGTGTTTGTGTTACTATAGAGGCAGTAGTAAATAATTCCTTTTCAATCTCTCCAAGCAGAAGAATAACCCCATCTCCCGGTAGATTCGATTTAAACTGAGATATTCCCAGCTGTCATGGATCTTGATTAGCTCAGCTTATCAGGTTTAACAACATTTTCAAACATGTGTCATTCAATATTGAATATTGATTTTTTTTAGTTTTTAATCTATTCTTTTTTTTAATCCATAAATAAAGATGTCTGATGACGCCGTGTGAAACAAGTGTAGTTAGAATTTTTCTTATATATATATTTGGAGCATAACCACATATGAATATATAGGCTCACCTGTTTGAAATATTGAATCATATTCTTTTATACATCATGTATCCTCTGCATGTGGAAAATCTGGCTAATCAAAACATCCTATCATTTTTAGCTCTAAAAATGTTTTTCCCTTTATTATTCTTCAAATTTACACTGATTCGTTCTCTTGGCAACTCGATGGTTTCCTTGGCCATTCTTCCCTTCAATATGAGTTTAAAATTCAAAATATTTCAACTTTTCCGTTCTGATTCTAAGTTCAAGTGTCGGTTATTTTTCTATTTCCCTTTTAACTTTCTTGTTGTTGACTCGGTCCCCTTCTTTCCTTCAGCAAGTCGTGTGAGTTTTAAATTATCCAAGCCCACTTTTTGCGTTATTATATTTCCTAGAAATTACAATTGTTATCTTATTTTAAGTGGAAGTGTTCTTTTCATTTCCTTTATTTTATTCTATTTCCATTATGTCGGTTTTTTTTTGGTTTTTTTTCTCAATTCTTACATTTTGAACAGAAAATGGGAGTTGAAATTATCTGGTTATTTGTACCTTCTGAATTATTCTTTATTCCGTCGTATGATTTTTTTTTGTTCACGCCACGTTTTATTCTTTTTTATTCTTTGATTCCATTATTCTATTATAGTTCAATTATTTGCAATTTCATTCTTTTATTCATTGTTTTTATATGTATATCTCCTTTTATATCAATCATTCAGCTGTAGTGATAATGATATTATGCATATAATATCTTTATTTCCTCACTTGCACGTGTATTATCTTATCTAAAGAATAACAAATTTCATTATTTACATCAATCGGACTATTGTCCTCATCTTTGTCGCCATATTTATTACAACGTTTCGGCCTTTGTACGCTCCGGACTTCTCCAGGTGGTTGGAATGTCGAACTGAACCCTTTATTTCGTTCACTGGGGTAGACTGTTCTAATTCCACGTGCCATGTTTGTTGGATGTTAGTTATCAATTATCTCCTGCTAATTTCCGTCTGAAAGTTCTGCACTGCCTTAACCGGGTATTGAACTCTTTTTGGGTCCTGTTACTGAAACTAGCTAACGCCTTTATCCACTGTGCCATGTGTCCTTGAGGAAATTTCATCCTTCATTTCTGTGTATTACTATAGTAAGTCATGCATTTCCAATATAATATTATTAGCAAGTCATTTTCCATTTAATTCATTAAGAATATATTCATATAATACTAAAAGTCTATGATTGTGTGCGTGCGTGCTTGTGTGGTGCGTCCGGCCGGCGCATAATAATTGAAGTTAATCTGATTCAAGTGAATAAGATTTAAAAATACGAGTGGCTTATGCATTAAGTATTTTTATTTTAACTTTCTTCAAACAGACAATTTTTTAATTAAAATATTTTAAAGTTAAAGACAGACAAAAAGAGATTCCGATTTGCTGTTACGTCCATTTGTTTGCAGAGTAATAATTTATATTTGAGCTTTCTTTAAACAAACAATATTTTAAATATTTAAAAAGAAGTTCATATTTTAAAAATATTTCCAAGTGAATATGAGTTAAAATTATTTTTGGTATATTAAAAATATTTAAGTTAATCTGATTTAAAGTTCAAGATTATCCAGGAAATTACCCCCTATTCCTATTAAATGCTGTAAATAATCATTAAAAATTTAAACATGAACTTATAAATAAGACGAATGATGATAGGGACGAATTGAAATATTTATCTGAATCATAATAAAATTAACTTTGTTTCAATGGAATGTTGAAATCAACTTCAATGTTTTATAAACTGAATCGCAAGTGACCCAACGGATCAGGAGTAGAGCCTCTAGTTTAAATTATAGTGTCATTTCTAGGATGCTTATCGTCGAAAATTACGTTTTATTTCCGAATTCTCTCCAATTTCACATAAAATCTATCTATCTATCTATCTATCTATCTATCTATCTATCTATCTATCTATCTATCTATCTATCTATCGCTGTCTGTTTGTTATCTATCTATCTATCTATCTATCTATCTATCTATCGCTGTCTGTTCGTTATCTATCTGTCTATCTATCTATCTATCGCTGTCTGTTCGTTATCTATCTATCTATCTATCTATCTATCTATCTATCTATCTATCTATCGCTGTTCGTTATCTATCTATCTATCTATCTATCTATCTATCTATCTATTTATCTATCTATCTATCGCTGTCTGTTTGTTATCTATCTATCTATCTATCTATCTATCTATCTATCTATATATCTATCTATCTATCTATCTATCTATCTATCTATCTATCTATCTATCTATACAAAGCACATATAGACCCAATAGATACATGTTTACAATGGCGAAAAGAACAAATAAGAAACGTCTATAAATCTAACATGTTTCAATTTTAATAAAGTCTCATCAGAGAATAACATATTTTAAGTATTTAAACCCAAGGTGGGAGTGCCACTAGAATGCAAGGGGTTACAAAAAACACAGTTCCAACAGTGAAATTTGATGGTGGCAACATCATGGTTTGGGATTTCTTTCTGCAAAAGGTACTGGCAACATATCAGTAATAGATGCTGGAACGAATGCCACAGCATATCAAAATATTTTGGAAGCAAATTTAATGATTTCGGTTGAAAATCTTGAACTTCCTCCTGATTGGATCTTCCAACAAGATAATGATCCTAAGCACACTGCAAAATCAACAAACAAAATAGCTTGTTGAAAATAAAGTAAATATACTCAAATGGACAAGTCGGTCCCCAGATTTAAACCCAATTGAGAATCTGTGCCATCATTTGAAAATTCAAATCCAATCGAGCGCTCCAACAAACATCTTGGATCTGAAGACAATACGCGAAATGGAACAAAATACCAATTAAAAATCTCAAATCATTCATTGAGAACAACAAGAAGAAGTTGGTTGTTTAGAATAATGGCTATTCTAAAAAATATTAAATGAAGATTATGTATTTTTTTGTAATGTACGAATACATTTTTCACCCATTAAAATGGAAAATGCGATTTATTTCTATTAAATCAACCTATTTTTATTTTCTATACACATATTATGCATCTGGGTACAGTTAATTATATGGAAAGTATGTTTATTCTTTAGTTGAAAATACAATAAATGAATGATTTTTATGGGTACGATGATTTGTTTCCCCAACTATATATATATATATATATATATATATATATATATATATATATATACATACATATATTTATATATGTATGTATATATATATATATATATATATATATATATATATGTATGTATATATGTATATATATATATATATATATATATATATATATATATATATATATATATATATATATATATAAATATATGTATGTATATATATATATATATATATATATATAAATAGTGGGGGAAACAAATCATCGTACCCATAAAAATAAAGAGTAAACATTGAAGTCAACATCTAGGGGTGACAGGCTGCTTCATGCTAGACACAATCGTCAGACCAGGAGTGTGGCCTGACGATTACGTCTAGCATGAAACAGCCTGTCGCCCCTAAGTGTTGACTTCAATGTTCACTTTTATATTTACACACGCTCTATCTCTGATATTGAGCACTTCATCCCATAAATATAGCGCACCTTAAGAGTATATTTCTTTACATGTATATATGCGTGTGAGTGTGTGTGTATGTGATTGTGTGTGTGTGCGTGTGTGTGTGTGTGTGTGTGTGTGTGTGTGTGTGTACACAAGAGGTCGATGCTCGGGCCCAATTATAAACAAGTTTTTTCGCAAGCAGATTTCTTTCCCTGATATTTTACTTACTCCTTACTGGGAAATGTCTAGACTCTATCCTTTAACATTGGAATTACTTTATACTAACTTATTCTAATAACCATGTTGCTGGTGTTCTTAGCTTATCTTTATATATATATATATATATATATATATATATATATATATATATGTATTTGATATGTATATATATATATTTGATATATATATATATATACATATATATATATATATATATATATATATAAATACATATATATATATATATATATATATATATCTGTGTGTGTGTATATAGGGAGAGAGAGATAAAATAGATAGGATGTGGCAAGAGAAGGGAATGTTCTCTTTTTCGTTATTTTTTTCGTTGTGATTGACAATCTTCATAAAAAATATACTTCCAGAACTGCACAGCTTCAACGACTTGTTTGTTTCCAAAATCTGATGGACATTTGCCCAGAAAATATTTAAAAAAATATATTACAGCTCCATTTACTACAAAAAAGGCCTAAATAAAAAGAAACGCGTATTTGGAATCCTTTAGGCAGAAAAAGGGTTCCGCCTTGTCTCTAAACATGTTTACGATGTGCACTCATTGGTTTTGCCTTGAAGGGCCACATGAGATTCCGATGGTGTGAAGAGAAAAATCAGTCTTTGATGAACAGGCCACCGACAGATTTTGTTAAAGGCCTCGAAATCTTGAAGGAAAAGTCTTGTCGACATGCTAAAAGAAATATTACAGAATAGAAATAATAGGGAAGCTGGTGGCGACGTCTGGCAAAAATCTCGGTTTAAAAGAAATTATGTATTTTGTAGATGTTGATTTTATACTGCCCAGCACGATGGTATGAGTAGAAATAAATAAAGGGTGGTTGATATACGTATGAGGAAGTTTTGGGGTCGTAACTTAAACATAGGAGTGGTCGTATATGTCTCTATTAGTGTGAGTCGTCATGTCGACTTATAAATTGGTTTATAATATAGAGACCTATTTAGTTACGTGCCACAATTACAAAACAGGTTTTTGAGAATTCTAACGATTTGGAAATGACAAAGTCGACCGGGAAGATTTTTGTTATACCAATAATCTAAGTTGGGAGGCTTCCCTTAAAAATCTATATTCGAATCCTTGCTCGATCTACTGACCACTGACGCGGGATTTTCAGCCAATCTCGTTTACATTTTCTTGATGAATTCTCAGAAAGGATATAATAACGTTTTTATTTGTAATCAAGTATGACACAGGATTGAGACGGCCGTTTCCTTTGATTGATTCCCTAAATAGAAAATCCATTTAAATCGCATATAAAAGTTCACTTTCTTGGACCATCAGAAAGAAAAAGAATGAAAAAACCTGAAAAATATTGTAAGACGAAATGTCCTTTTGTTCACTATATATGTTAATATTGTCATTTCAGATAAAGTGATAATATTTATATCTCTCCTCCTACGCGCCGTATTCAGGCAACACTTTTCTTAAGCAGTGCAGCAAAGATATCAAATATCGGCCTCTTGAGCAGCAAAAAGATGCTTGGAGATATAATCGAGTGCGCTCCCCCCAAAAGGACAAATTTAACAGCTGCTTGGTACATTTTTCTGCTTTTCCGTCTGAATTTTTGCCTGAACCGCCTTCATGATGTTCTTAACCCAAGATACCGTAATGCTGACCATGAACCATTCATAGCTACCGTTTGCGCACCTATTTGATGTCCGGGCGATTATTCTCCAAGCGCTTGTCAACATAGTCGTATCCCATATGAACTTCATTTATTCATGTTTGTCTACTGGTGAATACTCGTAGCATTTCTCTGTTCACTCAAGTCCATATTACCTGCATGATAACCAGTGTATTCTAAAGGCCACTTTGACGTGCGTCCTCTGTACTCTTTCTGCAATATAATAATAATGATAATAATAATAATTATTATTATTTTAACAATATAATTTTGGGATGAGATATTGTGTCTGTTATAATAACTTTACAATAATGATAAAAAATGAAACAGACAAATACCGTAGAGAAATGGGTGGCAGAATGTATATCATTTTCTTGGTTGTTTCATCGATTCCTATTTGACCGAATTGTTTAAATCGACTTCCAACGGGCGTCTTCATTTCAACCCAAGCAAGGTAACAAATCCACTAAGACGCAGGAGGGTGTAACTGAGTATGTAAGAATATAAGAAGCTGAAGAAAACATTATTAAGGAGAGAGAATTGTAAAAGAACACATCACCAGTAAGCTTTTTAAATCCGTAATCAATAAGAAGGTCATCGAGAACGTAGAAAAGAACAACCCTTTCCGCGACGAGCAGTATGACTTTCAATCGGCTCGATCCACTGCTGAAATCCTAACTACCATCACTCACAGAATCATTTACGCTCTTGAGGAAAAACACACCTCGAGGACCATAGTACTAGAAAGGCCTTCAACAAGGTGTGGCACAAAGGCTTACTAAACAAGCTCTCAAGTTATGGAATCAATGGAAGGGTATTTTCGATCGGAAAATCCTTACTTACATGTCGCTAATTATCAACGGCCAGTCCTGTTGAAGTACTGTTGGCATATTTGGGTGGGGCTGCCTATACCCCACTCTCTAGCCTTGACAGAGTTCAAAAGCGTCTCCGAACCCTTGTCGTTGACAAATTATTCTCCACCCTTCAACCCCTCTCCCTCAGGCGGAACGTGGTAAGCCACTCGCTGTTCTACCCCTCCCACCACGAAAAGTTCTCGGATGAACTATATTCCTTGGCCCCGCCAAGTAAAACTTTTACCGCAAGAAGACCCCATGCCACTTACATGGTAGCAAATCACCCACATCCTCTTCGGATTCCATCGGTGAGAAGTTCCAATCGAACAGCTTCTTTCCGCGAACCACTACCCTGTTGAACCGAATCCAATAGGATGTTTCGCCGATCACTACAATCTGAACCTGTTCAAGGCTAGGGCTAACGGTTATCTTCCACTCTAATAAAAACAAATGCCTCCTAACGTAACCCTCTACCTCGAGTGCTTCCCTGGCCTTGTAAAGAGTGAACTCTACTGTAAAAAAAAGAACAGAAATTAAGAAGACAGAAGAGAACGAGTGACATTGCATTTAAATCTTTGAAGATTAAACTTTACTTAGAAGCCATGAGAGAGTTCCACAAGCCTGAAGTACGAAAAAAGATACTGTCAGCATAGAACTTACGGTTATATCCAACCATTTCAAATGTAAAATGATGCGATCTTGCTGCCTATCTAGTACTACTCTTGAATTCGTAAAGTCTGGGCACCATAGTGGGAAGTTTATCGGAACAATTACTATGAACATATTTATAGAAGAGGCACATTACGACGGTGCGAAAGTGACTGTAAATTACACTTTATTTCCTACTTAGTGCTGCTTACTCCAGTAGTTAAAAAGCAAATCAACCACAGTTGTTGGAAGTAAAAAGGAACATGAAGTAGGTGTAGCATAGTTAATAATAATAATAATAATAATAACCCTGGATATCTTGATATTCTCCCACCTCTTTCATCGGTAGGGCGAGATCTTTACGCTTGGTCGAGAGTTGTCCTAGACCTGGTATCTTGATCAAAATTACACCTTAGCGGTCAAAGATAAAACGCAAAAAAAATACAAATCTCATTGCTTACACATAAATACTCGTAGCGGATCGGCCGTCACCCGGGAAAACAAGGGCCTCATCACCCAGAGAGGTCTGCGGCTGAATAATCAGTCATTGGAACAAATTCTCCCATCAACGAAGAGACACTTGGTCAACAAACCTGGACTATTTTCAACATTGGACCAAGTAACTCAATGCCAAATCAATTAATAAAAAGAAAGCGAACAAAATGGATACGCGAAAATTACCAGCAGGCCATGACACTCTTTTCCAACGCACTCAAATATCACAAAGGAAGATCACGGGTCAGACATACCAAATATGGAGAACTATCTATGTAAAATATGTGTGGTCGTAGGTGTTTTTATTTTCCTCAAAAATGTCAAGTGGAAAATATCATCATGCCATTTCTAATTGGGACCCGAAAAGAAATGAGTATAACCCAGAAATCAAAGAAAATAATAATAATATAAATTTTCTGTCTGAATTGAAAAGTTATAATTCTTTACCTTATTTACAATAGGGCTAATATCCTCATCTTTGTTGTTACAATCATGACGTTTCAACCTCCGTCCATTTTCAGATGTCTATCGATCTTCAGCGAATTTTGAAGTGAACACTTTATTAAATCTACAGGAGTAGATTGTTTTCATTCCGATGTTCATGCCTAGGGTTATATCGTTTTCTTTCGGTTATTGCTTGTTCTGTTTCCACTGATTATGTGCCTTGAGAGTATAAATGCGTTCGCTTGTAATTTTCCTAACGTGATTATAGTAAGTTCAAACCCTATTTTCATTAGTACTTTTCCATATTATTCCCTCATACCTATATAGATATTATTTTTATTTAGCTGTGTTTTCGGTGAACGTTATGCCGTTTTTTAAAACTGAACCCTATATCAAATTCAGAGTTCCGCTTAGCTAGACCGTTTTTTTTTACTCTTTCGTAGAAGATGGAGCAAATCGAAAATAACGTTTTTTTTCTCCTTCTTTTTACAACACGTCACATTCCGATTTTCATTGCGTCCTCCTACCACGCATAAAAAATAGTCAGAAGATGAATTCAATAGAAAAATAATGAAAAGAAAAACCTGTAAAAAAAAATAAATCATGACAGGACTATATTTTTTTTGTATGTGCGAGGCACCAAAAACAGTAACAGAATCGCTAACAATAAAAATTAATGGCATTTTAACCACAAAACTATAAAAAGAAAGAACTCCTGAGTCGATTATATTTCGAAAACAAGGCTTACATACATATTACTAGTCAAAAGTTCAGGAAACATCATTATAAAAAACATTTAAGCTAAACCATAGTTTCCAACGTTTCCTTTGAATTAGACCTTTGAGGCTCACAAACAGAAACATCAAAAGTTGTTACTACATTTATTTCGCGGGATAACCCCAATTTTCCGAATATTTGTGTGACATTCGCATATATATCTTACCTTTGGATACCAGACGATCATAGTTTATTACCATAGAACAGAGTTAATTTGCGTTGAAACGTTTTAAAAATCCCCTCCACAAATAAAGGAAAAGTTTAACATGCAGAATATAAATTGCAGATACCAAAATCAAGCAAGTACAACAATTTAAATATCGAGTTAAAACACTTAACGTAGGTGTGAAAGCGTAAGCCCGAAATCCGAAGGCGAATAAGGATAGCGAAAGTTGCCTTGTAAAAGCTAAGCATTGTATTCTGAAACAGGAAAATTCGTTAGAAACATAGAAAATAATACGTAACTGTTACGTAATGACAGTGAATACTGTAGAATCTCCTCATAGATGAAGAATAAACTTTAAACAAGAAAAATGTGGTTTTACAAAAGGATGCTAAAAATATCAAGAAATGAAGATGTGAGCAAATACGAAGTTTTAGAGAGATTGGAAACAAAAACAACACATACTTAACATCAGAAAGATGTACTTAAATTTTCCTGGGTACATAATGAGGAAAGAGGGTTTGGAAAATCTGACATTCAAAAGATATACTGAATGCAAAAGGACAGAGGCAAGCAGCATATTCCCTGCCTAACGGGCATGCGTAAGTGGATGGCGGAACAGGAATTAGGAGAGATAGGAAAATGACAAATTTTACTAAAAGCTATAGGGGACAGGAAATTGTGGAGAGCCGTGATCACCAAAGTTCTCAAGTGTAATGACACACAGAAGAATAAAATTTTTCCCCTCATTTAAGGTCCGTTGTGTTGGTAAGTTTTCAAACATTTAGTCAGACTCATTGCTTACTTTTGTCGACCGGGCTGGCCCACTCTTAAAACATCTTAATGGCATTTTATGAAGCAATCATTAATGCCTACATGAGTTAATTGTATTGTTGAATTATACGCAAGGTTTATACAGAAATTTAATTAATTAGTTTACATAATTACAATATATTAAAACTAAAGTCGTAAGATTTACATCTAGGACAAGACGGGCGACGTATACGGGTCTCCATTCTCTTAGTATTGTATTTGGTAAGAAGGACGTTCCACTCAGTTTTTTCCTAAGAACTTCTACTTTGAGGAACAGGCTAACGAGAGGTTGCCTTTTGGATCACTAAAATCGGAACCTCTTGAAGTCTGGGGTCGAACGTTATCTATCCTACATATCCTCATAATCTGCACAACTCTACCGTGAGTGGCTCTTAGACCTTGTATTTTGTGAAAATGTATTAAAAAGAAGTTTGGCGCATGGCATAGTGGAATATCTGGTAGCAAGAATAGTTTTGTCTGATCATGCTAAATTAACATTTGAAATCCTGGTTCAAACTATTGAAAAATGACTCAAGTTCGTAATAAGAATTTTTCTAATTCAGTCGTGATCCCAGTTCCAGATAAGACCCTTCCCTTTTGAATTAGTTTTGAGCAGTTCCTCCCCCCTTTGGATTGTTATTAATTAATTTTTCAACTATAAATTAGTAATTATTAGGGTGGCCAAAATTTTCGTTCGTTTATTAAGTAGAACATTTAATTAATACGCTGAAATAGCTTCTTGGCCAAGCCAATATTTTTTACAAAGTATTATATAACCATATTGTTTTAGCACATATATACTTTGCTATTTGAACTAAACGTTTGGTCGTGATACTCACAACGTTTCGACCTTTGTATTCTCCAGCCTTCTAAAGGTCTCTCTCGCTGTACACGGTAAATTTGAAACCGAGTACTTTATATAATCCTCATGTGTAAAACATTTCCCTTCGCTTTTCCATACGAAAAGGAGGATTGTGTTGAGAAATAAACCTCATTTATGAGAGTATCTTGGTCAGCTTAAGAACTTTTCAGTCTACCCTCTGATTTACAGTTAATACATAACTATCTTTCTCACCTTTGTGTTACTTGACTATTTCTTATACTGAAACAGATTATGTGACTTTTAAGCACTACTATAGATGTGAACTGATCTCCCAATTGCCAGAAAGCAGATATTTGAACCAATATTTTATCCACAAGGATATGCGTCTCTTGTGCAACATTTTGGAAATATAATAACCAAGATGATCTTTTGCTCCGAATAGTAAAATGCATAATCATAATTCCTCATCTAAGAAATTCCGACATAAACTGCAAAATTGATTCATTACTTGCAATCAAATGACAAAAGGAATCTCTATATCAATGGATCATATAAAAAAATCCATTCGATTTAATTCTCTTGAAGAATGTGATTCCCTTTCTGATATGTTTCGTAGATTTGAAATTTCTCTCATGGGAGCTAACTGCTTCCAGTTTTAGAACCACGAATCTAACTCGTCAAACACGCCATATTCAAACGGCGCTAACCAGAAATTTTATAACGTAAACAGACTGCAAGTGTTTTTCTATAGAAACTGTCTTTTAGTTTGCTTGCCTCATAAAATTCTAATCCCGGATCATAAAAGACATATGCAACAAGTTAATCTCATATTGTTTACATGTGCTTGATTTGCCCCAGCTTTGCTTGAGCACTTTATATTCTGAAACCAAATCACTTCATTTTTGTTCTGCTCACTTAAAGTTAACTTCTACTAATTTCTGTATATTTTGATTTTCTTTTTTTCCCTGTTTAGCTTGGTTCCGAAGGCGAAAACATTCTCAGTTTAACCGTTCTAAGAATGGAACGCTAATGTGAGGAATTCTCAGGAATTGTCTTGTTAAACAAAACAATCAAATAAATTTGAAACACCTGTTTTATTTAATGACCAAAATAGCAGCTCACACATGGCGAATGTGACGATAACATTCGAATATAACAAACAAGTTGGGACAGATAAAAGAGAAAGAAATAAGAAACTGATTCATCACCGACTGAGTTGTCATGATTGTGAAAATTGTGGCTTTAATTTATTCGCTCATAAAAGGACAGAATCATTAAACTTGGAAGGTGACAGTTTTGATAAGGTTCTCTTAAATATTCAGGTTTTGAAAGCGTTAGACATTTCGTGAGAAATTATTTTTTCCAGGATCAGCCTAAATGATATCTCACGAGCAAATTCTTATTACATTGACTTCCTAGATATCATGCAGAGCAATTCTGCGTGGAGGTGGGTGTGTAACTAGATATTTCATGAGAAATTTCTTTGATATCCTAAGAAATATTTTGTTTTCGTCAATAATACGTGAAAAATGCCTTTGATCATGAAGTGAGGGACTAGCTATCTTGTAAAATCTTTTTTTTCTAAAGTGACTAAGGATATCACAAAGGAGGAATATCTGTGTCTTTGGCCTCGATCTTCTTAATCTAGCAGAGGACTGAATACTAATTCCTGAGAATTGGTAGATAGTGATGAAGTCAGTGAAAGCTATGATTACCCTGCATCTGTTATGAATAAATGATGCCAGACAAAGTTTTCTCACAGCCAAGAGATTAAAAACTTTGACATTTTTTGTGGGTTGATAGTGCTTGTGTACAAGAAATGCACTTAAAAAGCCTGAGGGTGTGCGCCCGCCGTTGTTATTGTCTCCAGGATACAAATGATAACCGGGGCAGACTCATTGCGTCGTTTATGACGGAGAACCGTTGATGGAATAACAGGGTTAAGCTGGCTATGCATTAGTTCGAACGTGTATAAAATCATTGCCAATGAAAATAAGGAGGAAACCAACGACGTGGAAGTGGTGTGAATTTGCGGCTATTTGAACTTGATTTGAGCTCTGCGACTTTGTGACAGTTTGCTACGTGGGTTAATATAAAAATCGATATGAGCAGAAAGTAACACATACACACTATCATACCTACATCATATATACAGGGTGCGAGTGATATTTGAGGAGATTTTTAGTATGTTAAATAAACAGCAATATCTTAGCAAACAATGTATATATTTAATTCAAATAGACACAAATATTCTTCATGATAATTCTTTATCTAATTATTCTATGAAACCACATTTGGCTTCAATGACTGCTTTTATTCGGGCTCGAACCCGTCCACAAGCTGCAATTAAGTGGTCCCTATTCATTTTGGTCATCACCTGGACAATGTTGGCCTTCAGTACAGCTATGGTACTATGAGGATGTTGATTAGTCCCCCTTCTACACGTAATAGTCCACAGGATTTAAATCTGGCGAGTTAGGGAGGGGCACATGTTGCAGTCATATGATCGTAAAAATTCTCTGACAACCAATCCTGGTTTACAATCGCTTTGTGAGAAGATGCGGAGTCTTGTTGAAAGACATATGGCCTTTCATTGCATGCTTTATTTATCAAGGGCTTAACAACTGTTTCAAGAACATTAATGTATTCAGCAGCATTGACCCTAAGACCTTGTGGGAAAATGTATGGTGGCATGACATGACCTTCACTGCTCACAACCCCTAAAACCATCACAGTAGCCGAATATTTGGTGTGCATCACCCTGGGTACTTCAGAAGGAGATGAATATAGCCAACTGTCATTCCGTCTGTTTGTTTTTTGATCTTGGTGAAAGTTTTTTTTCGTCAGAGAAAAACCAAAGCATGTCATGTTCGTGGGGATTTTTTCCCTTTGTTTAGCAACCGTTTTGAACGCATGAGACGGTTTTGCTGTGTCTTCGCCGATATGAATTGGCCTTTCCTGAATTACATATGACTTATATCGAATGTCCTGATGTACCACGGTTCCTATAGTCCACTATAATTCCTGAAGTTCTTTGGCGATGTACCTCATTGATCTTCCGGGGTTCTCATCGATGATGTTTTGAACATTGCGTATAAATGTTGGTGTTCTCACGGTATCTGAGCACTGCGAATGCTTTTTTCTTTTTGCTACAGGGGAAACATTGCCATCACATCCCTCTAGCTCCAACCGAACCTCATGAACAAATGATCTGGCAACATGTAAAAAGTTACTGATTTTTAAATCACTATGTTTTGAAGTTTTGAGTGTGTAGTAAACTTAAAACAATATGTCCTCAAATAGCACTCACACCCTGTACATACATATTTTACATATGCTATATATATATATATATATATATATATATATATATATATATATATATATATATATATATATATATGTTATATTAATATATATGCTATATATATGTGTGCTATATTTATATATATATGCTATATATATGTACATTTAAATAGATGCATATATATGATATATATATATATGATTTATATATATCATTCACTTATGTGCCATGCGTGATACACGCTTAGGCGATCATGTATCTTTTGATACATGACTGACGAAGCAGACTTTTTCCCGCAGTAGGTTGCCATTTCTGTCTGCGGTAGACTAGTTGTCATCCATGGCTATAAAACGCGGTCTATCCTTCCATTTACCCATAGCTGGGAAAAAAAAGAAGAGGTTCATACCTTTCCTAAGGGTCTTAGTGAAGTGAATGTAATGGATTCGACTGGATTCCTCAATACAAGCCACTATCCATTACTCCACCGTACCTTTTTCTTTTATTCCACCATGCCTCCATCTGTGTGTGTATGTATGTATATATGTATATATATATATATATATATATATATATATATATATATATACCTGATTTATATATATGATATATATATATATATATGTTATATATATGCTATCTATCTATCTATCTATCTATATATTTCTATATATGTTATTTTTCTATATCTGCAATATATATATATTTCTATATTCTATCTATCTATCTATCTATCTATCTATATATATATATATATATATATGTATGTATGTATATATATATTCATATATATGTGGTAAATCAATTATCAGTTGCTCTCAAGGAAAGATATTCTGTTACGATGTTTCAAAACCCACATCTGCTAAGTTTATTTTCGTATCCAAGACCTAAACATTTATTTCTAATGTTTGCTTTATTAAAGATTCTAGTGAGCCTATATCGGTAGACGACGATTACAATGTTTCAAATCTACACATGTTTTGGCTGCTTTTATTCGGCTCGCAACAGCACAGCAAATATTATGTTTTAACTCCCCATTAAAAATTTCCATTTCCTGGTTACGTGTTACACATAATATTAACTTATTCAAAACAGGAATAATCGAAAAAACGACCTAAAATATTGGATTGGGCAAAACGTCTTTTGAATTATTAAGGAAGTGTTTCTACTTAATAAACGAATGAACTTTTTAGCTAACCATATATATATATATATATATATATATATATATATATATATATAGTACTTAATAGCAGACCTTGCATTCACTCAAATTCTAAAGCAGAGAGCTAGATCCCTAAGTCACGCACTGCACCGTAGTCAATGCTCAATCGGCACACAGTGTCGAGATCTAGTTATCTGTGTATACTCCAATTAGAGACAAACATATGGTATGATTTCCACGCATCTCACGAGATCTATCGAGACTATCTTATGATTGTAAAAGGTTTTTCCCGCTTACCAAGAATCTCCTTAATTGTAAAATGTATATTAGATATTAAATTGATTTATCATATATTTGTTTAGCCTGTTCACAAAATTTGGTCTAATAACAAATAACTGTGCAAATATCAGGCGCACGTATCATTGTTATTTTTCATTTTGTTTATGAATCTCTTGTTATTGTGTTGCGAGGCTTACGGACATACATGTTGAAACACTATCTTTCGTACGATCACCGAAGTTAAGCAATGTCAGTGCACAGTACGTTGATCTCTTGGAAATACCAGATGCTGTACGTTTGTATAAGGGAGTGGTGCAATGCATAACGAAACGGGATGCAAGTTCGGAGTGCCGAGTTTTAATTCACACCGTGTTCGTTATATGCATTTATGCGCAAATACACTTGAGAAAAGTATGAATTCACGTCTTTTCCCCCAGTTATGGGTTAATTAGTAGTAGTAATGTCAAGTAATCATTATTATTTCCGAACAACTTTTACAATTTAAAATTATATTCTTTTTGTTGAATAATCTGAAAAGGATTTCTAAGCCGTAAAAAGCAATTCAGTCAATTTCTGTAATGCGGCTCCCTTTACATAAAGTCGACAATTAAACTGTTCTTCATGAAAAATAAATCGCCTTTCTCTATTTTATGAGTAGAATTATACTGTAAAAATGACATTGAAAACGAAGAAATGTTTGAAATATTTTTTTGAAATTAGTTATGAAAATTCTAAGATATTATAAAAGAAGAACCACGCAGAACTACGTCCTGAAAACATTACATTTTTAAAAGAATTGACAGGAAGAAATCCCCGCATGCATTTCTCTGCTTTCTGCCTATAATCCATGCAGAGGAAAGTATTTGGCAGTCATTCTTATCTAGGATTTGGCACTTTGATGCCGGTTACGCATCAGGATATTGCTCTTCCTGCTTTCAACTTGTGCAACCCATTCCGAAACTAGGCGAGGTTAGGTACATTTTTGATACTTTAGTTTCTTTTTCTTTCAAGCTAACTTATCTAGTGTATGTATGCTCATTAGCCCCCTTTTTTCCTGTCACTATTTTTCTTTGAGTTTAATTCCCCATCCCCTTCCTCGTTAAGTGGCCAGTTCGATGGTGGATGCGGGGCGCCTTTCGTGTCGCGTGAATGTTTTCGTATTTCTTGTGTTTGAATGAGTGCGTGTCAGTGTGTGTGCGTGGGATGAATGAATGTTTTATACTATTATAGTATCGCATTGATTTCGACCAATGAACTGATATTTCTGCCACATTTAGTGATTGTGGTTTTTTTTATTACTAATATTATTTTCTTTAGTTTCTTGTAAATAGTTTTGTATTCATATTGTAAATACTCATTGGGGCTAGTTTTTAGAATTGTTGTTTTATTCCCATCCCCCACAGACAATGAATTGTAAATATGGTGTCTAGTTAGTACTTTCATAGAGACAGTGTGGTATTATGGTGGTTGTAGTATGAAATGTACGTAAGAATGTGTTGTTTTGTTGTAGGGAATATTGTTTGTATGATTGGGTCAATGTTTGTGGCTAGCTAAGTTATCGTTAAGACAGAAGAAGACCGTCCTTTCCCCATTCCCCCCTTCGGCCATGTGCCACATTTCTGTATTAAACAGAATAAATATTATTCTTATCTAGGTTTGCAGGTCTCTTGTGAATATGTGGTATTGTGGTACATGTAGGATTGGGAGGTGATGGACAAGTTCTTGTAGTGATTGAGTATATTGTATTGAATGAATGAATCGTGATTGTTATTAATTAGGACTAGGATATTTAGTGAGTAACTTAGTAAATCATTAGAACATTTCAATGTGGAGTAATAGTTCGGAAGCTTCTTTCTCGAGATCAATTACGACTGAATAGTGAGTTCGAGCCTCACTGGATACATTCGGCCTAGTACTACATCTAATCTAAGTCTATAAACATATTTATTTGATTTAGGGATAGGGAAAATATTAGACCTTTGTATTTGAGTCTATAAGCATTTCCTTTGTACAGGAGTAATAAATATGGGTCGATTATAGATGAGTCTATAAACATTTACTTGATTTATGGATAAGCAAATATAAGGCGTTTATACTTGTGTCAATCACCATTTATTCATCCGGGGATATGTAAATATTGGTCATTTATATGTAAGTCTATAACAATGTCGAGAATAGCTTCGCTCTCGTGATCAATTACGCCTGAGTAGTGAGTTCGATTTTCACTGGGTGTTCTTCACGTTTGACCTGTGTAACTTCTGTCGAAAGTGAGTTGGGGAAATGTTGTTTCCCCGACTCACTTTCGGCCGTATGCCAAACTTTTACATTAAAATACGAAATAAATAGTCACCCCTGTACTGTATATTGAATATTTTATGCCATGGGTCTTTTTGTAGGTTCCCAGTGGATATTTGATATTGTGGTATATGTAAAATTGGATGATGGTCGATGAATTCTTCTGGCAAACTAAAAATTACAAGGAATGAATGTGTCGTGAATCTGATCAACAAGTCATAGGATAGAAAGTGTTGACCAGCATTACTCACTCCCCCCACGGCCTTGTGCCAAAATTTTGGTATATACAGCAATAACTAATTATTTCTATCCAGAATCAGTGGAACCACCATATATCGCTTAGCTATTTCATGACGCCGTAACTCAGAGTACGTCTCTATTATACAAGTATGTGTATGTTTCTGTGGAAGCTGATAAGAAAGTTTATTGATATACTTATAATCTATTTGTACTGACAAGACTTCGTAGAAAGAAACTGGTGAATGAAAGGTTACATGAAAGACAAGGAGCAACAAGAGAGGGATAAAAATGAGAGTATAACACATACATCACACATATAGGGAGAGAAAGAGAGAGTGAGCTAGATAGAGATAAAAATGTTCATAGCTTAAGATATAAACGACCAATATTACATATTCTAGATATTGTTATAGACTTACATCTAAATGACCAATATTTACATATTCCCGAATGAATAAATGGTGATTGACACAAGTATAAATGCCTTATATTTGCTTATCCATAAATCAAGTAAATGTTTATAGACTCATGTATAATCGACCCATATTTATTACTCCTGTACAAAGGAAATGCTTATAGACTTAGATTAGATGTGATACTAGGCCGAATGTATCCAGTGAGGACCGAACTCACTACTCAGTTGTAATTGATCTCGAGAGAGAAGCTTCCGAACCATTATTACACATTGAAATATTCTAATGATTTACTAAGTGTAGATCAGAAGTTGCACAAGGTTAAACGTGAAGAACACCTAATGAAAATCGAACTCACTACTCAGTCGTAATTGATCTAGCGAGCCAAGTTTGCTAGCCATTACACCACGTCGACGTACACTAAATGATTTTATAAGCGTAACTTAGATGTGGCACAACGCCGGATGTGTGGGGCACCCAGTGAGCATCATACTCACTACGCAGTCGTAATTGATTTAGCGAGACAAGATTACTAAACATTACACCACGTCAAAGTCCCTTAAATGATTTTCTAAACGTAACTTGAATGTGGCATCAAGATGAAAAGTTGGCGCACCCAATGAGGATCGAACACATCACGCAGTCGTAATAGATCTAAACTTCAGTATCTGTCTATATTTCTGAGATGAGGTATTATGAACACTATTTACATTATTCGGACTATTGTCCTCATCTTTTTGCCATATTTATCACAACGTTTCGGCCGTTGTACGCTCCAGCCTACTTCAGCTGGTTGGAATGTCGAACTGAACCCTTTAGGACATACGGCACAGTGGATAAAGGCGTTAGTTAGATCCAGTGACAGGACCCAAAGAGTTGTGAGTTCAATACCTGGTTAAGGCAGTGGACCTTCAGAGGGAAATTAACAGGAGACAACTGATAACTGACACCCATCAAACATGGCACGGGGAACTAGAACAGTCTACCCCAGCGACCGAAATAAAGGGTTCAGTTCGACATTACAACCACCTGAAGAAGGCTGGAGCGTACAACGACCGAAACTTTGTAATTAATATGGTAACAAAGATGAGGACAATAGTCCGAATAATGTAAATAGATCTAACCTTGCTAACGATTCAAACACGTCGAAGTTTAGATTGCAATATAAACGCCGATTATATACCTATTCCCTAACCAAGTAAAGGTTTTTACAATGTTATGCTAAAAATGAACCACACTTTCGCCATTACATATCTTTATATTTGTAACATTGCCTTCTGCATATGCGTGATTATAGTTGGTACTAATTTAATCACGTGATCAAAGTTTGAGCTTGATCGCGCCAGTTTTCTTATTCCTGTCACAGTGTAAACGAGACCAGTCCGCTAGCAGTATGCTCTAAGGTGGAACAGAGGGCAGTAACACGATTTTTATGGTATGATAGGGGTTGAAATTTATCGGAGGATTTTAACACCATACAACGACAGTGGACAACAGCGTAGGAGTGTGTATGAGTGGATCGAGAAGTTTACGCCCGTCGACCTCCACGACAGACAAGAAGATTCAGCACGCTCGAGAGATTGAACCTACATTTGTAGAGGTTTCGATTGTAGCGATCGAGTAAGCAGTTTCTCAGGAGCTCGTTCCACGTTGTAGCGTTTTTTTGGGACGAAGCTGTATGAATAGAAATTCTTTCTTAATAATGGAATACAAACAGAATGGCAAGTATACCATAATCTCTGTAAATTTAGATCGCTACTCTTTATTCTTCCGTCATGCACGAAGCTGCCATGTTTACACTGTAAGAAAACTGTCGCGATCAAGTTCAAACTTCGATTACGTGGCCACAATATACGAATTGTAAGATGAGCAGAAGGCGCTGTAACAAACTTGAAGATGTGTTATGGCGAAAGTATAAATAGGTTTTGACCTACCATCGTAGATGCAAATATAAAGAAATAATATTTACCTACTGCCGAACTAAGCAAATGCTTATAGACTTATATATAAAGATTGATGAGGCAGCGTTCAATCAAACAACCAAGATATTGTGTCAATATGTCTGGTGATAGAATGGATTCCAAATTAGAAACGGATGCAGGTTCTCTAATGTATTCTCCATAATAAACAGTAACTACTCCAATAGCTTCATGGCTCGCACATCTCGCCTGTGGAATTCCCTTCCTTATTCCTGTTTCCCTGACAAATATAATCTCCAACTATTTAAGTGTAACGTCAATCGACATCTCCAGTTGCCTTGATAATTCCACTTCCCTTCTCCACATCCTTTCCCCTTTCATTCCTATCTGCTCTCGCTCCAAATCTTCTGTAACCCCACTTGCCTTGATCGATCCACTATCTTTCTCAACATCCTCTCCTTTACCACTCCTATTTGCTCTTCCTCCAAACCTTCCGTAACCCCTTGCGTGCTAGTGGCTTCCGGCCTTGCTTGGGGTGAAAAGCTTAACCCCCCCGTCCCCCCAAAAAACCGAAACTTTTTCGTGCTATTCACCATTACAAAACATTGATGTTAAAAATACAAGTGAAAGAAGAAATGACTTTTAAAATGATTTACTCTTGGTTTCGCTTTATGAGCTTCGCTAATAACACATTCAAGGATTTCGTCATTTCCTGTCTTTAATCACTGAATTACGTCCCCTCTCTTCAAATCATAGTCGGGTGTATGAAACAGAAATATGTGTGTGTGTGTGTGAGAGAGAGAGAGAGAGAGAGAGAGAGAGAGAGAGGGAGAGAGAGAGGGAGAGAGCATAAAGGAGAGAGAAAAAGGCAGAAAAATATCTCGTTAGATGACATACTAAACGCGAAAAAAAAAACCTCTAAAGAAATCTCACATCAAGAGATACGGCATAAAATAGGTATTTGTTTGGTGCTGACAATAGCGTCATCGGTGCGTCCCAAACAGAAACGGTCTTTGAGGCAAAGTCATTAAATAAAGAATTAAACGCGAGAACAAGCGAGACGGGCATTGCTTATTTTACGATCTGTCAATCAACGGACGGGAAAGTATAGCGTGTTTAGTCGAGAATATGAAGACGCCGTGTGGCTGGTGGTTGCGGAAGGAGATTCTCGCTTGTCCTAATCGATCAAAAAGTAGCAACGATCTTCGGTGAATAAATGTCTAAATTATTACCGGATTTTTGCTACACCACTGCGCTTGTGTCCATTCCGACTGCTTCCCGATTTTTTCCAACTGGCTTATTTTCTGCTCTTATTTTACGCGTCTATTTTTTTATATGGTGAAGAAAAAGCAGTAAATAATGAATCGATGCTTATTTCAGCCGAGTGTCATTCGTTGGGGTTCGATCTCAAGTCCAAAAGTTTTGGTTTTTCTTTCTAAGCGTTACTTTCTAAGCGTCCCCTTTTTGGATGATCGGTTTCAAGTAACTGTCTATATTTCTGAGATGACGTATTATGTACATTATTTACATTATTCGGACTATTGTCACCATCTTTGTCGCCATATTCATTACAACGTTTCGACCGCTGTACGCTCCGGCCTTCTTCAGGTGGTTGGAATGTCGAACTAAACCCTCAAGGACACATGGCACAGTGGATAAAGGTGTTGGTGGGATCCAGTGACTGGACCCAAAGATTGTGAGTTCAATACGTGGTTAAGGCAGTGGAGAACCTTCAGAGGGAAATTAGCAGGAGATAACTGATAACTGACATCCATTAAACATGGCACGTGGAAGTAGAACAGTCTACCCCAGTGAGCAAAATAAAGGGTTCAGTTCGACATTCCAACCACCTGAAGAAGGCCGGAGCGTACAACGGCCGAAACGTTGTAATAAATATGGCGACAAAGATGAGGACAATAGTCCGAATAATGTAAATAATGTAAGGTTTCAAGTAACTTTGATAAAGAGAACATCATTGATAAAAATGTCAAGGAAATCAAAAAGGTTCTTCTACCTGCCCAGAAAGAAAGAAAACCATTTTTTTTCACAAGTTTATGTTATTTGTTTTCATTCCAAAATGATTTTCCGAAATTTTCATTGAACATTTGCTTAGTTATATTCAGGACTTGACGTTATTTCACCCGATTTTTTTTTTACCCTTTGGATTAGTGCTCTAGGAAAATAAACGCAGTAGGCAACAAGGAGGCAGGCTGGAGTAATGGATAGCGGCTCGGATTGAGGAATCGTAGGACCGAGTTCGAATTCCAGTTATCACTTACGGGCTAATACCATTGGGAAAGATTTAAATTTTCTTCTACTTCCAGTTATGGGTCAATAGTAAGACAGACAGGGTTCTATATGGTCTACTGCAGAAAAAAATGACTACCTACTGCAATACCTTTCAATATATTACTGATGTGCCTCGTCAGTAATGTATCGAAAGATACATGATCGTGTTAGCATTTATCACGCATGGAACATAATTGACTAACTGAGGCATCAAGTTCGAATGGCTAGAGCTATTTCGAGATATAAATATTTTGTTAATATTATTATTATTATGTGCCTAATCCCCAATCCCCATCGGGGTCTATGAGTAAAAAGGACACTTTAGGAGAGTTATCTCTTCACCTTATGGCCGTTTCGTTTAGGAGGATAGGGTTTTGGGGATGATGTAACCTTTTGTACGCTTCTTTATCAAAACATGCATTTATTATTATCTTTATTTTATTTCCTTTCATTTCTGATGTGTACTCATTTCTTTCCGGGTCCCACCCAGGGACCTAACGTTAGAAATGACATCATGACATTTTCCACTGGAAAAAAAAAAAGAATTACATAGACAAAGCCCACCATAAAATGTGGGCTGTACTCGTAAGGACAATTTTTTGTATTTCTTTAAGGCATTAGCTTCCAGAGATCCCTTCAATTAGTCTACTGGAATTTTTTCCAACCAACCCGAGGCCTCCAACTAGAACAGGGATTGTTGATGTTCCCATGTGCCACACGTTTGAGATTTCGATTTCAATTATTATTATTATTATTATTATTATTATTATTATTATTATTATTATTATTATTATCGTAATTTAGCATGTATAATACGCATTTTTTTCTAAAAAAATAATAAGCAAAATCAAGGGTGCGTATTATGCACAGCTACAAAATATCTTTTAAAAATTGCCGTAAAATAAATAATAATTATCATAAAACTACATTAGAATAATATTATTCAATGTTTAAAAACTGTTTTTAATAAAAGTAGGAAGCGCTGGCCGTAGTGAAATTGGAAAAAATACAATTTATAGGGTTTGATTACCAAACAAGGGGTACGTATTATGCATGAGTAGAAGGGTTTTCCCACACCTTCAGCACAATATTAGGTGTGCGTATTATGGATGAAGGCGTGATATATAAGCGGAATTACGGTATTTGCCTTGGTTTTTGTTGTATACACATTTCCTTCCAGGTCCCAAGAAGAAAACTTAAGGTCAAAAATGGCAGCATGAAATTTTCTACTGATCCTTTTTGTAATTAATATAAAAATAAAACAACTTAGAATCATGCGCATTTTACATAGAAAACGTCTTTCGTAAGGTGTAAGTTGTACTTGTGTGAACAATTTCTTTTTGTATTTTTTTTTTGTATTTCGACAAGGGATCTTTTCGGTGGGGATAACCTTTCTGTAATCAAACCCTGGGTTATTATTATGACTGGTGTAACAGTGCCGTGAAAAATTACGGCAACAGTTAGTAAATTTTAATAGCGAGATGCAATGAAGCAAAAGTCTTGAAGCTAGGCACTTAGATTCCTTAAAGCAGAGATAAAGAATTCCAAACTAAAATAGAAATTAATGAACCGTTTAATTAATCCGCTCCCTTTTTGTTTTTGCATCGGTGATTCATTGATTACTGACGCTATTATATAAATCGCTTTTGCTCAATAGCTTTTCATGTTAAAAATCTGTCAATGTCAAATGGAAATATCTCACTGAAAAAAAGATTAGCAACAGAACGACAAAGACGACGACAAAGCGTATTTCAAGACCATGTTCAAGCAGGATGATCACTTAATGGAGAACGGTATCTGAGTGCCCCACATGAAATGCTCGAACAAATGAGACTTCAATCTAAGAAACGTATGTGTAAATGAACTGATTAATTATACGGTTCCTTTTTTTTCGGCAACTAATTTTGCCTAGATGCAGATAAGTATTTTATTTATTACAACCTCTAAGTGAAATAATCATTCAGAAATTTAGTAACTTAATTTGATTTACCTCCCTTTCCACTACAGATGGGACAGGAAATATATAAAAAAAGTACAGACTGATAATTATTATATGGTTTTAGGATTATCGTTATTATTGCTATTGTAAAAGGAACGATGATAACAAAGTTCGGGAGACGTTCGGCGGGACGAGCTGAGTAATCTTGTCTCATTATGCTTCGTCATGTCATTAAGTCTGGTTTTTCCATTTATCTTTCTATTTTTTGCAAGTTATTCACTGATTCCTCTCTAATCACTTGCAGATACTTTATAATCTTTTTATTAATTGTTCACTTGATACAAGGCCCAAGGTCCGCTCAAGGTAGAGCGTTACTGATTGGTGAAGCATCCTCTTGGGAGTGCGTTCCACATAGGAGCGTTTCTGGAGAAGTTGTCTGAATAGAACTTCTTTCTTACTAATGGAATACAAAGAGAATGGCGATGATTCATTCGAGTGTACATATCAGGGTGGGTCTATTCTGTATGCATGATTTTGTGTTTTTTTTGTGTGTGTGTATCTGTGTGTGTGTTTGTGTTTTGTGTGTATGTACCTGTGTGTGTGTGTTTGTACTGAGAGAGAGAGAGAGAGAGAGAGAGAGTGAGTGATAAACTGCTTTAGATAGACATGAACAAGTTCAGATAGGAGCAGACTGAGAGGGATATTGGCAGTCTTACATTAAAACTGCGAGAAAACACAAAGCAAAATAAAACATTAAAGTAAATGAGATTAAAATTATAAAAAAACTGAAAAAAGAGAGCGAAAATAAAATGGAGAAGAAAAAGGGAAAGAGAAGGAAAGAAAAGGAAGAAAGAAAGAAAGAAAGAAAGAAAGAGGGAGAATTTGAAAGTAAAAGCTGGTGAAAGAGATGGCGACTGATTGACAAAAAGACAAAAAGAATGAAAATAAAAATGCAGTAGAAAGAAATGGAGGGAGTGAGAGATAAACAAAGCAAAATTGAATGAAAAATAAAAAAGCAAAAGAGAAAGTGAGAGATTGACAGGCATAGAAGGGGAGGGCGAAAGTAGAGAGAGAGAGTGAAATAAAATAGTAAAAGAGACAAAGAGAGATGGATACAGACTGAAATTAAAAAGGAGCAAAAAGTTTAAAAACGTAAACGAGATATTGAGAGACATTAAGAGACAGCGCAAATAGAGAGAATAAAAAAAACGACACACGCAAAAGAAAAATGGAGAGAGAGAGAGAGAGAGAGACAGACAGACAGACAGACAGACAGACAGAAAGAGTGAGGGAACGAAAAAAGGGAGAGACGATAAAAGACAGACAGAAAAAAACGAAAGAGATAAAGAACGTAAAATTTTTAAAAAAAATGCAAAAATATAATAGATGCAAGGGTGAGTGAGAGAGAGATAGAAAAGAAATCCCGGGACAGAAAACAATTACCTAACAATATTTGAGAGGACGTCAGAATGCGACAAGAATAGTCAAGTTGAAGCTGAAAGACGAATGTTGCTAGCCAAAAACCCGTCACGCTTATCCGACCCCGAGGGCGTTCTACACAATTTCTCATAGGCGATATCGCTAGTAATTGAATTTCATTTGAAACTCTCTCCCATCGCCTCTGTGTTGCCTGCCTAAGTGGAATAAATTTAATTTAACAATAGAAACAAGCACGTAGGCTTTTGAGGATGCTTTATTTTCGTTTTTATTTGACTTGAAACCCTTTTGAATATATGGAATATCGGGACAGAATGAAAATAAAAAAAAAAAAGAGGGAAGTTGTTGGTTGAAAACAAAAAATAAAGTTAAGAAAACGAAATTTTCAAAGTGATGATGAAGTAATCGAAGTGAAGTGAAGGTTTAAGTAAATTAAATGTGGGAAAAGATACCGAATAAAAAGGACAAAGCAAATGATGTAAAATGATGTGGAAGTGGAGATGTAGAAATACTGAACAAATAAAAAGAAGTCATAGATAAAGAAAGTACAGAGAAAGAGAGAGTAGGGTGGGGGGAAAGGCATAAACCAATAAGCAAAGAAAGATAGAAAGAAAAGAAAAACAATGTAAAGTAAAGAGAGGGGAGATAAGGACACTTTAGAAATTATGAAATGGAAAAGAAGCAAAAGCAAAAAGAAACAATGGCAAAATCACAATGATATAAAACAAGAAAAAAAAGAGAGCTGATTAAATAAAGAGTAATAAAGATGAGAGAAAAGCAAAAGGAGAGAGAGAGAGTGTGTGAGAGAGAGAGAGAGAGAGAATGAACGGAAAAACAATTATATAATAAAGACAGAAACAATAAAGGACGGAAGGATGGACAAGCAAGCAAGAAGGAAAGAAAGAAAGAATGAAAGAAAGAAAGAAAGAAAGAAAGAATGAAGAAAGAAAGAATGAAAGAAAGAAAGAATGAAAGAAAAAAGAAAGAAAGAAAGAATGAAAGAAAGAATGAAAGAAAGACTGAAATAAAGAATGAAAGAAAAAAAGAAAGAAAAAAAGAAAGAAAGAAAGAATGAAAGAAAGAAAGAAAGAAAGAAAGAAAGAGAGTAAAACCGGATAGAGAAAATGAACGAAAGAAAAGTGAAAAGAACGAGCATTTATTTCGCAAGAAATACAGAATTAGAATGAGGGAACATAGAGGAGGAAACAACGGAAAAGAAACGAATGAAAATAAATGAAGAAAGATTAAAAACGGCATGTAAAAAAGGAAGAAAAAAGGTTGATAATCATGGAAAGATTTTTGAACACATCTTTTCAATGACCCTTATACTGGTGGTGATGATTTTTATTCAAGTAAAATAAAGTAAATACAGGCATGAATAAAAACAAGAACAAAAACATCAGCAATTTATATATATATATATATATTTGTATATTTAGGCAGCAATCATTCTTTCATGCACATTTCATTGAATAGGACAGACAAGGTGCTTTGATTTAGTTTCTTATACAATTTCTCATGCGATCTAATCATTTTTTTCTTTTCGGATGCTAAATTATATAAAAACTGTCCGAATGTTCTTTCTATCCGAGCGCTTTCGGCTATACATTTATCCATTTTCAAGGATTAAATATTTTAACTGTTAAATAAGAAATAGTTTGTTGTATGTATGTTTTATAAATTGTTTTCATTTTTTCAAAACACGGTCAAGATATTGTGTCCATGTTCAAAGTTAATATTATTAACTGTTGGTTTGTTTTTTTTATTAATAAGGCTTCCATTATTTTTAGCCTTATTTTGCATGTAGATGGTGCTATTATATTAATGTTGTCATCAATTATCTTGACCGTGTTTTGAAAAATTAAAAGAAAAATTATTAGATCGCATTAGAAATTGTATAAAAAACTAAATAAAGAACCTTGTCTGTCGTGTTCATTGAAATATGGATATATATATATATATATATATATATATATATATATATATATATATATATATATATATATATATATGAGGGGGAGAGAGAGACAAAGAGAAAGATTTAAAGGGTGAAAATATAATGACAGAGTTTGAAATTTTGAAGGAGTAAGAAATATGAAGAATTTACAAAAATAAACAATGCTGATAAATATTTACAGACAGCAATCAAGCAAGAATGAACGAAAAGGGGAAATTATGAAGGAGAATATAAAGAAAGGAAAAAATAAATGGCAAAATAAGAAAGGGGCGGAGGGAGAACAAAATGAAGGAAGAAAACGAGAGAAAGAAGGAAAAATAGAAAAAGAGGGAGGAAAAAGAAGAAAAGCAAAAAAAAAGATAGATAGAAATAAAAAATAGAAGCAAAGCTTAAAGAAAGGTTGGAAGGATAAAAAAAGAAAACGAGAAAGAAGGAAAAACTGTTGAAAGCTAAAGAACGAAAGAAAGAAAGAAAGAAAGAAAGAAAGAAAGAAAGAAATACAGAAAGAAAGAAAGAAAGAATCAAGAAAATGCGGAAGAGATGAGAGAGACAGAAAAGGGAAAGAAAGAGGGAAGAAAAGCTGGGAAATAAAGAACGAAAGAGCGGGAAAATGAGGGAAAAAAACGAAAAAAATAAAAGAATGAAAATGAATATAACAAAGACGAAAAAATGAAAGTCACAGAAAGGAGTGAACGAAAACTACAAAAAAAGAAGTAGTATTTCAGAAATATCAGGTAAAATATCGGAAATAAATTGAATGAACTAAAAGAAAAAAACATAAAGTATCATATTTTAAAAGTGGATAAAGAGGTGAAAAAAGATCGAATGTGTGCAGAAAAATATGAAAATTACAAAAAAATATCTTGGAATTGCAAAAGTGGAAAACGAAAAAACTATCCTCACTGACAGCTGTGTGAAAAATGTGAAAATATCAAATACATTAAGTGTTGCGTTCAGCTTGACCATTAACTGAATGCCTGCTTGACGTCTGAAATCTATTTCGTTCTGGAAGGCAATAATACTTTGATAATGGAACTACCATGTACTAGTTTTAATCCATTCACGAATTTCTCTAGCAGCTCGAAGGAAGAACCCACCACATTCATCATCACTTGTTATCCTCTAATCTAGTTTATAGGTGAATTAATAGCATCAAGGGAAAACCCATACACTGTCCGTCTGCCGATCTGTTAGTTTATTTATTTTTGCTTTCTTTTTTAACTTTTCATTTCAAGCAGTATCTCTTTATTTCTTGCATTTTTACATGCCATCTTTTTTGTTTGTAATTCATTTTTGTTTCCTTGATTTATTCCTCAAATATTCTTTGCTGTCTACCTGACAATTTTTAAGACGATTGACAAACATTCTTTTCTTTTTCATCGATTCCACTTTTTTTTTTTTTTGTTTTATTTTCTTATGAAGTCTTTTAAAAAAAGAGAAAACATAGAAAAAAATTTAATTTCTTTCTTTTCATTTCTTTTCCTGGTTCATTTCTTTCGGTTTGTTTTCAATTTGTTTCCATTATTTTTGCGTTTCCTTTTATTTGTGTTTTTTTGTCATGTCTTTTTCATCATTCATATTTTATTTTTTACATTTTTCTTAATTTTTTATCATTCATCTTTGCTTTTACACCGTTTACATTTTCTTTCTTTTTCTTTCTTTCTTTCTTTCTTTCTTTCTTTCTTTCTTTCTTTCCCAGCTCCTTTCGTTAGTTTCTTGCTTTCCATTCATCTCTCTTTCTTTGTTTTTAGTACTTTTCGCTAGTTCATTTCTTTTTTCTTTTCGTTTTTTCACTTTCTTGTCACGTATCTTTTTCATTCATTCATCCATTCATTCATTCATTCATTCATTCATTCTTTCTCGCTTTCTTTCTTTCTTTCTTTCCTTTCATCTCTCTTTCTTTCTTGTTAGCTCTTTTCGTTGGATCATTTCTTCCTATCTTATCATTTTCTCTCTTTCTTTTCGCATTTCTTTCTTTCATTCATTCATTCTTTGTTTCTTTTCATCACGCTTTTTCTTTTATTTATATTTTCCTTCTTTCTTTGTTTTTATCTCTCTTTTTCTTTGTTTTTATATTTTTCTTTCTTTCTTTCCTTCCTTCTTTCTTTCCTTCCTTCTTTCTTTCTTTCCTTCTTTCTTTCTTTCCTTCTTTCTTTCTTTCTTTCGTTCTTTCTAACTTTCTTTCTTTCTTTCTGTTCATCACGCTTTTTCTTTTCTTTATATTTTTCTTTCTTTCTTCCTTTTGTTTTTATCTCTTTTTTTCTTTTTATATTTTTCTTTCTTTCTTTTAATAGCTCATTGTTCTTTCTCTTTATGCTCTTCATTCGTTCTTCTTTTCATCTCTTTTCTTTCTCTTTATATTTTTCTTTATTTCCTCTCTCGTTTTTCTTTCTCAATATTTTTCTTTCTAACTTTCTTTCTTTCTTTTTTCTTTCTATTCATCTCTCTTTTTTCCTTTCTGTTTTTCTTTCTTTTTTCTCTCCATATTCTTACTTTTCATTTCTCTTTTTTCTTTATGTTTATATTTTTATTAATTCTTTCTTTCTTTCTTTCTTTCTTCCTTATTTTTATTTCATATTTTGTCTTTCCTTTTTTTTCCTTTTTTTCTCTCTGTTATATATTTTCAGCGATTTTGATTTTTTAAAAATTTATTCCCTTCTTTCCTTCTTGATAAATCCTTTCTTTTTTCAGTTTCATTTCATTGATTTTCATTTATTCAATTTTCCTTTCTTTCTGTTATTTAATTTCTCCTATTCTTTACATGTATTCTTTATATTTTATTCCTTCATGTCATATTTCTCTCTTTCTCTATCTATCTATCTATCTATCTATCTATCTATCTATCTATCTGTGCTAGTTTCATCATTTTATATCTATCTATCTATCTATCTATCTATCTATCTATCTATCTATCTATCAATCTATCTATCTGTGCCAGTTTCATCATTTTATATCTATCTATCTATCTATCTATCTATCTATCTCAGCATGGTCATATCTATCTATCTATCTATCTATCTATCTATCTATCTATCTATCTATCTATCTATCTATCTATGCCAGTCTCTTCTTAACTATATATATATGTTATTCTATTTTACCAGCAAATCTCAGTGTATATACAATTATAATCCTAGAAATGATGCACCCATATTTTCGGCAATATCTCTTCTTTTTGTACACTGGGCTTTTCTGAGAAACCTATAGAATAAAGCACTAAACTTGGCGTAAGCATCAGGAATAACACGCAAAGTTCTATACGATCGAAACTTGAAAGCTAATAATTAAAAATGCCATTCTTTGTCAGCATTAGTGTTTGGACACTGAGTCAACAATATCATTTACCGCATGAAACTCAATACTAGAATATTGTTAGACTAGTACAAACATTTGTCAGTTGGTGTGTATAAATAACAGATGTTCTTTATTGGGGTTGTGCTTAATTAACTTTTGGTGGGAGCTGTTATTAAAAAATAAAATAGTAAAATGTTGAAACGAACATTTTAGTACGATGCATAATTATATACAAAAATATAAAACTGAGAAGAGTCAGATGAAGGATAAAAATAATTACTTATTGTTAAGTGGTGCGTTGAAATAATGTAACAACAACAACAACAACAACAAAGAAATAACAGAAAAGGGCTAATTCGTTATCGCTCCTAACTCCTCAGAGCCAATGGAGGAAAACAGATATGTGGACAGCGACTAAAAAGCGGAAGGAAAATTACTACCATGTAATAAGAAGTATAAATTACAAACAGGCTACATTTAAACCTACAGCTATTCCACCTGTTTATAGAGGCATGGCTGCTGAGACTTTATATATGTTCTGAAGAATAGTCCGAGGGTTATCAGAATGAGATGTGTTGCTTATGGTGAAAATATCTGCTGAAAGACGAAGTTGATATCGTAGAAGTGAAAATAAAATATGTATATACCTTAGGGGTACACCTCATCTATCTATCTATCTATCTATCTATCTATCTATCTATCTATCTATCTATCTATCTATCTATCTATCTATCTCAACATGGTCCTATCTATCTATCTATCTATCTATCTATCTATCTATCTATCTATCTATCTATCTCAACATGGTCCTATCTATCTATCTATCTATCTATCTATCTATCTATCTATCTCAACATGGTTCTATCCACCAATCTATCTATCTATCTATCTTTCTATCTATCTATCTATCTCAACATGGTTCTATCTATCTATCTATCTATCTATCTATCTATCTATCTATCTATCTATCTATCTATTTCAGTCTGTTCATATCTATCTATCTATCTATCTATCTATCTAGTAAATATATGACTATTTGCAAAACGTCAGTTTGCGCAATTTCGTATATAAATGATAATATGAAATGATAATGTCTGCTGAGAAGTAAAAATGAATCTGCCGATAGAGTGCAAATTTTGCCTGAAGCTGTTCATGTCTCTTTAACATTAGTCATCTTGGTAAAGGCATGAGTCCATTTCTCCCTCTCACCTGTTTAATCTTTACTCATATTTCTTCATCTAGTTATTACACAATACTATGTACATGATCTTTCCCTTTTATCCCCTGCAACGTCCAAGTCGATCTGATGTATAAATGATTGGTAGTTAAAAATCCAAGTAAAGGCTTTTCCAAAAATAATGATAGACTTGTATTTGAGTTGTTTGCTTTGTTGCCTGGATTTTGTTTTGATTGATTGCTTACATGCATCTGCTCTTGGCGAAAGTTTCCGATGTAGTGTTCATTTATTTATACAGCAATTTTATTATCTCGTACTTATTAAATTAGATCAATTCGCTGCGCAGTTTTCGTAGGAAATAATCCGAGTTAAGAGAAATGCATTCAGGGCCATAGTAATTTGAGGCAATCTGTTCCAAATCTTTACGCATCTTTTACGTGCCATGTCCTTTAAGATGTAGGCGATTCTGGCTTTCCACAACTTCTTGTCTTGTTACTGTAAATATTCCCTGCCCCTTTATCAACCATGATGTTGGTTGATTTTCTGCCATCGTTAACTCAGTTTCGTTCACACTTTTTCTGAAGCATTTTTGGCTTTTATCGTACACTTTCTGTGTTTTATACCCCAAGAATATATATATATATATATATATATATATATATATATATATAAAAGTGAACATAGAAGTCAACGCGACAGTCTGTTTCATGCTAGATGCAATCGTCAGGCCCGATATAGCGCCTCTCGAGCACATATTCCGTGGTGGAATTCATCCGAGTTTCTCTTTATCCATAGGACTTTGCCCCCACGAGCTACGACTACCATCCCCAAGCCGCTCCGTCCAGAGCATTAGAAGCCGGTTCAACCAAGGGTATATGCAAATGATAGAAATGTCGAGTCTAATTTGTTACCTCTTCGTTACTGAGGCCCGATAACGCTACTGTCCGGGTTTCAATTCTCGGTAGTGGATGAGCACTGCTGTTGAGTCCCGAATATAGGATGAAACGGCCGTCCAGTGCTTTCTTCATTCTGTTGAGTTTTCTTCTAGACTCGATGAATTACGTAATTATAATTATCTCAAATCCTCCTAATTTCTATCATATATATATATATATATATATATATATATATATATATATATATATATATATATATATATATATATATATATATATATTTAATAATTGTGTATCGCAAATATTAGAATTCCGATTCTACTTAAGAAGTATTTAATCTTGTTTGAACAGTTGATTTCTAGGCTGGAATTTAACGTAATCTTTTTTACACCGCATAATCTGTGGTCACTTTTTTGCTGATTTCAGTAAAACTGATTTGTGATGAATAACGGTCTTCTTTCTTTCTAATTGATGTTTTGATAACCAGTATTTAATTTCATCCTTTCGCCATTTTGACTGCATCTTCTTCTCTATAATTGTTGTGTTTTTTTTCTGTAACCGAATTTTTCAAGCCACATTCATTGAACGCCCGAGCGGACAGAGCTACTTTCGGTTTAAATTTCTAAAATGTCTATATTAAAACAATTTTTCGGAAAATATCGCTCTTTCTGTTCCTGGAGGGGACATTTCTGAAGGGGACATTTTTCCTAAGCTTTTTTCGAAGTACTGTGAAACGTCAACATCTTATGCTATTATCTTCTATCGGGTATGACGATAAACTGCATCCGGCAACGAAGCCTCTGATTGGATGGTTTTGAGGAACACGGAACCATCTCTTAATTGTTGTTTCTAAGTCCACCCTGACACGCTGTGTAGCATCTGTTAGGGTTACAGCCATGGCTAAATAAAGAATATCCCCAAACTGTGATCAGGACATTATGAAAATATAAAAATACAGGATTTTAGTAAGAATGCCAGCTGTATATTTCATAGTAAAAAAAAGTACCGGCAATATATTTTTGGAAAAAAATTGGTAAATGTTCATTGAAACACCCTAGCGTTAATATCCCTTCAGATTTTTCCAAAATAGTCTTATTTCCGTGCAAATGTATATGCTGGACTCAAATCAACAATTAGATATTGAAGAAACCTAACTTTTTGGATGTTAACGACCCGAAAAAAATCGAACTTTTTCCTGGTCTTTCGTCAGCCATTACCGATAATTATTGATAAGTAAAACAGTGCTGACAATTTCCTGCGTAGTTATAAAATTTGACCCTATTACTTCCCTGAACAGGAAGTCCTTCAAGAAATTAGTACGCGCTTCCGTAAAGAAGCACTTTAATTTAATGTTTTTTATTTTTCTTCCGGTTTATGAGTAAAGATTGAGGGAGGGGTTTTCTTAATGTTTTTTTTTTATTTTTCTTTAGGGTTAGGAGTAAAGGTTAGGGGAGGGGTTTTCTTTCTGTTTAATTTAATGTTTTTTATTTTTCTTTAGGGTTAGGAGTAAAGGTTAGGGGAGGGGTTTTCTTTCTGTTTAATTTAATGATTTTTTATTTTTCTTTAGGGTTAGGAGTAAAGGTTAGGGGAGGGGTTTTCTTTCTGTATTTAAAAACTAATGAAATAATAGAATCAACCCTTCTAGTTTACCAAGTTTGTGCATTAATTTTTGTATTATTTTTATATATTTGAAAGTTAACTTTCTTCTTAAAAAAATTACTTTGTTATTCTTTTATTTGTCGATGTTTACATATATTTGAATGAAAGTTAACTTTCTTCTTAAATTAAGTACAAAAAAATAATAATAAATAAATGAATCGCTTTCCGGAAGCGTGTACTAATTTCTGAAAGAAAATAGTGCAGCAGTGAATGACGCTAGGGTATTAAATTGAAAATTTACCAAAAAATTTACTAAAGCTCCCAAGTAAATTAAATTTCGGCATTAACTGACCCATAAGGAGTTGATGTTCCATTAAACAAACCAAATCAAACATTATTTTCTCTATGATTATTCATTTCAGTTATTGTTGCTGCTAGAAGTCCTCAAGTGATGTTGTATCTGTTATTTGGTACAATTCTTTGTGATTCTCTGGCGACAGTGTACGAGGTTCGAAGAAGGATGTCACCCCTAAGAGCTACAGGTTTCGTTGCTCGAAGCCATTTTTAATCATTGATCTGAGAATGCGGTTGTATACAGCTGAGATTGTAGATACTTCTGAACGAGATTCGCGCTATGTATGGCATCTATGTGACAGTGTCGACAAATGTTTTTTTTAAGACAAGAAATCTGTCTTCAGTCGGAAAACTGGCGAAATGTCATCCAAGCCATCTGTTTAACTCTGTCAAAGATGGATTTAAGTTTTCTGTATCTAAATTTCTAAAACTAGATTTTGTTACTATTATACATTGACTTTTGCAATTAGTGTAGTCTTCGGGTTACATCGGAGCTGAGGTACGGTGTTTCGTGGTTACGGCGCCATCTGCCATCATATAATGTCATGATGGCACATGGCGCCGTCTTCATCATACAGCGCCGCGTGACGACGCTGTATGATGAAGACGGCGTTGTCTCTTCGCCGGCTGTACGCCATATTGGATTTCGCTACATTCGCTATCTCTCGTTTGTGTCGTTTTGTGGGGAAATTTTTGCTTTTTATTGTGGCTCCCAAGCGTAAGGCAAACTCGTGGGTACTGTAATAGCTCCCTCTTTATCGGGTATCTCATCAGAGAGGCATATTGTCTTCATATGGAAGAAGAGATTATTTCGGGTTGTGAAATTTGTAAACACAGCAGATAGTTGAAGAAATTTTCAATGAATAATTTTATACGACTAAAAAAGACAAATAATTTATTTTCTTTATTTACATGCAGGCAATTGTTCTCATATTTGTGGTTACTAACACAGTGTTATTTTTTGGGCCTTCTTCAGGAGTCGGTCGATTAGAATAACCTTCTAGAAATTTATAATTAAACACATTATTTAATCTAAGGATTAGATAGTTCCACTTACTATGATCAAGTGTAGGGATATATTATCTAGTTCATATTTAGTACTTTTCAATTATTTTTCACAGTCTGAGACTAAGTACAAACCCCACCTAGGGATTGAACTACCAATTATTCTTAATCATTTCACACCAAGGAAGATGATAATATTACTAGAACGCAAGAAGGTTACTGAGAGTTAAAAAGAATGAGAAAACCTGAGGAGATGTGAGGTGAAAGAATGATAAAACACCAAGTTTTATTATTTGGTTTGGTTTGGTTTAATTTGTTTTACGGCATATAAACCTCAATGGGTTATTTAATTCCGACAAAATTTTCAATGTTGGCAATATTTTTTTCTAAAAATCTGTTTCTGGTAATATTCTTTCCTTCAAAAATCTATTTCTGGTAAGAATTATCCTTCGCTGGTAATATTTTTTTTCTTTTAAAAAAAAAATGTATTGCTAGTAATATTTGTTTTAAAAAAATGTATTACTGGTAATATATTTTTTTCCAAAGTATTTCTGGTATAAAAACCTATTTTTACAATTTAATAGTGTTTTGACCCCAATCTGGGGGTTAACTATTTTCCCATAGCTGGGACCCTAGCAGGTGCTACCACTCCGGGTCAGGGTGGACCTGGGAACATCAACAATTAAGAGGTGGTTCCACGCTCCTCAAAACCTCCCGATCAGAGGCCTTGATGTTTGACGTAGTTTATCGTCTTACCCAGTACGCGGATGTAGTTTATCGTCCAAGTTTCAGGAATACATAATATGGTGATTACGTTGCACTTAAATTTTTGAAGATTGTAGGAAGTGGGGGAACATGAACTAGGGAGGCAATTTCACGGGAGAGAATTGTAAAAATAGAAACTATTAGAATAGTTCATGCGGTCGCATCTAAGTTTTTCAACAGAAAAACGATGAGACCTACTTGACAATCGAGTAGAACACTTAAAAACACGCAGTCGAGGCACCAAGGAATAAACCTCATCAGTATAATTGCCATGAAAATGTTTGTGGAAAAGACAGAAGGAAACCAGTCACGTAGACGAAGTAATGCCGAGATGCCTAGTCAGGATAGATTCTTTGAATTTTGTCTACAGTCTTGAGAAAAAGAGGAGCACCAGACCAGATATGGTGGCAATATACACGACAGATTTATAAATGAGCAAGATGGATTCTGACGAGAACAAACATCTGACTTGATACAGTGAAAAACCTTTCCTAACAGTAGATCTCACAATATTCTCGAAGCAACGAGACTTTATAAATAATTCTGACGAAAACAAAAATTTGACTTGATACAGTGAAATATCTTTCCTAACAGTAGATCTCACAATACTCTCGAAGCAACGAGACTTTATAAATGGGCAAAATGGATTCTGACGAGAACAAAGATCTGACTTGATACAGTGAAACATCTTTCCTAACAGTAGACCTCACAATACTCTCGAAGCAACGAGACAACAACATAGGGCATTACTGTTTTGTTTCTTAAATTTGTTCCTTAATAGGGGTTCCGTTCATGTAGTCTTACATAAGATAAGCTTGTAGTTCCTTGGTGATTGTGATATATATGTCCTTTTATTTTCTGAGATGCTGACACTTTATTTTTTATTTATAAATCATGAGGCGGCCTTGTGAAAAATAGATTTCAAAAGCAAGAATCCTAGTGTCAACACAGTGGTATACTTGTAAAATCTGCCATGTCTACATGTAGTCTTTATATATTCATATATTTCAATCTTTTTTGATATATTTGTCGATTTCAGTAGTTTGCAATCTATCGATCTAAGTCTGTTCGCATATATCTTATCCTATCCATAATTAATTATTTCTATATTTAAATATGCGTCTATCTTCATAAATAATTAGCAATGAGAATATAAATCAGTCTCTTGAAAAACACGTATTGTATCTAGTTATATACTTTGAGATGTATATTATATCTTTAATATTGAAGACCAGACACATATATCATACATCGTTCACTTCGTACATATAAACTATCTCACGTACGCATATATAACTAGAGGCAGACCAACACATACGCACACACAGACACATACACACACGCAGACATATACATATACACATATGTATGTACACATATATATTCATATATATATTTAAAAATGTATATACTTATGCATATATAATCTGACATATTCATGATACAACAGACATATATAAAGACAGTCGTACATATGAATAATGTCCACTGTTTGTCTTGTTTGACACAAGGATGGACTGAGTTTAATGGGATGGTAATATCGTACTGAAGAAATCTTCAAAGACACAAAGGCTTTAAGACATCATTTTTAGCCACATAGATATACATTTGCTTATATATATATATATATATATATATATATATATACATATGTGTGTGTGTGTGTGTGTGTGTGTGAATTATTTTCAGATAGAGTGTATCTGTGAAGAGAAAAAATGAATGAGAAGACAAGGGGGAAAAATATTCCTAGCCGACGCTTTTCTTCCTTTGACTTGATAAAGACCCTCAGAGGTCGAATAGTTTTTCCTCTTGGCCTTATATATATATATATATATATATATATATATATATATATATATATATATATATATATATATATATATATATATATATATATATATATATATATATATATATATATATATATATATATATATATTTAACATTTAAAAAGACATTTTAAAATTATTAATTAAAAGCAGTAAAATTGGCCTTGCTAATCGAACGATCCTCTGTGGCTCAATCGTCAGGCTATATGATGGTTCCGTATAGGATACAGGTTCGTTTCCGGTCGGAGGACGAATATTTTCTATGAAAATTTCTCGGACATTCTGGCCGGTAAATGTTATTAATACCGTTTATTATAAACAGACCATTTACTTAAATATTTGTATGTATAAAAAGAATGTATAAAAATGTCTTAAATAATTGTCGGACTTTGTCCATTTCATAATATATATATATAAACACAGACACACATATATATATATATATTAAATAAATGCAACTTAATCAATATTGTAAAATAGTCATTCAAAGAATAAATCAGTAAAACGTAATTAATGGCGAAATCACTTTGCTAACAGATGAAGAAGGCATGAACTCACTGACCACTTGCTGATCGACACGGTCCTTTTTTATGAATTGTACAATTTTATGTCCCTATTGCTTTCATGTACTTTCGATAAAAAAACATTTACCATCCTCATGCATAAATGTTATTTTTCTTTCACAATTTCTAGTAATTACGGGTAAAATTCCAAGACGGAAATGAATGTTATAATTGCCGAAAGATATTTTACTAAAAAAATTGTTCTATTATTAGCAATTTCAATTTTTTTGAAAGTGCAGTAATGCGACACTATATTTTTGAATAATGTAGTAATTCACAATTACTATTACTGTAAGTGTTTTAGCGTTGACGTGACAAGCAATAAGGACCGAACATCTAATCCATTGTACAATTGTGGTCAGTGAGTGAATGCCTTTCTACTAAGTTAGCGAAGTGAGATCACCATTAATATGTTAGCGAAGTGAGTTCACCATTAATTACATTAACTTTATTGATTTATTCTTGGAATGGCTATTTTACAATATATATATATATCAAAACATTTTCCTTAAATAATATTTTTTTAAAATAAAATTAAAAAAAAATGCGACCTGGTAATATACATACTTATATTTGATATGGAAAAATAATTTTATATACTGTAAGTAATTAGATAACATTTACTTGTTTTAAAAACAAATATAGTCTATTAAAAATTAAAAGTGAAAATATTTAAAAATTTTAGTTACATAAAATGTATTCTAACCTAAACATCCCCCCAAAATCGTTAAGTATACAAATAGAAAAAAAATGACAAAAATTTTTGCCGTTAACAATAACATTTTACCCCCTGACACCAAAAAAAAAAACAGACGACATGCATTGAACGGATGTCAAAATTCGTTGAAAAATACATCCACACCCATACCTAAACTCGACCCCTTTTTCGGACGTAACAAATAACTGATACAACAAAAGTTAATAAAAATGAACACGCTACCACCCCTTGTCGGGATGATTGGATTTCTCTGTATCCTTGGTAACAGTAAATTATGAATTCCCCTTACAGTTAAAACTCTGTAAATTAAAAAAATAAGTTACTCCAAAATTCGCTTGAGGATGAAATGTAACTAATGTTTTTAATTTAATTACAAAATTAAATTTGAAGTTTTTAGCTTCCATTTTTGAAACATGGTTATTGCTCTGTAGCGATAAAAAACATATTTTAAATCAGATAATTTATAATATTAATGCTCTGTAAATTTACATTGAGCACTATTTTGTAAAAAATAAAAATATCAAAAAGAACACCGGATTACATATCTTACTGTTCTTTTATATATATATATACATATATAATCTTGTAGACGAAATAACGTATCGTTTAAAATATCGCGAGCGTCTGTTTAAATATGAGTATCCACAAAAAGAAACATTTGAGTTTATTCTTAAAAGTTTCATTTTATATATGCACGTGTATATATATATATATATATATATATATATATATATATATATATATATATATATATATATATATATATATGAAATAACAATTGGAAAAATCTTAGATTTTGCCGACGCGCTTCGTCTTCCGAGCGTTCGTTTGGCAAGGTCGAATTACTGCATATAAACTTCAGTCTTCCATGAAACTTACATGAAGTTTATAAGCAGTAATTCGACATTGCCAACCGAACGATCCTTTGTGGCCGAAACGGTTAAGGCACGTCAGGCTATATGATGGTTCCGCATATGATACAGGTTCGAATCCTGTCGGAGGACGAATATTTTCTATGAAAATTTCTCGGACAGTCAGGCCGGTAAATGTTATTTAATACTGTTTATTATAAACCGAGCATTTACTTAATTGTCGGACTTTGTCAATTTTATATATATATATATATATATAATGCTAAAAGTGTGCTATATTGCTATGGCAAGAGTGCTATAATATCGGTGATAGATCAGCTATAGATAGCTGGCTGCCACGAACAGGCAGGAAGATTCTATTGGCCAGCGTGAGAGCCAACAGCCGACTGACACGAATGTTACCTAGCATGCTAGCATGCAAATAAATCGATAGCTGCATTCGTTACAAGTGGGAAAACTTTGAATCAGCTTGGCACTTAATTACAATTAGCTCATTCACTTGCTTAAACTAAACGTTGACGCAGAACTGGGTTCGGTGTGAAAAAGTATTTTTCTTAACATTTTTTTTTCATAGGGTTTTTCCAATTACGAGTACTTTTTTAAAGTTGATCGTTTTCTGTTCATTTTGTTTAGTTCTTTTTTCGTAACAGATTTAATGTTTAGTATAGAGCTTAGAAAAAATTCGCAGTGTGAGATAGTCAAGAAGTAAGGCATGTAGCAACATCAGCACGGCAAATGGCACTCCTTTAAAGGCAAGGAAGAGCAAAAATATTTTCAGTCAAGTGATAGCGATTGCTGTATGAGTCGTACGATTTTTGAATCAAGCACGGGCAACCAAAGGCCATGCTGATAGTATATATATATATATATATATATATATATATATATATATATATATATATATATATATATATATATGTGTGTGTGTGTGTGTGTGTGTGTGTGTGTGTGCGTATATGTGTATATATATAAAAAATATATATATATAAAATAACACCACTCGTGGCCTGACGATTGCATCTAGCATGAAACAGACTGTCGCCTCTAAGTGTTGACTTCTATGTTCACTTATATATATATATATATATATATATATATATATATATATATATATATATATGTATAAAAATTATATACAAGCGAGTGCTGAAAAAATTCTCCCCCGAAGAAATATCTAAAATAAAGAATGTTTTTTTGTTGTTTTGGCCGGTCACTTCGCAGCACCCGCTTATATATATATATATATATATATATATATATATATATATATATATATATATATATATATATATATATATATATATATGTATGTATGTATATATATATATATATATGAATTATGAAATAGCGATTTGACAATATTCCTAGAAGATTAAATTTTCTTTATCTCCTCGACCATCTTTCCATAAGTGTGTCCCAAAAGAAGATATGGCATTTTTCATGTTTGATCCAAATTGAAGGTTCTTCTGAACAACTCTAGCAAAAAGATACCCCAACAGGGAATAAAAAGGGATCGGGCACTGAACAATAGGAACACATGTCTAGAAAAGGAAGGGCGCATAAATTGGGATTTGAGTCAAACCAGACAACAGTCTGTGATGGAGCACGAAATATTTGGCGGTGATAAATGCACCAGTAGCGCTAACGTTTCATTTTCTCGCTCTGGACGAGAGTGCAGAGAATTACTGGGCTGGAGTGATATTAATACTCAACCAGTGCATAATATTCATTGCTACTTGTGGCCTTTTGCAAAGGGCACAGAGAATATCGCTAACGAGTGCTCGAATAATGCTACAATATTCTGTGTTTCAATAGAAAGCATACCGGCGGTATATATCTACCAAAGAGCGTCGGAAAGTTCTCGCCACGACTAAGAACACGTTACATGCCGAAATATTTTGGCAAATGGATAGAATCTATCTATCTATTTCAGTTTGTTCCTATCTATCTATCTATCTATCTATCTATCTATCTATCTATCTATCTATCTATCTATCTATCTATCTCATTCTGTTCATATCTATCTCAATATGTTCCTATCTATCTCAATATGTTCCTATCTATCTATCTATCTATCTATCTATCTATCTATCTATTTCACTTTGTTCCTATCTATCTATATATCTATCTATCTATCTATCTCATCTAATATTCGTTCTTTGTCCCTTCAGGACGTAGGCGACCATGGCTCTCTTCAACTTCCTATACTTTGTAGTTCTCCCTTTTTATCCTCCCTCGTATACTCTGTTTTGCGCTCCATTCACAAACGTCTTATGTGCTGTTTCCCTTGTCCATCTTAGCTTCGTTCATGATATTCCTAGCATTCGTTTGTAGTAGCAAAAGTCAACACTTCCTCTATTATTGTACAGCATTCATGCCATATAGAAAGAATGAGATTACATAGCGGTTCGACACTTCTTTCTTTTTAATCAATAGCATTTTCCTGTTTCTTAATACTTTGCTTAGTTTCAAACGGAACTTTTGACTTTCCAATTTGCCTTCGGGTTTCAATGTCACACTTTCAAAACTACATTAAATCATTTCTCATATATTTAATTATTTACTCGTTTCATATCTCCCATTCATAGTTCGCATCTTGAACGTATTTCTTGCTGGTAAACTTAAATTCTGCCTTTATAATTGATAGCTAGTTTCCTCTTCTCGCTTTCCATGTTTATTTTTCTCGGAGGTCCTGTAGTTTTCCCCCTGTGTCTGCCATCGAAACATTATTTTCCTCGAAATTTATACTAGTCAGATTTTTCCCAACCGTATCTCTCTATATTTCTGAGATGAGTTATTATGTACACTATTTACATTATTCGCACTATTGTCCTCATCTTTGTCGACATATTTATTATGACGTTTCGGCCATTGTACGCACCGGCCTTCTTCAGGTGGTTGGAACTGGATCTAACTAACGCCTTTATCCACTGTGCCATTTGTCCTTGAGGGCGTCTGTGTATGAATTTCTGGGTATTACAAACCTAATGTCTTCAGCAACCATTATTACCAGTGCTCATATTGCAATTGTTGATGTTATAATTGCATTTTTTTTTACCAGAGCTCATATTGCAATTTTCGTTGTTATTGCTTTTCTTTAGCGATCCTAATTTTACTGGTTCCAATATTGTATTCATTTCTATGCTTGCTCGACTCAGGAGATTTTTGTGGCCTAGCATATGTGCTGATTCCTTAAGTTTACGAATTTTCCAAACATGTACTTTGTCTATGATCTCAACCTAATCCCACAGAATGTGGCGATCTCCCTTTTCTCTCCATATGTGGTCAGCCACGCCTGATTTTTCCACTTCCCTTCGTCTTACAGATTTATGGTGTTCTTGAAGTCTTACCTTAAGGCGGCGGCCTGTCTCCCCTATATATTTATTTCCGCAGTTAGTTAGATCCAGTGACAGGACCCAAAGAGTGTGAATTCGATAAACGGTTAAGGCAGTGGAGAATATGGAGAGGGGAATTAACAGGAGATAACTGATAACTGATATTAAATATGTCAGATGGAACAAGAACAGTCTAACCCAGTGAGCGAAATAAAGGGTTCAGTTCGACATTCCAACTACCTGAAGAAGGCAGGAGCGTACAACAGCCGAAACGTTGTAATAAATATAGCGACAAAAATGAGGACAGTAGTCCGAATAATGTAAATAGTGATTTATATTGCATTTGATTTGATTTTATAAACCATCGTTGACAGGAAAGCAAGAAGCTACTGGAGTGCTTCACAAGAGAGATAATTTTAGCATAGACCATGACCGAAATTTTTTATAAACATAGCAAAAAAATCAAATTATTTCTGTGATATTATTTCACAAGAACAAAATCCACATTAATAAGAGGGAATCTATATCATATAAAGCGTCAGAGCTTTTTACTTTAACGGTAAGGTTATATAAATTAGCTTACAATTAATTCAAATATTTGAACACACACAGATATATATATATATATATATATATATATATATATATATATATATATATATATATATATATGTATATATAATATATATATATATATATATATATATATGTATATATATATATATATATATATATATATATATATATATATATATATATATATATATAAGTAATTATACTCATCTCGAAAAACCCTCGGTTACTTGATTTGCAAATAATCAAATCAATATCGAAGTAAAAAAAGGTTTTAAAAAAAAGAAAGAACAAGGAACAGGAACGTCTGTCGAAAGTAATCGTACAGCTTACAGGTTCAAAGCCCAAAGCAAAACGATCCCTGACGATCCGCTTAGGTGAAACCTGGGTAGGTTTGTCTGGTTCTCTTGGTTTGACTATATATATATATATATATATATATATATATATGAACCGTGTGAATATATATATATATATATATATATATATATATATATATATATATGGTTGGAATGTCGAACTGAACCCTTTATTTCGCTTACTGGGGTAGACTGTTCTATTTCCATGTGCCATGTTTAATGGTTGTCTGTTATCAGTTATCTTCTGTTAAAATCCCCCCACAAGTTCTCCACCGCCTTAAACAGGTATTGAACTCATACTCTTTGAGTCCTGTTACTGGATCTAACTAACGCCTTTATCCATTGTGCCATGTGCACTTGAGAAATAGAACAATCTCCCCCAGTGAACGAAATAAAGGGTTCAGTTCGACATTCCAACCACCTGAAGAAGGCCGGAGCGTACAACGGCCGAAACGTTGTAATAAATATGGCGACAAAAATGAGGAAAGTAGACCGAACGATGTAAATAGTGTTTTCCCAAACGCTAATAAATAGTAGTAAGGTCTCCAGCTCTCTTTTAAAGAGAGACAATAAATCCGATAAAAATGTACGTCTTTTGTCTTAGACCCCTTTTCTATTTTTTTCTGCTTTCTGAATTAATTTTCTATCCGTGTACAAGTCGTTTTTTTCCCTGTGATTATTCAGCCTCCTTAAAAAATAGGTCCGATTTTTCTGGCAGTTTATTTAGATCCTTGTATCGTAACTTATCAAATGCTTATGTGGAATCTATGAAACATAAGTAGCAATTGTTGTTTAGTAATGGACACTGGAAAAGTGAAATTCTATATTTATGATCAGAATGAGATCGGCTAGAGCAATACAAACACTAAAGTATGTACACTTACATCTTATTCTACCTCTCTGTCGTTATCCCTGAACATACCGAATTTGTTTATATATTTAACATATGGATGTTGGTAAATTCAATGAATATATGCAAATATATACATTTTGAGTGGGCGTCTACAGTAGCTTGTGAAATATAATTCTTGTGTAACAAGTAACATTCTTACTATTGTGGGCTGTGCCTGAGGAATCTGTAAATATCTATGTACAAGTACATGTGCACCAAATGTATTCGTGCGTGTGTATATGTATATATTCTTATATTAGTACGTAAGAATCTGTATTTGATATTGTTGTGGCCTTGTTAGGGCCAGAAATAAAGCCATAATGAGAGAAATTGAGTTCAACAAATATATTAACAGAAACAGTTAATACAAACATATACAAACGAGAGCGTTACAGCAAGAATGTTCGGTCCGACTCTCACAGCTGACTGCTGGAAACTTCCCTCTCCAAAAGGCAGTACCTGCTCCTATGTATAGCGGGGAGAGTCCATACGTGCGTGAATAAATTACCATAACATATACAGGGTGTCCATAAAGTTCGTGTACACTTTAAAAAATGTATAACTTTATTTGTATTTGCGATAGAAATAATATATAAAAAATGTTATAAAGTTTAATGTACCTAGTTTTAAGTATAGTTAAAATAACTAATGTGATTTTAGGCATTACTGTAAATCAGTTGGCAAATGTTTTCCGTGAACTGCAAAATCGTATTACCCTTTACATTGCTAATGATGGAGGACATGTGGAAAATTACATAAAATTTCAATAAAACCTTAAAAATATACATTTACTTCTTTCTAATCGTTTTTACAAATTATTAACAAGTTATTAATTTTTTAATGTTCACACAAACTTTATGGACACCCTATATATATATATATATATATATATATATATATATATATATATATATATATATATATATATATATATATATATATATGTGTGTGTATTTGGTTGGATTGATGTGAGTTTGTGACCCTGGGTTTCACGCTTTTGCCATCGTCAGCCAAACTGATTAATTTTTAAAAATTTTGGATTTATGTAGATTGCGCGTATTGGTGTTATTATGGAACAATCCAACCAAATATGTTAACTCCATCTCTCATATTGAGGTCTTTCTAATAAGTACCGCACATAGAATATATAAATAATAATATATATAATATATTACACATATATATTTATATTTTCACACACACAAACACACACACACACACACATATATATATATATACATACCTATGTATATTGATATGTATATATATATATATATATATATATATATATATATATACACATATATATATATACACATATATATATATATAAATATATATATACATATATATATATATATAACTTCTTATTGTAAGATATATTTTCACACACACAAACACACACACACACACACATATATATATATATACATACCTATGTATATTGATATGTATATATATATATATATATATATATATATATATATATATACACATATATATATATACACATATATATATATAAATATATATATACATATATATATATATATATATATATATATATATATATATATATATATATATATATATATATATAACTTCTTATTGTAAGATTATTGTGATAACACCCTCTCGTAATTTGTATAAAGAGATTCGTATAAGTATCCTCTATACGTAATGCTTAGTCTACTTGCCGTAACGACTGCATAGTTAGTATGAAGACTGACTGGTATCTGCACAGTCCCGCCTCTGATGGTCGTTATGACAAAAGGTCAGGATTATTGAGAGAAACCGGAGCGCTTTCAGCTAAGAGATTGATCAAAATTTACCCCGCCACCACAAAAGCGGACTCGGGTACATTATTTGACTGTTTTTCTCAGCCGATACTCTATACGTCTGATTCACCCTCTGCCTGAAGACAAAGGTCTTGTCACGTTCTGACCGAAGAAAGTGGTTTTGTCTTATCGCCAGCCTGGGACTGACATCGATGCGACTGGTATTTACCGGTCACTGCAGTGTGAACGAGATGCAACACAAGGTCAAGTGTTACGTGGAAAACCCGAGCGTTTCCACACGGGCCACTGGACAATATTTATCTAGCCACCGCCAAAGCGGGCTCAGGTATATTACTTTTCTGTTTTTCGCAGCCGAGTCTCTATCCGAAGACAGAGCCTCAACTGAGTCATTCTCCGCCCGAAGAAGGACGTCTTGTGTCACAACCTGACCTCATCGGGGGTTGAGTAAGTACAAATTTGTATAAAGTAGTTTGTAACAAACTATTAATCATCTCCCAGTTGCGTCTCTGTCTTTGGGTAGGGGCGACTTCGTCGATGGAGTCGCAACTGAAGAATATCTTACCGAGAGATGCCGGCCCGGGGGAACAGCTGCCCGAGGGCGCTCCTTCTCATTGCACCAGAGAGAGAGAGAGAGTGTGTGTGTGTGCGTGTGGGTATGCGTGTGTGAGAGAGAGAGGGGGGAGAGAGAGAGAGAGGGGGGTGCTCGTACTGAATCCAGAGCAACAGACGGTTGTGGGGGCTCGTGCAGATTTTGTTCCTAGACCGGGTGGATGCACTCGGGCTACTCACATTAAACCAACCAGAATTCGTTCGATAATTGTGCTCTAATTTTGTATTTATTCATACAGATTCTATAATATAGGTTTTATTTAATTAGCTATTATGTTTCTCTAACCCTTCAAATATTGAATTCTTAACGAATTCTAATTTCTATTTTCCCATCTTTGCATAATATTCATTTTATTTTATAAATCGTCCCCTGTTCTGTCACCCATGAAATAAAAATAATTGTTTGTATGGAAAATAAGGACCTACGTACATCAAATCGTCTTTAAATTAAGTGGCAGCAGAAGAATTATCATTGAACTTTGAAAAGGTAAGCTTAAAGATTAATTCAATACTTAAATGAAGCGATCAATTTTGAGTTCTGTAGATTATTGATGCTTATTGCATCTACTCCTCCCTAGCTATTGTGATGATGGCCAAACCAAGTGTCTTCCACAGGAGCTAATTTAAATGCCACCCGAGAGGAAGTCCTTTTTAATAAAGGTTTCCCAATTCTTTTCTTGGGGTTTCATTAATCATTGGAATGCCACTACTATTATCTAGTAACATTTTTACTCCCACATTATTGATTTGCATGCTAACAAATTTTCTTTTGTTTCGGGTGACTATTTTTTCCGTTGCAATACTGTGTATTAATTTCTTCCTGTCAAATTTCTTTCTTGGTTTAGTTCTGCAGTGCAATTTGATATGTTCTCTTTTACCACAATTGTATCATTCATTATTTTTCTATGGACAGTTTTTCCAAGATGTAATTATCCACATCTGAAACAAAGGCTTATCTTCCTTTTTGTACATTTTCCTGAGATTTACAACGCACAATCTGTATTCTGAAAATTTTCACCGTAATTTTTAGACATATCATTGTTTCGCAATCATATACTATTTCCTATATATATATATATATATATATATATATATATATATATATATATATATATATATATATTATTTATTTATATAATTTTATTAATTAACGCTGCGAACGTTGGTATTTATATATTACTTTCGTTCTCATCGCATCGGATATATATATATATATATATATATATATATATATATATATATATGTGGCCCGAGCATGAAACAGACTGTCGCCTCTAAGTGTTGACTTCTATGTTCACTTTTATATTTACACACGCTCTATCTCTGATATTGAGCACTTTATCCCATAAATATAGCGTACTTATATAGCGCACTTTAAGACTATATTTCTTCATATATATATATATATATATATATATATATATATATATATATATATATATATATATATATATATATATATATATATATATCCAAGTATATATATATATATTGTTTACATTAATTGGCAATATTTTACTATACACTAGGAACCCATATTATGACAGAGGGGTCGAAGCTCCCACCCTATGCAATATATTTCGTATAGTATTATGTTATTATTATGTTCAATCTTTGCTAAAAGTTTTGTTCCAACTTCAGCACCTTTTTTCGATGTTAGACCTTTACCACACACACATAAATACACACACTCACACACACACACATATATATATATATATAATAGAATGCGAACGTGTGTTTAAAAGCCACATTTTAAAATTGTAATCACAAACCCTTTATATTAATAAAGGAACTAACACACGCACCCATCTGTCTCTCTCTTTATCTCTCCCTCTCTCCCTCTCTCTCTCTCTCTCTCTCTCTCTCTATATATATATATATATATATATATATATACAGGGTGTCCATAAAGTTCGTGTGCATTTTAAAAATTTATAACTTTATTTGTATTTGCGATATATATAATTTTTAAAAATGATTAGAAAGTAAATCTACATTTTTTAAGGTTTTATTGAAATTTTATTTAAGTTTCCACATGTCCTCCATCATTAGCAATACAAAGGGTAATACGATTTTGCAGTTCACGGAAAACATTTGCCAACTGATTTACAGTAATGCCTGAAATCACATTAGTTATTTTAGCTATACTTAAAACTGGGTACATTAAACTTTATAACATTTTTTACAGATCATTTTTATCGCAAATACAAATAAAGTTAGAAATTTTTTAAACATGAACTTCATGGAAACCCTGTATATAGCGAGAGGGAGAGAGATAGAGAGTGAGTGAGAGAGAGAGAGAGAGAGAGATGTATATTTCCGACACAAAATGGTGTGCTTTGTTTTGAGAAGAGAGCCTTATTAGGCTGAATATGTTCCCTCTCGGAATAAAACGTGTCACTTAGAATTTGTTTGCATTACTGCTGCTATATATAGGCACGAGCTTTCAAGATTTCATTTTCCAGTCACGGTCAGGTTGAAAAGGGAATATGGATCCTTGTGGGTGAGAAAAAATTCCGGTATATTCTGATATAAAAAAGGCTATACGTCAAAATTCGAAAATATGTTTTCTTTTTGGTTGTCTGTTTCTGGCCGTATCTTCAACAAGTTAAGAAGACATTTCTAAAGTGTATATTTTTTTTAATCATTTCACCCTAAGTAAGGCAATAAAGCCACTAGGTGGCAAGAGTGTTACTGAATGTTAAAGGATATGAGAAAAAATATAATAAAAAACAATTAAAAGGCCAAAGAAAACGGGTGATATTGCATTTAACGATTTGGCGATGCCTGTTGACTGGCAAGGAAGAAGCTGGAAAGAGTTCAGTAAGAGAGAAGTACCTGAGAAGACACTGTTAGCATAGAACATACGGTTACATCGAGTCATTTCAACTGTAAAATGATGAAATCTTGCTCCAAATGTAATACTGCGCTGAAATTCGTAAAGTTGAACACCAAAGTGTAATGTTCATTAGAGCAATTGCTGTGGAAATATTTATAGAAAATGCACAGGGAAGCTTCATTCCGGCGGTGAGAAAGTGACTTAAGCTGAGATGCCATGACAGGACCAATAGCATTGCATACTCTTCTTTATATATTATCGAGAATTTCTAGATACATAGCAGAAGCACTGGACCAGATGTGACAGCAATATTCAATGTTTGGTCGAATGGTAAACTTATAAATGTGTAAGATAGATTCAGGTGAGAAAAATTGTCTAAGAGAACACAGTGAACCAACATTCCTAGCAGACATATCAAATGATTCAATATAATCTTTGCATAAAGACTATATATATATATATATATATATATATATATATATATATATATATATATAGTTTTAAGGTGTAGCATATTTATGGGATAAAGTGCTCAATATCAGAGATAGAGCGTATGGAACTATAAAAGGGAACACTGAAGTCAACATTCAGAGGCGACAGACTGTTTCATGCTAGACGCAATTGTCAGGCGTGACGATTGCGTTTAGCGTGAAACAGCCTCTCGCCTCTGAGTGTTGACTTCACTATACACCAATCCTATACTTGGATATATATATATATATATATATATATATATATATATATATATATATATATATATATATATATATATATATGTATATATATATATATGCAATATCCAAGTATAGGATTGGATATCCAATATACTTTTATACACATACACACACACACACACACACACACACACACACGCACATATATATATATATATATATATATATATATATATATATATATATATATATATATATATATATCCAAGTATAGGATTGGTGTATATGGAATAAATAACCAAAAATATACTTTTAAGGCATGTTATATATAAAATTTAAGCTGCTCGATATCCGGATAGAAATAATAATATAAAAGTTGACATTGATGTCAAAACCCAGCCGCGACAGTCTGTTTCATGCTTAAACGTAATCTTCAGGCAATATATCAAAACTCTACTACACACACACACACACATTGACACACACACAGACACAGACACAAACACACACACACACACATATATATATTGTTTACATTAATTGGCAATATTTTACTATACACTATGAACCCATTTTATGACAGAGGGGTCGAAACTCCCACCTATGCAATATATTTGTGTTAAGCAGGAAAACATTTGTAAAAATTAAATGGATTATTTTTTTTATTAATTGAAGCTTCTGATGACGTACCCTTTCATTACTTTGAATATATTAAATTGATTAATTTCGTAAAAGCCTATCTGACCATCATTCATTTTTCTTTTGTACAGATGTAGATATATGAATAGTAAGGGACCATAGCTCTTTAAGCAAAAAGAATGGCTGCTGTGTCTAAATGTAATCAGTCTGATTTATATTACTGATTCAGTGTTCGTATTTTGTCTTCTCATTGTAGAGTGTTCTTGCACACATATTTATGTTTGTCCCCGAATATGATCTGAAAAATGAGGAATGGTAAACATTTTAGATTTTTTATTATATTTTTCGATTCACTACTTTACGATAAGTAATATTTTTTCTTATGTTTCATCAACATTACACTTTGATGAAAAAAAAAATTCAGTACAAATATTTTTCTGAGTGGCCCAACCGCGGATAAAAGAAACTGTTGATAAATTCGCGGATAGTGAGGTTCTAATTTTTTAATAAATTTTTATAACAGTTCTTTTTTAAAGATTTTCAGAGACCAGTAGATTAGTTTTCCTTGTTTTGAAATATGATAAAAATAATATGATTTTTTAAAAAAAAGTTAGAAACTGTCTATATTTCTGAGATGTGGTATTATGTACACTATTTACATTAATCGGAGTATGGTCCTCATCTTTGGCGCCATATTTATCACAAAGTTTCGGCCGTTGTACGCTCCGGCTTTCTTCAGGTGGTAGGAATGTCGAATTAAACCCTTTATTTCTCTCACTGGGGTAGACTGTTCTAGACAGTACGAAAAACAGAATCAGCGAAACGACATCAGATTTTATCTGCGAATTTTTTCGTTCATATCTCATTAATGGCCATGAATCGACATCTTGACATCTATGGGCAAATAGTAATGAAGTTGGGTCCCTTTAGCCTTGTATAGTAGCGGACGTTTGGAGTCGATTTTGCAACCTGTTGTAACATCTCGGAATATACTCGGCGTTGTTCTAGGGTACGCTGTCTTATATCCGGGGTTTAAGGTACCATTTGCCAGTTTATCCACTCTGGGTATAATATAGGCTAGACTAATATGGGCTACTTTTTAAAATGATAGACGGGAATACAATGAATAATGTAGTTTTACACATCCACAGAGATATCTTTTGTGTATTCTGCAGTCCTTTATTTTATTCCTTGGTTTGCACATTAATATGCTTACAGTTGCATAATTTGGTACAAATGTTTAATAGATGATCATTGTTGTAATTGATCTTTCTTGTTCTCTATGTGAATATGTGCTTGTCTAAAGGCCCCAATTTAATACTGATGCTCTATAATTATATATACACATTCGTGTTGCTATGGTCCGAACATCTATGGGGGATGGAAATTGCAACCATCGCATCACATTCTAGTAATGAAAAGCTCTTGTTAATAGTAATCGTCAAACGACATATAATTTTTTATACATCAAAACAATTTTAAGAAAATCTATGTAAAACTGAAAACTTTCTATCGTGTGAGGCATTTCGTTCTTTAGTAAATCATAGGAGCAAAGAGTTTGTTTATGTTGTTGAGATTACGCATAAATGTGCGGGAACGCTGAAATTTTAATTTTAAATTTGATTTTCTTTGAAATATGGGTTTGGGGAATATAGTCCAATCGATTTTTGTTCATGTTTTTTATCACTTTTGTTATTAAATATCCCGCATTGTTATAATAGAAGATCTGCCAAGGAAGGTGAAATATTGTACGAACCTGGACGTTAATTTACTGTAGATTATCTAGCGATGAAAGCACTTTCTGTACATTTTTGTCTTAAATTGTTTTCTCTTTTCAATAAAACATCATTAGTCCTAAAGGACGAAACGAGTCTAACGAAAATATTTTTCCACTTATTCGTACATTCTCATAAAATGGTAATAGTAAAGAGCTTATAAAGGGGGATTGGGGATATAGTTTAGACGAGGTTATTTTATACCAAGAGATATTAAGTTGGTTAGCACCGATCATTCCCAAAATTTCATTCTGGATTAGATTAAACTAGATCTGGCTATATTAAGGGAAGCTGTTAATCTGGGTTGCTAAACCTGCCCAGTAAAAATTTAGTTGCTACATAAAAGGTAGTAACATCCTTTGATGGCGTTCTGACCCTCTGCTAAAAAAATGCCGTTTGAAAGAATAATAAATAAATAAGTTAATAAACATATAAACAACGCTTTATCTTCGAAATTCAAACAACACTGTCGTTATTTTTTATAAACTCCTCCACACTATATGGAATTTTTTTACTTTTATTCCTTTTATTTATTATTGAAACTAGAATATCGTCTTAACACTATAAGTTTTAATTGCATTAAATTAATAGTTTGATAGAAAATATGGGAAAATATCCGGCAAAGACAAGAATACTTTTATCAATATTTATGTTTCTTGGTTATTGTGCCGATATAATGAATATTGAGCGTCCTCTTAAACTATATATCTGCTTCATAATTTCAAATCAGACAGAAAAAAGAGAGTACGGAGTTTTTCAAGTTTATTCTATCTCGGGCATTGCCAACTGTACGCAACACAAACAGGACTTGTTATTCGTAATATATCTTACTCATTTCCATTCTGGTTCTTCTCAAAATTCTTCCATTGTTGCATTTTAGAATTTTGGTAATGTCTGTTTGGCCTAATGAGATTTTGATGGCAAATCAATGAGCAAAGTGGAAAATAATGTCTACGTTTGCAAGCATTATGCCATTGTGTGCGATGCATTGTATTCGCAGCTCTATTCGGTTGGTTTGTGCTTTCTAGCTTCTACCTACTATCGACATGATTGCTTTTTCTTTTGAAACATCGATGTTAACACACTTTTAAAATGTAAACGTTATCACATATACTATTTAAATAGAACTTATCGGCGGGCAGTAATACTTAGCTTCTCTCTTGCACCTTTAATAAAATGCAAAGAGTGTAATTCCAGTTAAGTGTTTAAAGGTTATGAAATGCAAGGAGTGTAATTCCCATTAAGTGCTTGAAGCTTGTGAAATGCATGGAGTGTAATTCCCATTAAGTCTTTGAAGCTTGTAAAAATTCAAGGAGTGTAATTGCCCTTAAATCTTTGAACGTTGTGAAATGCAACGAGTGTAATTCCCCTTAAATCTTTGAACGTTGTGAAATGCAACGAGTGTAATTCCCATTAAGTTTTTGAACGTTGTGAAATGCAAGAGGTGTAATTTCCTTGAAATCTTTGAACGTTGTGAAATGCAAGGAGGGTAATTCCCATTAAGTCTTTGAAGGTTGTGAAATGCAACGAGTGTAATTCCCCTTAAATCTTTGAACGTTGTGAAATGCAACGAGTGTAATTCCCCTTAAATCTTTGAACGTTGTGAAATGCAACGAGTGTAATTCCCATTAAGTCTTTGAACGTTGTGAAATGCAACCAGTGTAATTCCCACTAAGACTTTGAAGGTTGTGAAATGCAAGGAGTGTAATTCCCACTAAGACTTTGAAGGTTGTGAAATGCAAGGAGTGTAATTCCCATTAAGTCTTTGAAGCTTATCTTCATTTGACGGACTATGCTAAACGTACTAATTACTTAGTTTCAATATTCTTATTAATCTTCTTTTATGTGCCATGTCTCTTCAGGTTGTTATCGATCATAGCTCTCCACGTTTTCCTTTCATTAGTAGTTCTAAGCAAATTTTATTTCATTCCACCCCCCGTCCCAAAACATGCCCTCCATTTGCTTAAAATTCTAGCCCCTCGTTTTCAAAATATCAAAGGAATATTAAATTCTCAAATCCATACTTCCTTCATGAGAAATTTTGTGAGATTATTTTATAATGAACTATTTCGTTCCGATTTACAGTAAAAACTTCTGATTACTCACTTGATCTCTCCATGTTATTCTTAGCATGCTTCTGTAGCATCTTTCTGTATACGCTTTACGTCTCCTCTTCATCTGTGAGGAAATTATCCAGCATTCATTGGCATCTAGAATTTCAAATGATTCTAACATTCTAGCAATCCGGGAAATTTCCAAGTAATCTTCATAGTCTGTAATATAGTTTACCACTTTTCTAGGTTGTTCCTGTAATGTCACCATTTTTATTTTCGCGTTCTCTGCAGTTTGCTTGAAATCATATTTCAAACACGATGACACTATTTATTTATAGCTTTTGGTTTGGGTTAGTTTGTAATGTTTTACGGCATATCAACATCAATGGGTTATTTAATGTAGACAGAATTTTATGCTGCTGGTAATATTTTTTCTTCAAAAATGTATTGTTGGTAATATTTTTTTCAAAAAATATATAGCTGGTAATATTTTTTTTTCAAAAATGCATACCTGGTAATAATTTCTTACTAAAAAGTATTTCTGGCATTAAAACCTATTTTTACACATTCATAGTGCTTTGACCCCATTTTAGTGTTTAACTATTTGCCCATAGCTCGGAACCTAACAGATGCTACCACCCCTGGTCAGGGTGGACACGGGAACACCGTCAATTAAGAGGTGGTTCCAAGCTCCTCAACACCTTCTGATCAGAGGACTTGCTGTCGGACGTAGTTTATCGTCTTACCCAGGACGCGGATGTAGTTAATCGTCATACCCAGGACGGTATTTATCTATTGATATTACAGATATCTGGTAGTCATCTACAAAGGTTAAATGAGAGAAAGTTTCCCCAGATTTCCAGTACCATTTTGAGCATCCATGCAGCGCTCAGCAACCCCGTGGGTGTCTACAGTTCTCGAACGTTCCTCTGATATTTGCTTCATCAAATCACAATTCCGTTGATTCTGGCACAGTTCCAAACACAACGGTACATATGAAGTCTCTAAGTCGAATCTTGTGGAATGGCGCTACGGAATCACAAATCAAAATCTGTACCAAACCAAAATCTGAACCAAATAGCAGAAACAACATCATTTAACGGCTTTTAATAGCATTGGCAACTGAAACTGATAGCACAAGTAAATCGAAGATAAAATAATGAAGGTGTTTGTGTTCTTTTGAGCAGGTTAGGGAGAAAGTCTTCATCATTATTAGAATGAGCGATGACAATTAGTGGACTTAAGAAACTTACAATAAGAACCGTGGAGAACATTCAGAGGGGAATTAAGGAGATAACTGATAACTGACATCCATTAAACATGGCACGTGGAACTAGAACAGTTTACCCCAGCGAGCGAAATAAAGGGTTCAGTTCGACATTCCAACCACCTGAAGAAGTCCGGAGCGTACAACGGCCGAAACATTGTAATAAATATGGCGACAAAGATGAGGACAATAGTCCGAATAATGTAAATAATGAATTTTCTTCTTCTTCGTTATTATTATTATTATTGTTTTTTCTTCTTCTTCTTCATTATTATTATTATTATTATTATTTTTCATTATTATTATTATTATTATTTTCTTCATTATTATTATTATTATTATTATTATTTTCTTCTTCATTATTATTATTATTTTCTTCTTCATTATTATTGTTATTATTATTTTCTTCATATTATTATTATTATTTTCTTCTTCATTATTATTATTATTTTCCTCTTCATTATTATTATTATTTTCTTCTTATTATTATTTTCTTCATATTATTATTATTATTATTATTATTATTATTATTATTATTATTATTATTATTATTATTTTCTTCTTCATCATTATCATTGTTAAATTTTTTCTTCTTCTCCATTATAATTATTATCATTATTTTCTTCATTATTATTTTCTTCTTCTTCATCATCATTATTATTATTATTTTCTTCTTCTTGGCTGTTATTATGATTATTTTCTTCTTCTTCACAATCATTTTTATTATTTTCTTCTTCGTTATTATTATAATTATTATTTTCTTCTTCTTCATCATCATTATTATTATTTTCTTATACTTCATTATTATTATTATTTTCTTCTTCATAATATTATTATTATTATTTTATTTTTCTTTAAAAGTAGAAGAAGAAAACACTACTACTAATAATATTTTCTTCTTCTTCATTATTATCATTATTATTATTATTACTATTATTATTATTATTATTATTATTATTACTATTATTATCAAATTTGTTTCTTAATTGCGCTTGTTGTCGAATAGTTTTCTTTATTTGTCATATATTTTTATTTATATGCCATTTAAGACAGCCATATATATTACGAATCATCATTATCAATTATTATATTCATTGTCATCATTGATGTCTCTGTTGTTGCTTTTACTTTCTTCAAAGTTGCAGTCTACCTTTTAATTGCCCCGTCTTTCATATTCGTGCACCAAACTGCAAACACGCGATGATAATAAAAGAGGAAATAAAATGACAAAAAGAAAAAAAAGAAAAGAAAAACAACGCAAAACAAAGTAAACTGGCTTTCATAAAAGAGTCTGCAAAGTAATCAATAAAAAATGGCGCAAAAGAATTTTAGTCTAACGCAAATGAAGAATAGTGGTCGCAAAATAAATACATTAGCATTTTCAAATGTGTTCCTATTTGCGCTTTAATTTGGGTATTTTTGTTCCAAATGCAAATGTTAAATGTTATGAGAATTGTCGTCTCGTCATTGAAAACACCAATTTACCTTTGCAAACAATTAATCACGATAACAATAGAATACTATATGGAATCGTGGAAAATTCTACGGATGCTGACAACGAGTATTATCTCTTATCTTATACTTGTTTGTAGTCTTTACTCATACGTTGTTGGTCAGTACCTGTACAGCTGATCGCTTGGGAATACCGGAATCTGAAATCTTGAGCGAGTGGTGTAATGTCTCAGTATTGTTAATCAGAGAGACGAGTCACAATTTCCTTTTGGTTCGTTATATTTAATTGCGCCCAAATACCCTTGGCATAGATATCAACCCACCTATTCGCTCCTCGGGTATGGGCTAATTAGTAAGACTTGTATCACTAAATCATTGTGTATCTAAAAAACAAATCGTATAAACTAAAACTATTTTGGGCTTTAAATAATCTGTAAAGGTTGATAAGCTATAAAAACAAATTAATCAAACATATGTTGCTTGTATCTTCTCATCCACACTTGTATCATTTCCTACATTTAGGGCCGGTACATATTTATTCAAAATTTATACAAACATGCTTTCATTCCGTATATCATAAAAAAGAAAAACATTCACGCATATATATATATATATATATATATATATATATATATATATATATATATATATATATATATATATATATTTATGTATATATATATATATATGTATATGTATATATATATATATCAAGTATGTGGTGCAGTTCAATTTACATTACATGAATCATTAATACAAAAAGCAGATAGTGAAGTTAATGATATAAATGCCAAGAATCACTCTCGCAAACAATTTTTAATAAAAAAATCAACGTTTTCGAGGTTAATGTATTTTATTAAAAATTGTTTGCGAGAGTGATTCTTGGCATTTATATCATTAACTTCACTATCTGCTTTTTGTATGAATGATTCATGTAATATATATATATATATATATATATATATATATATATATATATATATATAATATTCCAAGGTTTGAATAAGCATCTCTACATATAGTCTGCCCAAAATTAGCTCTCTGGGATAAATGTGCAACATGCCATAAAAAAGACAGAGCATTTGAATATTAATTCAATATCCAGGTAGGCAAAGACTGGCCAGTACTTTAAGTTTCATGTGCTTGCTCACAATCTTCAAGTATCCAGACTGGCTACCTGAAGATTGTGAGCAAGCACATTGTCATTGCCTACCTGAATATTGAAGTAATATATATATATATATATATATTATTTGTTTTTTTTCTGCTTCCGTCGACTACCTGGTTAGTTTGTGTCTGAATTTGTCATAAACACATTCTTATTTGCAAATTGTATTAGTTTACACCATTAAAGAAACGCCGCTGTTAATGAATTCTATTTTTCTCTAATTCTCTTACAAATTCAAGCGTTATGAAAAAATAAAATATATATAAAAATATAAATATAAAATAAAATATATATAAAAATAAATATATATTTAAATAATTAAATCAAATTATTAAGAAACAGGAAAAAGGTTTTAGAAACGAAGAAAAAGTACTGGACTGGTTCTACAGAAGTATGCTGAGAATAACATGAACTAAACATATAAGTATTAAAGAGAAATTAAAAAAATGACGCTTATATTTAGAATTCGAAAGGGACTTGGAAAATGTGACACTCACAGGATATATTAAATAATGGGAAAGACCGAGTAACCTACACCCTTATGTAAATTAATTGAAACAAAACGAATAATTCCGTTATTATTTACATGTTTTTAGTATTTTTCCAATGAAGCATGACTCAGTGCACATGTTAGTACTTCATATGACTATTCCACAAAGTCTTTCTTTGCAAATTGACCACAGATTTTCGATTGAATTTAAATCAGGAGAGCTTCAGGGCCAATCTACAGTACTTTGATTTGCTCACTGGTGAGGCTTGCCAATGTAATTGTGTAGAGTTACAATTTTCTTACGCTTCCTTGGAGCAATGCCTATCGCAGACAATGACCGTAGGACAACTAATCGACAGTCGAGACAATAGTGTCTAGGTGTGATAAATATCTGATGCAATCACGGATGACGCAACATTTTTCAAGGACAAACAAATTTCATCCTACACCCCGAAAATAAATTCATATTACTGCCCACTGACCTAATCTGAGGAAAACAATAGAAATGGAATACATCCTGTCACTGACCGAAAATGATGAAAAAGAGGCAATTAAAGCGTTTGTTTCAATTAATTTGCATAAGGGTGTACTGGATAATCTTGCAGAATAGAGGTACTGAGAGGTATGGTGAAAAGAGGAAACTTATTAAGAGCTACACGTGATAGGAAGTTGTGGAGAATCATGATCGCCAACATCTTGAAGGGACGCGAAGAGGTAAAACAATAAGATAATTGTTTAAAAATATATAACTATCAGCTACTTAACAGGTTCCATCTCGTTTCAGTGCGCAGCAAACACGTTTTGCGTGTCATTACAACTGTAGTGAGGACGATGTCCGGTGTGTTTTGAACGTTTATTGCTTTGTATCAAAGTAAGCTTAAAAGGAAATATCAATATCAGGAAGTTGGTCAAAAGCAACGCATATTGAGATCAGATTCGTGACCATAATCATGTGAGCTCTGGCAACGGTTTCAAAAATTCATCTGCCAAGAGATTTGAAGATGCATGAAAAAATGAGACGATTGATTCACCAGCCACGTTGATGTTGCTGAGTGCTGGAGATTTGTGAAGAATTTCTCTTAATTTATCCCCAGCGAATCATGTCATAGGAAGAAAGGCAATGTCATAAAAAAAATGATCGTCATAATAAAATAATAAAAGAGAAGAAAACGTGAAATAAGAAGAAAGGAAAAAATAATAAAAAAATAACTACAAATAGAAAATGTAATTGAAAAGAGAAAGCCTGAAATAAAAATAATAATGATGATGATAATAACAACAACAACAATAATAATAATAATAATAATAATAATAATAATAATAATAATAGAGAATGACATGAACAATTGTGGGAAGAAAAAGAAAAAGAAGTGAGAAGAGGGAGAAATATACTGAAATGTATCAAAGAATGAAAAAGAACAAGAAAGCGAAGAAGAAGAAGAAGAAGGCGAAGAAGAACAAGAAAGGATCGAATAGAGAGAGAGAGAGAGAGAGAGAGAGAGAGAGAGAGAGAGAGAGAGAGAGAGAGAGAGAGAGAGAGCAATATATTGAAACCTACCAGCAATGAAGAAGAGGAAAATGAAAAAGGACAGAGAGATAAATATACTGAAAGCTATCAAAGAAGAAGGAGAAAAAGAAAAAGAAGAAATTAAGTGACCAGTGAGAGAAAGACAGTGAAACCCGTGAAAGAAGAAGACAAAGAAGAAAAAGAAGAGGGAAAAAAGAAATTAAGTGAATAGAATAAATGGCAATATATTGATATGTACTAGCAATGAAGAAGAACAAGAACAGGAACAAGAAGTGAGTAGAGAGAGAAATATACTGAAATATATCAAAGAATGAAGAAGAACAAGAAGAAGGGGTAGAAGACGAGATCGAGTAGGGAGAGCAATATATTGAAACGTACAAGCAATGAAGAAGAAGAAAAAGAAAAAAAGATGTGGACTGAGAGATAAATATACTGAAAGCTATCAAAGAAGAAGAAGAAAAAGAAAAAGAAGAAATTAAGTGATCAGAAAGAGAAAGACAGTGAAAGCTGTGAAAGCAGAAGAAAAAGAAGAAAAAGAGTGAAAAAAGAAATTAAGTGAACAGAAATGGCAATATACGTACTAGCAATGAAGAAGAACAAGATAAGAAGTAAGTAGAGAGAGAGACATATACTGAAAGGCATCAAAGAAGTACACAAAGAAGAAAAAGAAATTAAATGTGAAGGGAGGGGGATATATATTGTGATGTACCTAGCAATGAAGAAGAAGAGGAAGGAGGACTGAGTAGAGAGAGAAATATAATAAAAGGAATCAAAGAAGAAGAAGAAGAAGAAATTAATTATATTGCTAGGTCTTCCATGAGAAAAGTTGTTTTACTATGCCATGCTAGACAATTTTTATCTTTAGAATCATTTATAAGTCTATCATTCGTCAACGCATTGAATATTGTGACAAAGATGAGGACAATAGTCTGAATAATGTAAATAGTGTACATAATACCTCATCTCAGAAATATAGACAGATACTGAAAGGCGGAAACGTTGTAATAAATATGGCAATAAAGATGAGGACCATAGTCTGAATAATGTAAATAGTGTACATAATACCTCATCTCAGAAATATAGACATATATTGAAATGCCGAAACGTTGTAATAAATATGGCGACAAAGATGAGGACAATAGTCCGAGTAATGTAATAGTGTACATAATAATACCTCATTTCAGGAATATAGACAGATATTGAAGGATGCAAAGTCTCATCATTTTATAGTTAAATCGGCTAAATGTAACCGTAAGTTCTATGCTAACTGTTTCTTCCTTCGTATTTTTCGCTTGTGAAATTTTCTTCCGGGTTTTTGCTTTCCCTTTAACTTTGATCCCCAAAATGCAATTGCTATCTTTGGTTTTTGTTTTTTTATTTCTTTTAGTTTCATTCTAATATTTTTCTTTCTCTCATATTCTTTCAGATGCAGTAGCCCCTTGCGTCCTTGTTTACTCCCTTGCTTTCTTGGAATGCAATATTTTTTTTCAAAAGTGAGTAGAGAGAGAAAGATATCATGCACTAGTCATGAAGAAGAAGAAGAAGAAGAAGAAGAAGAAGAAGAAGAAGAAGAAGAAGAAGAAGAAGAAGAAGAAGATATTAATTTCATTCGCTCTTTAGATGAGATATCTGTCATCTATGGCAGCGAATGTTGAACGGTCTCCTCAAAGATGAAGAAGAGATTCGAGGTAACGGACGTATGGTTCTACAGAAGGATGCTAAGGATATCATGGACCGAGTGTGTGAGCAACGATGAGGTCTTAAGAGAAAATGAAAACAAGAAGGAAGCTTATACTTAACATAAGGAAGAAGCAGATTAAATTTCTTGGACACGTAATGAGAAAAGAGGCCTTGGTGAATCTGATACTCACAGGTCGAATAGAGGGAAAGAGGAACAAGGGAAACCAACGCATGACAAACCTAGAGGGCTTCAGCAAGTGAATAACAGAACATGGCCTGGGGGAAATAGGAAAAAGGACAAAACTTATTGTGAGCTACAAGGGATAGGGGGAAGTTGAGAGCCATAATCGCCTACATCATGAAGGGACTCTGGCACATAAAACGAAAGAATTAGATATAAAATATCTCATCGTTAATAAACAGCCCGCGTCTGTTGTTGGAAGTGCTACGTATTTCTTAAATACAGTATCTGATAACAGAGGAAAATAAATCATAATCTACCTAACGCGCTTGAGTAAATTGATAGCGGAATAAGGTTTAGGTGAGATAACAAGAAGACAAAATATACTCAAATCTACTAAGGGCAGGAAATTGTGGAGAGCCATGACTGCTTTCGTCCTGAAAGGACAGGACACAAAGAAAAAGAAGAAAAGGTGAAGAAAACAGCTAACCGACCTAATGTAACATTATATGTGTATGTGTATAAGCTTAATAATGATGGCCAAAGACGGATTCCAAAAGTTAGGCAGAGTATTACGAGACAAGAGGATTTCTTTGGTAAGAAAGAAAAGAGTACTGAGCTGTTACGTGACATCTCTTCTCCTTTACGGCAGCGAATGTTGGACGGTCTCCTCAAAGATGAAGAAGAGATTCGAGGTAACGTAGGTATGGTTCTACAGAAGAATGCTGAGGATGTCTTGGACCGGGCGTGTGAGCAACGATCGGGTTTTGGAGCTGATGCAAACAAGGAGGAAGTTTATATTTAACATCAGGAAAGTGCAGCTGAAATTTCTGGGACCCGTAATGAGAAAAGAGGGCTTGGAGAATCTGATACTCATAGGGCGAATGGAGGCAAAGAGAGTTAAGGGAAAGCAACACGTGACATACCTAGCGGGCTTAAGAAAGTGGATGACAAAACAGGTTCTGGGAGAAGTAGCAAAGAGACAAAACTTATTGTGAGCTACAAACGATAGGAGGAAGTGGAGAGCCATGATCGCCTACGTCCTGAAGGGACATGGCACATAAAAAAGAAGAAGATGAAAGCATTAAATATATGATTGTTTGCTCGGTTAGTGTATATTTTGAATTTCGAAAGGACTTTATGGAAAAAGCTGTGAATTTAGAATGGTTTTTGAAAGCGTCTGATTTTGAATTCTCGGTAGAGCTGATAACGAAACAAAACATGTTTGTAATAACATGGACATTAAAAGAATAGACTTATTAACAAAACAAATACTCCGAATCCTCGCTCGTTACGCTATAGGGTACTACAAACGCTTACTCCTTGGAGGTAAAAGAAAATCGTCATAATGAGAAAGCACAGTTTAACATTCAGCAGTTTCAAAATCACATTTTTCGTTAGTGAATACATAGACTGTGACGTTTGTTTTGATGCCGTATTGATTGAAATAAAAGAATAGAAATCCAAGAAAAATCAATAAAAAATGAAATAAAAACTACCATATATACAGACGTGCGGGTGCATCACGAGACGGTGTAATGGTTAGCAAGCTTGTCTCGCTTGAACAATTACGACTGTGTAGTGAGTTCGATCCTCACTGAGTACCTCCCCACACACGGTCTTGTGCCACATCTAAGCTACGCTTGGAAAATCACTATATACACTCACGTGTACGCAGAAAATAATGAATGAAGTTGATTTTAACAGTTGAAGTTCAATTCACAGGGGATACGTTCACCAAAATATTTGGCTCTTTCGATGTTTTTTTTTTGAAAACGGATCTAAAACTCATTCAAATACAGCGGTAATATATTTAGGAGCGTGATTTAGCTATGAAAATAGTCTGGCGTATTTGTGTGAAATAGGAATGCCACGTTGGCAGTGACGTACACTAAGTGCCATCACATGAGTTGACGAAGTATGGTCGAATAAAGATAAACCCACCTAAGTCGCGTGAACAGTGCGAGTAGAATGAATGGGAAAGGTTGACTCGAGGTAATTATATCGACTGCAGAACGAGTGAAGGGAGGCGTCCTTAGCGGTGAAGCTCAAGAAGGGGATTTTTATCACGCTTTCATTCTGCATCGCTTACTTTCAGCATATGCTGTAAGTCAGAAAACAGTACATAATTATATATATATATATATATATATATATATATATATATATATATATATATATATATATATATGTGTATATCAAGAACAATTTTAGGGGAAACAAATTTCCTGTGAAGTGTTCTTTTATTTCGGACTTCATCGAACTAAATTGATGTTTACGTTGATGCGACGACACATGCGCATGTCGGTATGAGAACGCGAAGCATTTTAAATTTACTTATTTTTTAAATATATGTTGCAAAATATACAGATAAAATATATTAAGAATAAAAGAAAATACATTAAATTTTAAATTTTAGTAGTTCCTATTCCTTCGTGATCCTGACTAATCGCACCAACTAAAATAACAATTTAGTCTGATGAAGTCCTAAAATCGAAACACGTTACACGAATCTTTATTTCACATTGTCAACCTTTTTCACTATTCGTGTAAGTACAATATTTTCCAAGCTTTTCTTTCTCTTTATATGTCCTTTTCTTACTCTAAGCGTGTCTTTTAAATTTTAATTTTCCTTAAAAAATCCTCATTGTATATATGTTCGATTCATGGTATTCTCATCATCCTTCTGTAGAACTATATCTCTCTTGGAAGTCACATCTTCGTTTATAACGAAATTGTCTAGAATTCATTCATATATTTGGACATACATATTGCCCGGACATTTAGACATCGTTCCTTTGTACTAAACAAACATTTCCTATGTCTTAAGAATTTGTTTAATTTCTGGTAGGCATCTTTCCCTATTCAAATGTACCGCTAGGTTTCTTTTTCACATTTTCCGTCGTCTAGTACGACATTACATAAATCGTTAAACTTCTCTACCTTTTCCATGTTGACGTCATTGTGATCTTTAGACGCCATTCCTATTAGCGTTTAAAACCCACTTTCTATTTCGGAAATTTGTTTTCTATCTTATCCATGAACAATCAGGAAAAAATCGGATTATAAATTCACATAGAAATAAACCAATATATGCAGAAAGAAAACGCAAAAAGTTTTAAATTTAAAAGTTTTTTTTCTTAAATACAGGGTGTCCATAAAGTTCGTGTGCACTTTAAAAATTTATAACTTTATTTGTATTTGCGATAGAAATAATCTGTAAAAAAATGTTATAAAGTTTAATGTACCTAGTTTTAAGTATAGCTAAAATAACTAATGTGATTTCAGCCATTACTGTAAATCAGTTGGCAAATGTTTTCCGTGAACTGCAAAATCGTATTACCCTTTGTATTGCTAATGATGGAGGAGATGTGGAAACTTAAATAAAATTGCAATAAAACCTTAACAAATATAGATTTACTTCTTTCTAATCCTTTTTACAAATTATTTCTATCGCAAATACAAATAATGTTATAATTTTTTTAATGTGCACACGAACTTTATGGACGCCCTCTATATGACGCAAAAACGTGTATTAAAAAAAATAAAAGAATAAACATTAAATTTAAAATTCTCATAGTTTTCATTACTTTGTGTGCACGACTAGTCGTAACAAAATAAATATCAATTTACCCCGCTGAATCCTAAAATACGAAATTTTTTCCACTGTATCAAACTTTACCCCAATCCTGTAAGTGCAATATTTTCCAAGCTCTTCTTTCTCATTGTGTCTTTTCTGATTCTAAGTGTGTCTTTTAACTTTCTAGTTTCCTTAAAAAATTCCCCATTGTTCATATGTTCAGTTCATAGTATTCTCAGCATCCTTCTGTAGAACTACCTTCTTCATGTTGACGGCCTAGTAATTTTTACATGTAAATGAAGTTAGACATAGTTTAGAGATAAAACTCTACCCTTTTTCCAAAATCACTTTCTCTCTTCATCCTTTGTTTTCTATCTCATAATCCATGCAATATTAGGAACGCCACGAATAATAAATTAACACAAGATTAAGCCAATATATGCGTATCAATACTTACATCCATGAGAAATCACTTTCTAAGCTCTGAATCCACTAAATTTCTCGGTCTGAGATAAGAACTATATCGATACGCAAAGTAATACATGTCATTAGAGGAATCCAATTCAATTACATTTCAAGACGTCCTTTGAAGGACAAAGATGAAATACAAATACGGATATATTTAATCTCTTCCCAGACTGACGTATACAAGCACAGATATGAAGAGATGGGCACTGATCACTTAAATAGTTCATTATAGCATCCCAAATTTATCTACTAATAGAAAGCAGTATTTCTGCTTTTCATTCCGATATCAGAGTCTAGAGGATGAGCTGAACAATGCTTATGACATAGACACTCATAGTTTCGACTAAAATGATCTTGAATAAAGAATTCCAAGAATCAGGTCTCAAGATAAACCTTTATAAAACAGGAATTGGAATGATTTAGCATACTCTGAATCCTCCATAAAAATTCTGTATTTGGAATTAGTAAATAATGAATACTTCAAATACCTCGGTGTTTGAATAGGTTACAAATATTTCGTATCGTATATTGAACAAGGGAATTGAACATAGAATAGGCAGCGCTAAGGGTAGCTTCACCCAAAAATGCAAACATTTAAAAAAGCAAAACGTTAACCTAAAAACCAGAGTCATGTTCTTAAATAGTCTCACAAGTTCGAGACTTTCAAGTGGATTCAGATTCGTTCAGAAATATCTAAACTGTCGGTTGTGTACAAACGCTTTTTCAGATCGATGATAAAAAAATGTCTTCACTCGAGGGAAGCGTAGAGACTTCCGCAAGAAGCAGCCATCCTTGAACCACGTGAACTGCTGTTACGGAATTACAAACAAAGAACTGAAACGTTCAATATTAGCAACAACTACACTGGGTAGCACCTATAGCTCGAAGTGATAATAATGACATAAATAGCATGATGACATTGCACCTTAACTCAAAAAAAAAGCAAGGAAGGAAACCCCTATCAATACTGGGAATAGAATAAACAGCTACTGCACAGTTTTAATAGAAAGATTTTATAAATTTCAACACTTGATGGTGACGCTCGGTCAATGAATACCGAAATTTCTTGACATGGAAATGGCTAACATTACTATTACCATAATGATGTTTTTTTCTTGAACTCATCAATGAGAGTTAAGAATGGTGATCATGTGATATAACATGCAATCCAATTTACCGATGTTATATATTTTGTATAGAAATAATTATTTTGGAGTTATGGTATGTTGAAATACACGCCGAAATTCGCCTAGTCTTATTCACATACAAAACGTTATTATTAACATCCCTAGTATTATCCGCAGGACAAACGCTATCATCATATCTTCAAAACAAGCACGATTTGTATATTTTTTTTTTTTAGATTCCATGTCCTTACAAGTTGAATTCTTGTATACGTATTTCTTTTCTCTTATTATCTATGAATTGATCGGCATTCTTGGGAAAGATAGTGGAGCAGTTTTTCTTTGCATTCTCCACCGTTTGCATTTCCAAGTTTCCTTTCTTTTGGACTCGTTACCAGCCAAATCTAGAGAGATCAATCTGCCTTGATACGATTCCACTCCAGTATCCTTTACAGTCCTGGTACATCCTTTAGATGGTTATTGATTTATATAATTAATAACCATGATTATTAACAAGACTTGTAATGCATTAAAAACGTTAAATTTGTCAATAATATCACATTGATTATTAATAACGAATAAAGCTAATTATGAAATTCCTGTTTTCTTTCTATATAAATCAGTTATGTGCCATGCATAATACACGCTTAGGCCATCATGTATCATTCGATACATTACTGACGAGACAGATTTTTCCCGCAGTAGGTTGCCATTTCTTTCTGCGGTAGACCAGTTACCATCAAAGGCTATAGAACGAATAAAGCTAATTATGAAATTAATATGTTTTCTATCTATATAAGTCAGCTACGTGAAACGCGTGATACATGCTTAGGCGATCATGTATCTTTCGATACATTACTGACGAGACAGATTTTTCCCGCAGTAGGTTGTCATTTCTTTCTGCGGTAGAACCGGTACCATCAAAGGCTATAGAACGAATAAAGCTAATTATGAAATTAATATGTTTTCTATCTATATAAGTCAGCTACGTGCCATGCGTGATACATGCTTAGGCGATCATGTATCTTTCGATACATTACTGACGAGACAGATTTTTCCCGCAGTAGGTTGTCATTTCTTTCTGCGGTAGACCAGTTACCATCAAAGGCTATAGAACGAATAAAGCTAATTATGCAATTAATGTTTTCTATCAATATAAGGCAGCTACGTGCCATGCGTGATACATGCTTAGGCGATCATGTATCTTTCGATACATTACTGACGAGACAGATTTTTCCCGCAGTAGGTTGTCATTTCTTTCTGCGGTAGACCAGTTACCATCAAAGGCTATAGAACGAATAAAGCTAATTATGCAATTAATGTTTTCTATCAATATAAGGCAGCTACGTGCCATGCGTGATACATGCTTAGGCGATCATGTATCTTTCGATACATTACTGACGAGACAGATTTTTCCCGCAGTAGGTTGTCATTTCTTTCTGCGGTAGAACCGGTACCATCAAAGGCTATAGAACGAATAAAGCTAATTATGCAATTAATGTTTTCTGTCAATATAAGGCAGCTACGTGCCATGCGTGATACATGCTTAGGCGATCATGTATCTTTCGATACATTACTGACGAGACAGATTTTTCCCGCAGTAGGTTGTCATTTCTTTCTGCGGTAGACCAATTACCATCAAAGGCTATAGAACGAATAAAGCTAACTATGAAATTAATGTTTTCTATCTATATAAGTCAGCTACGTGCTATGCTTGATACATACTTAGGCGATCATGTATCTTTCGATACATTACTGACGAGACAGATTTTTCCCGAAGTAGGTTGTCATTTCTTTCTGCGGTAGACCAGTTACCATCAAAGGCTATAGAACGAATAAAGCTAACTATGAAATTAATGTTTTCTATCTATATAAGTCAGCTACGTGCCATGCGTGATACATGCTTAGGCGATCATGTATCTTTCGATACATTACTGACGAGACAGATTTTTCCCGCAGTAGGTTGTCATTTCTTTCTGCGGTAGACCAGTTACCATGAAAGGCTATAGAACGAATAAAGCTAATTATGCAATTAATGTTTTCTATCAATATAAGGTAGCTACGTGCCATGCGTGATACATGCTTAGGCGATCATGTATCTTTCGATACATTACTGACGAGACAGATTTTTCCCGCAGTAGGTTGTCATTTCTTTCTGCGGTAGACCAGTTACCATCAAAGGCTATAGAACGAATAAAGCTAATTATGCAATTAATGTTTTCTGTCAATATAAGGCAGCTACGTGCCATGCGTGATACATGCTTAGGCGATCATGTATCTTTCGATACATTACTGACGAGACAGATTTTTCCCGCAGTAGGTTGTCATTTCTTTCTGCGGTAGACCAATTACCATCAAAGGCTATAGAACGAATAAAGCTAACTATGAAATTAATGTTTTCTGTCAATATAAGTCAGCTACGTGCCATGCGTGATACATGCTTAGGCGATCATGTATCTTTCGATATATTACAGACGAGACAGATTTTTCCCGCAGTAGGTTGTCATTTCTTTCTGCGGTAGACCAGTTACCATGAAAGGCTATAGAATGAATAAAACTAATTATGAAATTAATATGTTTTCTATCTATATAAGTCAGCTACGTGCCATGCGTGATACATGCTTAGGCGATCATGTATCTTTCGATACATTACTGACGAGTCAGATTTTTCCCGCAGTAGGTTGCCATTTCTTTCTGCTGTAGACCAATTACCATCAAAGGCTACAGAACCCGGTCTGTCCTGCTATTTACCCATAGCTGGGGAAAAAGTAGAAGATTCATACCTTTCCCAAGTGTATTAGCACGTAAGCGAATGTAATGGATTCGACTAGAATTCGAGCTCGGCTCTCCGATTCCTTTATCCAACCCTATATCCATTATTCCAAACTATATAAGTATTTATTTTATTCAATGTTGGAAACCAAATTTCAAGGCCCGTAGGATATTGCAGCCAGTAACAGTAGACTAGAGAGGATATGCAGTCGATGCAGTACTGTAGGTTGCATCTCGTAGGACATTTTGGAGTAGATTTTTGTCAAAAAACCAAAGCGTAAAAAGAAAATATGCCGTAATTTCAGAAAATGAACGCAGGAAGAAAATGGAATGATGCATAAAATTTGAATATTTTACTGTATACTCCGAGCTCAACCGGTTTTCTGGGTCTTTGTTGCTCTTAGCACGTTTTGTTTTTTCACCATTAGTCTAACTTCACTATTTACATTATTCGAACAATTTCCCTCATCATTGTCGCCATATTTATTACAACGTTTCGGCCGTTGTACGCTCCAACCTTCTTCAGGTGGTAGGAATGTCGAAATAAACCCTTTATTTCGCTCATTGGGGTAGACTGTTTTAGTTCCACGTGCTATGTTTAATATCAGTTATCTCCTGTTAAGTCCACTCTCCAAGTTCTCCACTGCCTTAACCGGGTATTGAAATCACACTCCTTTGGTCTTGTCACTGTATCGAACTAGCGCCTTTATCCACTGTGCCATGTGTCCTTGAGTGTGATTACAATATCAGTGGATAACTTGGAGAGGGGAATTAACAGGAGATAACTGACAACTGACAAACATTAAATATGGCACGTGGAACGAGAACAGTCTACCCCAGTGAGCGAAATAAAGGGTTTAGTTTGACATTCCAACCACCTGAAGAAGGCCGGAGCGTACAACGGCGGAAACGTTGTAATAAATATGGCGACAAAGATGAGGACAATAGTTCGAATAATGTAGATAGTATGCATAATACCTCATCTCAGGAGTATAGACACATACTGAAGTGCCGAAACGTTGAATAAATATGGCGACAAAGATGAGGACAATAGTCCGAATAATGTAAATAGTGTACATAATACCCCATCTCAGAAATATAGACATATACTGAAGGGCCGAAACGTTATAATAAATATGGCGACAAAGATGAGGACAATAGTCCGAATAATGTAAATAGTGTACATAATACCTCATCTCAGAAATATAGACAGATACTGAAGGGCCGAAACATTGTAATAAATATGGCGACAAAGATGAGGACAATAATCCGAATAATGTAAATAGTATACACAATACCTTATCTCAGAAATATAGACAGATACTGAAAGGCCGAAACTTTGTAATAAATATGGCGACAAACATGAGGACAATAGTCCGAATAATGTAAATAGTGTACATAATACCTAATCTCATAAATATAGACAGGTACCGAATGGCCGATACGTTGTAATAATTATGTCGTCAAAGATGAGAAATATAGAATGATACTAGTGTCAGTTCCTCTTTTGACATCCCTTTAGATTCTCACTGTTTCCTTATCTCCATCCGGACTTCAATATATTCTGTGAGAGTCAAAATGTTCAGTCACATTTTACTCAATATGTTTCCTAGAAATTTCAACTTGTTTATTTCTGATTCTACATATAAAAGCTTCCTTTTATATATAAGCTACCTTTTGTATACATTTTCTCGAAAACCTCCTTGTTACTCGAATTTTCAGTCCATGGCATTCTTAGCATCCTTCTGTAGAACCACATTTCTGTTGCCTCAAGTTACGTCTTCACCTGTTAGGCGATTGTTCAGCATTGACCCGTCATTATAGTACGATTGATATTGCAAAACAGTTCAGTACACTTTTCTTTATTTTTAACGATATTTCTGTTTTTAATACATTACTTAACTTCTGAAAGGCATTTTTCAATTCGCCTTCAGATTTCGGTGTCACATTTTAGGTCCGCTGTTAAAACATTGATATTTATGCGTTTGCTTGATTATGGTTTCACCAATGTGTAGTTCGCATCAATTTAATACGATCAGTAATCTATGTTCTTGGAATAATTTATTTTAATTTGAAGAACAAAAATTAGTTGAGTATTATCTGTAGTCTTTTCGTAATAAGATAGAGATTCTTCACTTGTTTTTTTTTGTTGTTTTTTTTTAAATATCGAACAAGCAAAATCTATTGGAATTTTAAATTAAGTTGAGTTTTGCTTGCCTTCGTGAAAAGGGGGTCAAAAGTTGAAGGATTTCACAGAGAAGCTAAGCTCAAAGGTAAACGTATTGTCGTTTGGCTGTGTCTGTGAGAAATGGCTCGGAATAAAACAGATGCTCTTACATTTTATCATGTATCATTTTTTTTTTCTCGGCCGAACAAAGTCACGTGACGTTTGCTTCATCCCGGAAGCTCATTTTGACAACCGACATATTTCCCAGGAGTCCATCCGCGTCCCGACCTCTGCTGGCTCGGCTCCCGTGCGGCTTCCATAACGTAATTATCTAGCCGTTATGTAAGTATTTTTGGTAAGTAAATGACAAACTCCGCCGAAAGGTGGACCTGCGACATCTTCCTGGGGAGAAGGCTAATTGCTTGTCTGGCTTCTCTTTTGTGCACCGGAGCGATTCAGGATTTCAATGAAAAAAATAAAAATAATACATATATATATATATATATATATATATATATATATATATATATATATATATATATATATATATATATATATATATGTATGTATATATATATACTTCGTATATACCTATTTATAAGTTTGAGTATAAAAACCAAAGAGATTTGGTCGAATGGAAACATCGGCGAAGAAAAAGAGAGATGTAAACAAGTCTAAACAAACTGCTCAATCATAAGATTAAGGGTAAAAATGAAAATAACACGAATATACATACATACATACATATACATATATATATATATATATATATATATATATATATATATATATATATATATATATATATATATATATGTGTGTGTGTTTTTGTACGTGCGTGTGCGGGTGTGTGTATGTGTGAATGTGTGCGTGTTTAGCTATTTATCACTATATTTATAGACACATACGTAAACATTACGTGTATAAATACGTGTGAACTATTTGAAACACACACTGAAACCGTGTGAGACAGTGCGGACATGGGAATCAACATTGACTTGTGACTCTCAGTTTCACGCCTCAGCGCAAAGTCACCAACTGACAGTCACGATGCAGTATTAATATTTATGACCACCTATTTATATCTAAAAATACCCTCATATATGAGTTGTCCTCCTCTATAACTACAGAAAATTTCAAACAGTGTATGCATTAAACAAATAAGACACCCTGTTCGAGCTCTTATTTTCTCAACTGCAAGTTACGCAGATGTAATACTCTCATCATAGGCGTAAATAACCCCAATCATCATCATCATCATTATTATTATTATTATTATTATTATTATTATTATTATTATTATTATTATTCGTTAATTATTTAATTTTATTGATTCTCTGATGCACGGATTAAATCTGTGAAAACCAAAGTAGGAAAAAGATTATTTAATTTAATTTGTTTACTATTAATGCTATATTCTGAATAATGAAAAGTTGCGTTGAGAAACCGCTTGCTGTACGATCACCGAAGTTAAGCAAATTCGAGCCTGTCAGTACTCAGATGGGTGACCGTCTGGGAATATTAAGTACAGTAAGCTTGGGTGGTTCTAATGGATAATAGCTCGGAAAACTGTGAGCCGAGTTGCAATTCACATTGGATTCGCTATATTCATTGACGCACAAATACCCATAGTAAAGGTATGAATCCACTTATTTCGCCCAGATATGGGTTAATTAGTAAAACCAGTATCATTACCTAAAAACTAGATAAATATATAGAGACTGATTTCAGTAAAAACATTATTATTTAGATATACACTAGTCTTTTTTTTTTGGTTGGGGTAACAAAATCTCTGTGATATATATATATATATATATATATATATATATATATATATATATATATATATATATATATATATATATATATATATATATATATATATATATATATAAGTCACACTTAGAGGCGACAGTCTGTTTTCATGCTAGATGCAATCGTCAGTCCTGACGATTATATCTAGCATGAAACAGACTGTCGCCTCTAAGTGTTGACTTCTATGTTCACTTTTATATTTACACACGCTCTATCTCTGATATTGAGCACTTTATCCCATAAATATAACACACTTTAAGACTATATTTCTTCATATATATATATATATATATATATATATATATGTATATATATATATATGTATATATAAATGGATTTATTTTTAATCAGAAATTGTTATTAATTCAAACGTTATTATAGTGGATACTTCATAACAGACGCCCTCAATTTTTTATTTATTAATTCATACACATACAAACACACGTATATATATATGTATATATATATATATATATATATATATATATATATATATATATATATATATATATATATACATACAAGTATAGAATTGGTGTATACGGAATAAATTCCAATAACCAACAAATACTATTCTTAAAAGTTCTCAATACACAGTAGAGCAAATATAATTATTTATTCGAAAATTATAAAATAAAGTGATCAAGTGATGGTGTTGAATTGAACACCATCACTTGATAAGACACCAGAAGTGTTGAAAGAAAATGGCTATGTTTGTAGTGATTTTATAACATATTTATGTTATAATTTTCGAATATATATATATATATATATATATATATATATATATATATATATATATATATATATATATATATATATATATATATATATTATATATAATTTACAGGATTATATTTTTGTTGCCTCAAGTCTCTTCTTCATCTTTGATGAGACTGTCCAGTATTCCCTGTCTATGATATTACATTAAATTTCAGTAGTCATTTCTTTGCTTCCATGTGTCCGCAAGATGTCACATATTTGATTTAAAGGACACAATGCACATTGGATAAAGGCCTTAGTTAGATCCAGTGACAGGACCCAAAGAGTTGTGAGTTCAATACCTGGTTAAGGCAGTGGAGAACTTGCAGGGGGCGAATTAACAGGAGATAACTGATAACTAACATCCATTAAACATGGCACGTGGAACATGAACAGTCTACTCCAGTGAGCGAAATAAAGAGTTCAGTTCGACATTCCAACCAACTGAAGTACGCCGGAGCGTACAACGGCCGAAACGTTGTAATACATGTGGCGACAAAGATGAAGACAATAGTCCGAATAATGTTTATTATAGTAGTATGATAAAACAAATTCTTGAAAATGAGTAATAATTTAGTCGAAACCTTTACGAATAAATCTGTTAGACTTTTTTTTACATTCATTAACTTCGACAACGAGGAGATATTGTAAACATATAAGAATAAACATAATACAAGCCTAAATAAAAGTACCTTGTTAATCTTGTTCAACGAAACATGTATTAAAAAAGGATTGTTGTCAAGATACACACATACACACACACACACACACACACACACACACATACATACATATATATATATATATATATATATATATATATATAGGTATTGACATGGATAAATCAAATAACTAGATATTAGAAAACGTATATAGGTGCGTTAGCGTGCACACACAGGTAAGTGAATAAATATTTACTCAGTTTAATTTGAGGTGTAAACAAAACAGTGCTCAATGTGGTCAGACAGAGCTATGATGTATATATTAATAAATATACATAGACTTACGTCCGAAGTGCAACTTGCATTTTGTTTCAAATCAAAAGTAATGATATTCGTGCCTGATCGGTTGGTAGAACAACGAAACATTAATTATATATATATATATATATATATATATATATATATATATATATATATATATATATATATTCAGGGTGTCCATAAAGTTCGTTTTCACTTTAAAAAAATTATAACTTTAATTGTATTTGCGATAGAAATAATTTGTAAAAAGGATTAGAAAGAAGTAAATCTATATTCTTTAAGGTTTTATTGAAATTTTATGTAAGTTTCCACATGTCCTCCATCATTAGCAATACAAAGGGTAATACGATTTTGCAGTTCACAGAAAACATTTGCCAACTGATTTACAGTAATGCCTGAAATCACATTAGTTAGTTTAGCTATACTTACAACTAGGTACATTAAAATTTATAACATTTTTTACAGATTATTTCTATCGCAAATAAAGCTATAATTTTTTTAAAGTGCGCACGAACTTTATGGACATCCTATATATAATATATATATATATATATATATATATATATATATATATATATATATATATATATATATATATATATAATATCATTTATATATATATATATCTTTTATATATATATATATATATATATATATATATATATATATATATATATATATATATATATATACGAGGGTCATTCAATGAATAAGGTGAATTTTTCGGTATAAGGACTTCTAATACAGATAGAAGCTTACACTTTTTAATTTTTTGTTTTAGTTCTTTTTCACATAGATTTAATTTCTTTTGCAGATTAAAAAAACTTTGAGAGTTTTGGCGATTAACAAAGAAGCATGCTCCAGGATTGAACACCGGTCAGTTTTCAATTTTTGATTGCTGAAGGGTGCAAACCAGTTGGAATTCATAGGAGAATGTCAACTGTGTATGGTGCCACATGTTTCAGCCAAAGAAATGTCTACAAGTGGGCTAAATATTTTACAGAATGACGGAGCAGTGTTGAGGATGAAGACAGGTCTGGGAGGCCTACAGAAGTGAGATCTCCTGAGGTGATCGAATCAGATATAAGGGTGACAGTGGATGACATTGCAAGGACTTTGAAAGACATAAAGAACAAACGCAGGGGTCATCAGTCAGAAGGGGTCATCTTGCATTATGACAACGCAAGGCCTCACACAGCCGCCCAAACGGTGCAGACCATCATCGAGCTGGGCTGGGAACTGCTCCCTCATCCCCCTTACAGCCCAGACCTTGCCCCTTTCACCTGTTTCGTCCCTTGAAAGCGTTCACGAGAGGCACGAAGTTTAAAAGTGACGATGAAGTCAAAAGTGTTGTGATCGACTGGCTGAGACATCAGTCCAAAGATTTTTACACTGAGGGAATACGGAAGCTTGTGCACAGATGGGAAAAGTGTGTGACAGTGCTGGGAGACTACATTGGAAAAAAAAGAAATAAAGTAAGCCTATATATCTATTAGAAGTCCTTATACCGAAAAATTCACCTTATTTATTGAATGACCCTCGTATATATATATATATATATCTTGGGCAGTTTCATTAAAAAGGACTGACAAGGTAATGCGGTTATGGTTTTTTATTCAATTTTTCTTATGCAGTTATGATTTGTTTTCATTCTGAACAGTAACTATGTACAAATTGTCCGAATATTCGATATATCCGAGCGCTTTCGGCTATACTTTTAGCCATTGTCAAGGATGATTTTGTATTTTCTTTTAACTGAATGTATAAATTGTTTTAGATATATAGCTAGTGTTATACGTAGGTTTATTTTCCAAACACGGTCAGCCCATTATATATTGGATATACTACAACATGCCTACCACGAAAACTCACATTGCATCTCACTGATCATAGCTCAATATGGACATGGAGGCCTACCAAACTCCACCCACAACATACTCGTTGATAATACAAATATAATAGCCTCATCAACACGTAAGAAATGGTAAGAATAATGGAAGCATTATAAATAAAAAAAAAGAATACGCCAACACACAATAACAACATCTATGAACACGACTACAATATTTAAGTAAGAAAAATCTGTCGAATTAATAAAAAAAATCCATACTCTATTTCATATGCAGATATGAATATATATATATATATATATATATATATATATATATATATATATATATATATATATATATATATATATATATAGATATATAGATATATATAATATGTAGGATTAGAAAAAATACGCTTTCTTTATATATACAGATGTCTCTCTCTCTCTCTCTCTCTCTCTCTCTCTATATATATATATATATATATATATATATATAAGGTGAATTGTTTTGTTATTAGGTACACGTAAAAGAAAGTAAAATTAATTGCTATGTGGCAGAAGTAAAAAATATGAAGGCATATATGGAATTCTAGTCCAAACTTAAGGGAAACAGGACCTGAAATAAGATGGCTTTTGATGTTCCAGTTTATGAAGAGTAAGATTTATGAGAGATTGCTAAGACATTTGGATCTGTCTGTATGCCATTTGCTCTCTCTCTCTCTCTCTCTCTCTATATATATATATATATATATATATATATATATATATATATATATATATATATACATATATATATATATATATATATGTAAGTATGTATGTATGTATGTATATATATTAGAGTTCATGAGTATTGCTGTCCTGACAATAAGTGCCTTAACATCTGGTAGGAAGTGTATATAATATATATTGATATAGTCATGACCAAGTAGTTAGGCATGATTTTATATTTTATATAACGATTTTCTCTCTTACTTGTTCTCTCTCTCTCTCTCTGTATATATATATATATGTGTGTGTGTGTGTGTGTGTGCATGTATGTGTGTGTGTGTGTGTGTGTGTGTGTGTAGTTAGAGTGCTAAATTGACATAATCAATCACCTCCAGTTAAAAACTTAAACATATATACCTACAACACTTATATAATTATATGTGTGTGCATGTGCGTGTTTGTGTAAAAACACTTTGCTAGATTGAATTATGTTAGATATATTGAAAATTTATTCTTTATTTTCCACGAAATTCTGTTTTCTTTCGTCGCAATATTAAACTATATTATGTGACGCTATGCAACTTTTTCGCGCTAACTATGAAATAAAATTGCAGGCAAAGAATTTTTTTTAAAGAAATTTTACATGTAAAAATTAAATCAGGTTGTGTCCGGAAGTCAAACGAAGAAGTTCTGGTGAATTATTGGAATTTTGCAAAAGTCTTGTCAATTTACGGAATTCATTTGGGGAAATTATTTGTTTTATTGCACGTGACTTTGCCTATGATTCTTTTCCTTTTCTTGCAGGCGAAAAGTATTGTGTCTGCTTTTTTTTTTATTGGAAGCGGAATCTCGCTATTTTTTTATGACTGTCTCCTCTGCGTGATTTTACAATCTATCTATCTATCTATCTATCTATCTATCTATCTATCTATCTATCTATCTATCTATCTATCTATCTATCTATCTCAGTCTATTCGTATCTGTGTTCAATATTCTGGACGTACTTACCAATTTAATTGTTTGTATCGTCATATAAATATATATATATATATATATATATATATATATATGTGTGTGTGTGTTTGTGTGTGTGTATCTATATATATACAGAGCATAGATATGTGTGCGTGCACATATTTAGTATTTAATTCTGTCCTTATCGTTTTTACTGTCAAGATTTATGTATCTATGTGATTATATCAAAACACATGCTCTCACACACGAACGCATCTATCTATCTATCTATCTATCTATCTATCTATCTATCTATCTATCTATCTCCCTCGCTATATATATATATATATATATATATATATATATATATATATATATATATATATATTACATATAAATGAAATTAAGTACCCCATATGATGGCCATTTCTCCGCGTAAGAAAAAATTTCTACCAAAGTGTTTGAACATTTTAGAAGCAATGGCCCTCCATATGGGTTATTGAATTTCATTTTTATGTAATTTATTTATATGCTCTGTAATAAATACAATGGCCTTTCTTTATGGATCAGTTTTGACATTTATATTATTAGGATTCACTTGGATTATTTACCCACGAATTTTTCCTACACACACACACACACACACACACACACACACACACACACACACACACATATATATATATATATATGTACATATGTGTGTATGCCCATGTGTGTGAGCGCATGTATGGAGGTAATGAAACAAAGTTGATAACCTATCCATCTACGCGTTTCGCCGCTTCATACGAGGCACTTTCTGGCCGGAATGGCAAACAAAGCCTTGTGGTGAAGAAGTCATCTCTTGAATATCTGGTCGTGGTTATCGAGATCTTTATTAGAGCGTCTCGAATATCTTTTCTTTTTGAAGGCATTAAAGTCTGACGAACTTGAAATGTTGCCCATTCTAAGTAGATTGCTTTTTATTTATGTTAGTTTATATGGCTCATTGTTATACTAATTCTTTTGCGATGATAGGTGATATTGTATGTGTGCTCCATCTAAGATTGATCATAGTGAATTGTGAGGTTAACGCACTTTCAATGCATTTTCTTCTGTTAAATTCTTAAGGCGATAAAGAGGACGATCTTTTGAAAGTAGAGGTACGCGGAATAAATTAAAATACTGAGATCGAAGGCGAGGGATAGAAAAAGAAACTAGAAAGAGACAGGGGCGAGATAAAGTGAGGAAGGGAGAGAGAAAGAGAATGAAGAAAGAAAAGACAGAATAAGTCGATGGAAAAGAGAATGAGAGAAATATAAAATTCTGAAAAATGAACGACAGGGAAATTCAAAGAGAAAACGAGAGAAAGAGAGGAGACTGTGAAGACGAACACGAATCGGTAGAGAATCGACTGAATTTATATAGATGTGTATATATTTATATAGATTTGTCTAGATGTGCGTGAATGATTACGGAAAAAGAAAAACAATTCGTACGACCGATGGAGGCGCGCGTGTAGAAAAGAGTAGACAGAAAAGAATGAGAACAATGAAATGCATTGAGAGTCCACATCAATTAAGATTCAAATTTTAACTAAAAGCAATTGAAAACGAAAATGAAAATGCAAAATATACGTGTAGCCGTTTGTGTGCATCTTATTGGAATATAAAGACAATAACAAAAACGGACGAAAAGAAATATGGAAGAACGAAATGAATGAAAAGAGTACAGAAGAGAAAAAAAACGGTAAAAAGTAAGACGAAAATGGCAGGAGAGTTAAAGAAATACTGAAAGCTAAAAAAAGGTTTTTAAAACAACAAAATTACTGTAAACAATTGAAAACGAAAATGATAAACAGACATTAGTTTTGCAAGAAGCAGGAGACGCGGTTTAAAATGGCGTTTCGATAAATCTTCTTAATGGTTTTATACACTTTTGTCTCAATCTTTGAAATCAAAATATTTTCTCTTTTTTGTTTTCTCTCTGATTTTTCTCTTTTTAAAGGCCACGTTCTTTTTATCTATTTTTTGTCCTTCCGTTTTTTGCAAGTTAAGTGAAGGCAGTCGCCATGATGCAATAAATTCACAAGAGCAGACCGTTGATTGTTCGCTACAATTATTTCCATTTTATGATTGTCTTCTAATTATTCGAAGAATGTTTATCTCGTCTCGTCCGTTATTCGTCTGTGTTTATCGAACGTTTTGTCCTTTATTGAATTTTACAGCTTTCGGATGTCGATGAACAAGAGTGAATTTGGAATCAAGAAGAGGTGAGGATCTTTCCCAAGGCTTTCACAGTAATTTTTTCTATTTCTCAAATTAATCCAAATAAATTTTAGTAGTAATTAAACACTTAATGGCTGTCTCATTTAGAATCGCCGTGAAGCAGTGTCTAACTAGCTAGATTACCTCGATCATTTTATAGTGAAATGAGTTCGATCCCAATGAGGTGATCGAAATTCGTAAGTGTATAAGCTTGATAAATATATTTGGTATTTACAAAATTCAATGATTTTAATACTATATCTAAATATATACAAAAATGATTTTAATACTATATCTAAATATATACAAAAATATAAAGCCAACGAGCAGAAGAGCAAGGGTAAATATACACAATATATATGTGGCAGATCGAAAAGAAAGATGGAGACTATTTATATTAAGTCTAAGCAGCCGTCCTTCTACAAACAGGAGGTATGGCTGTTGAGTCTTAATGAACTGTAATTTATATTGCTGATACCTTGATAAAATTATTTCTCCTACCATTCCTTTTTAGACGTTGTTAACATATTTTTCCTTCGATAGACTCTGGGGAGAGACGGCCTTTAGCCGGTTATCTCTCTTTCCAATATTTCTAATTTTGTTTTTTCAGTCCATCACATTTACGTTGAGTATTTCGTTCTAATCCTTGTTCTTCGAAACTTTCTAAAATATTTTAGCATATTTATATATACTTTTATAATGACGGTTCTATATATTTCGAAGATAGCTACAACTAAAATAAAGTATGTTGTAAACAATTTCTCTCCAACTGCAAGTACTTAACTATTTTACAGGTTGTATTTCGGGCCGAAGTAAAGTCAGGTCCTAGTTCTTTTTTCGACAACCAGGCCATCCCCATTCAGAAGACTGGAAACACACAATATCCATCCCTTTGTTTTAGCACTGGACCTTGCACTACAGAGTTAAATAAGTATCGACAACGAATTTACATTACTATGATTCTTGTCTGTTCCTAGATTTTTATTACTGACAGGATATATATATATATATATATATATATATATATATATATATATATTGTTACGTTAACCTAATAGTTGTACCCTCACCTCAGATTTTATTAGCATGTTTTTAGTACATTGTGCATTTGCGACGAAACATATGAATCTTAATAACTTCCTTATTTCTTGAATATGCAGATTGTGGGATATATTTTTTTTATACCCAAATGAGTCAGGGCCAGTTCACGGAAAGGAACCTTACCTCATCCTCCTATTTCCTATATGTCTCTGATCGTAGGCCAAACAAACGCTGTTTGACAGATAGGTGCGAATGACATTAAACAGGGTCCATGGTCGTAGGCCAAACAAACGCTGTTTGGCAGATGGGGGCGAATGACATTAAACAGGGTCCGTGAATGACACATACCTTTTTTGTGGGCCGACACGAAACTCAACTCATAGCAGTTTTCGTTTCGCACGTGTTGAGGTGGCAACGATCTCACTTAGTTGCTGGCCCTCGGAGGAAGCGGACGTCACCAAAACCAGTCTTAGCTGTTTGCCGTTAGACGAATTAGATGCCACCAAAAACCAAAGGACCGACGAGAGAACCTAGAACAACATCGTCAACCAAAGTCGGCTACACTCCCGTGATTTTTCTGTGTGTTCTTCTCGCCATCAACACGGATTGGACATCGCCAATCAAAAACTCATATTAGAACTTTGTCAATCCCATCGTTTTATGAATATTCTTTTGATCAAACTGTACCCTGATAATAGTCAATCGACGTCGATTCCAGCCTTATCTACGTTTCTGCATGTTTTTCTATATCTTATAATCTGCTATTTCTGTATTCATATGTATTTCGCCGCATTGGTATCTGTTTAGGTAACTTAACTCCCCATCCCTTATATTATTTAGTTTTCTTTTTCTTACTTTCACACTCTGTATATTTTATAAATAAAACTGTTGTATTATATATTCTCGTGTCGTCTTCTATTGTTCTATGTCTGTATATGGTTCATTTTTTCTCTGCGTTTACCGACGTCCGGAATTGGAGAATTCCCCAGCCAACGTTCTTTTCTTTATTTTTATATCGAACCTTGGGGTCTCTCATTTATTTATTTTTATTTTCTCGTTGCGTCCCGGCTATCGTAGTCCCCAACGAAACCCCGGGCGTAACAGAATATATATCGTCATCCACAGACTATTTCACTGTATCACACCTAGCGTGTCTAGACATTCGATCGCTGTAAGCCGGTCAGAAACTCAACCGATTTAGCATCATTCGGAGATTCTAACACCTTGGATATCGGTGCAGGACAGAGAGAAAAGCGAATTTTGCGCATTTATTTTATAAACACGTCAGTGGCCTAGAAGACTCGATCCATTTGGAGAGTCTTGCATTATTAGCAGAAATAGTCACTGTTTACAAATTCACGCTTTCTCTCCACAGTGCTCGACCGAATTAATTTTTTTGCGGGACCTAATATCGTCACACACACACACACACACACACACACACACACACACACACACACACACACACACATACATATATATATATATATATATATAGACCAAAGAAAAATTTAGCTGACGAGTTTCATCTTCTGACGAACTTTAACAAAGCAAATGTGAAAATTTGATTTTGCAACACATATTTATAAACAATGTTTATAATGTTTAAACTCTTATAAGGTTTTTAACTTTTTTAAATTTTAGAGTTAACTAAAAAGTTTAGGTAAATAACTTGATGAATATTTATGAGCGTCTCTTAAAACAGTTTTTCGTCTTCTTCCTCGTACAGGTATTAGTAGGTTGCATTTATCAGTGCTCATCTGTACCCGACTCCACATATCCAATTTAGGTCCCTTACCCTCCTTATCTATATGACTCCCATCTCTATTATAGACCAACTCTTACTCCCTCTCTTTCTTTCTTTCCTTTTTTCCCCTTCTTTGTTTCCTTTGGATTTCAAATATCCTCTGAACAAATGTGGGATTTCATTCATTTTGTTAAATGTATTTGCATTGATAATATAAGTAAATTGTTTGGATCTCATTAATTGTAATTCACTTCTATAATAAAAAATATATTGTGCTCTCACTTGTGGATCAGTTTTAATAGTTTATATTAATAGGATCTACTTGGATTACTTACCCACGGATTGTTTACCTTTCATATATATATATATATATATATATATATATATATATATATATATATATATATATGTATATATATATGAAACACTACTTACCTATGGATGAAATGATCATCTGTATGAGGTAAATTGTTTCGATCTCATTAATTTTGATTCACTTATATGGTCTATAATAAAAAATATTTTGAGCCCTCTTTTGTCGATCAGTTTTAATATTTTATATTAATAGGATCTACTTGGATTACTTACCCATGGATTTTTTTACCTGTTCTATATATATATATATATATATATATATATATATATATCAAGTTTAAAGCAACGGTCTGCCAGTAATTGGAATGTTGTAACAGCCAAGAATTATAGTAATGTAAATTCGTTATTAATACTTACTTAACTCCGTATAGTGCCAGGCCCAATGGTAAAAAATTGAAAACCTAACGACATTTTTACTTTTGGTTATAAATACTTGTGTGACACTATTTAGTGATGGTAATTGGATAATTAATTAATCATAGAAATTAAAAACGGGGAATACTTAAGGCGAAAAAGAGCTAGATCGAAAGACATACCGAGCGACATTATTTTTTTTAACAAAAGAAAAATGGTTAAAAGATTTTATTTCAATTACAAAGAAAGATATTTTTCTTTTCGCAGAAGACGAAAAAGATTCGTAAGAGAAGCAGATACCGGGTTCTGTCAGAATTAATTAATGCCATGATAAGAGAGTAAACACGGGTAAAAGAATAACAATTTTATCACACGCGTAGCAATAATAGAAATTTCGATTTTGGTCAGCTGCATGTGGGCGGAGGTGGTCGAAATTAGGTTATCTTGGACACCGACGAGGAAACCAGCCGTATGAATACAGATCTTGATATGAAAAAAGGAATCATTGTTTATGACTGTTCAAACTGTTAACGACAGACCTCCGGACGCCAAGAAGAGGGCATCTGGACAGTTAAGACGAGAAAGACAAAAAGATTAGTCTCCAGGTGGGAACGACCACCCAGTTGAAAGGTGACTGCGATCATTAATGAGTCGGCGGATAATTACGCTAAAGAAATCCAGGTATCCCAGAATAAGATAAAAATGTAATGACCCGCGATGTGCGGTTCAAAAGAATTCCGGCCGATAGAAAAGAAAGAAAGAAAAAGGAAGATAATTGTTTTTTCTCGGGCGATGATGTAACTAATGGCAGTCTAGCCACACCCACACCGCCAAGAGATCATTGGCTAAGCGGTAGCATGGGTGATAGACGGAGGTGATTGTATGAGAAAGAATGGGAAACTTGTTGACGCCCACAAAGAGGTTGGTATGAGATACCAATATGAGAAAGGAAGATTTTTGAAGGATAATTCTCCTCCGACCTCTCCTCACAGAAGGGAGAGAACCCCTCTAAAACAGAAAGTAATTGACTTCCAAAAATGGGAAGTGATAAATTTTCCTGTCCGAAGACAAAGAGAATCCTTATTGGGGATTTGAAATTATCGAAGAACCCAAACCACGTCCGGACCCACACCGGGTTTTGGTCGACGTCCATATAAACGAACGTCCCCGGGCCTTCAAGCAGTTGAGTTAGTTCAGTTGGAGTTAAGTCCGAGTTGAGTTGAGTTGAGTTGAGTTGCAGACCGTGGCTCGCAGAAGCTGACCACAATATTCCACGTCTTTTCGACTTTAGACTTCCCACCAAGGTCGACTTAGATTTTTTAACCAGAAGCAAGTTTTACCAACCAGAAGCAAGTTTTACTGAATATCAACCAGAAGCTAGTTTTACTGAATATCAACCAGATACCAAAAGCAGTTTTATTGAAAAACAACTTAAGATATCAGAACTCGCTTAAGAACGCATAGAAGCCGACTGGGAGAGAGAGAGACGCACTCCTGTATTCAACAGAACAACATAAAGATAATTGGTGTTTCTTAACACATTTGAACCTCTTGAATTTGTTACATCATTTTTCTTTTACATATCCTTGTGCGGTATCACCTTCACCCCGGATTCAGCTTGCATTACGGCCCGACGCCTGATTGATTTCGTCTACCTAAGATCAAATCATAACTTGGGTGGGTTAGACTAGAGATCAAAGCAGTCACTTCGGTGACCAGACGTTGGAGGCGAGCTGAGAACGACAAAGTTGATACCGAATCTAACCAGACACCGGGAGGTCAGTGTCACACATTGGGGCAGTGATCGACGCTCGAGTGGTTGTGGGTGTCACACAATTGGTGCTGCGACCAAGACTTCGACCGCGACCACCCGAACCATCCAGGGCTTAGTGTCCCACTTATCGCCAAATGAAAGCCTCACATTTGCTCTGATAAAGTCCGTCAATGAAGAAGAGACCGGAAGCGACAGAAATGGTATTCGGCAGGTTAATGCCATGGACAGTTCAAATGAGGAATGAGGAGGTTATGAGGAAAATAAGAACAACAAGGAAAAATATACTTTTTTGATCAGTTCACCCAAAGCAAGGCAATAATTTCACTAAGACGCACTAGGCTACAGGTTCTTTATAAGTAAACGAGAATCTGAGAGTATATTCCGATCATTTGTTACTATATATACTTATGTTGTAACGGTAGACGGGTGCAGCTCAGAAATTCATGATGACCTGAGATTAGCAGCTGATCTCTCCTCTGACAGTGCTCTTAAAAATCAGTGGGGAAAAAGTGCCTCAAAAACTCCTTTTTTTTCAATTCTTTTTAATTCTTATTCTTTTATTGTCCTCCCTCCCTAATAGTAGTTTTTGCTCATATTGTGCTACAGCCAGTAACCTCTTGCGTCCTAGTTGCTTTATTGCCAAAAAAACAAAAAGCAAAAAAAAAAAAAAAAAACGAAAACAAAACAAGTCAGCCAACTACTATCATCTTCACGTGTCTGACGTGAAACGTTAAACTCTGTTTACATAAACTAATCTCGTACTTTCGATTGCTCTACTCTCGCAACTGTATCACCAGTTTTTTCGCGCGTTTGTCAGTCATTAAAATTTAGACAAAAGACAATTCACCACTGTCACAATTTTCGGACCAAAGTTCAGACGAGTACCGGAAGACTTGAAATTGCGTTCACAAAAATTATCATATGCAGATATAAAATGATCTGCATATCATGTCAACCATTCCTTCATCAGTTTCGATGTTACTGAGGTTTGGCATGTCATCATGTGATCATATCCCTTAGTTCGTTGAGTAAGCTTCTTGTTGGTTTGTCACAATGGATGAATAAAAGTGCAGTCAGTGAAAATGTTAGTGTTGTCAGGAAAAATTCTCGATATTTTGAAATTAAATTTACAGGAACAATGGTCTGGATCTGTCTTCCATTATCTCGGGAAGGTTATATAACGTTATTTAATTTTTGTTTTTAAGCATTTCACCCCAAGCAAAGCGGGAAGCTACTAGCATGAAAAGGGTTACAGAAGATTTGGAGCGAGAGCAGATAGGAGTGATAGAGGAAAGGAAGTGGAGAAGGATAGTGGATAGATCAAGGCAACTAGAGATGTCGTTTGACATTACATTTGAATAGTTGGAGATTATATTTGTCAGGGAAACAGGAATAAGGAAGGGAGTTCCACAGGCGAGAGGTGCGAGATATGAAGCTATTGGAGTAGAAGAGACGTCTACATTTAACAGTTTCAACAGTGAAAAGGTGGGAGCCGGATGCCAATCTCGTGGGATGCTTGAATTCATGAAGTATGGGAACTAGCGGGAGCAGCTCATCGGAGCAATTACCGTGAAAGTAATTGTAAAAAAGACAGAGAGAGGTGACGGAGCGTCTGTGAGAGAACGACTGCAGACAAGATGCCAGACCAGGGTCAACCACGTTGCATATCCGTCTCTGGATCTTATCAAGAACTCCGAAGCAAACAGAAGGGCCTCCAGACCATACATGACACCAATACTCCAGGCAAGGGCGAATAGTTACTTTTACTTTATTGTCATATTCACAACTTTTCTCTCATTGTACTCTCCGGCCTTCTTCAGGTGATTGGAGTTTCGAACCGAATACTATATTTTGTCCACCGGAGTAGATTGTTCTACTTTCACGTGCCATGCCTCTTCCGTATGTTTTCGTTTCTTCCCTTTAACTTAACTCTCCGGGTTTTGGTTCCCCTCGTATTGAACTCTTAACTCTTTTGTCCTAGTCACTGGATCTAATCAACGTCTTGATCCACTGGGCCATCTGTCCTTGAGGACACCTGTGCATGAATTTTTGGGACTTATAAGCCTAATGTCTTAGCAAACATTTTTTACCAGTGCTCATATTCCAATTTTTTCTCTTATTATTATAATTTTTTTAACAGAGTGTATATTGCAATTTTTGTTGTCATTCATCACTTTTCTCTAGCACTCCTTATTACTGGTTCCCATATTGTATTCATTTCTATGCTTGGTCGGCTCAGGAGATATTTGTGGCATAGCATATGTGCTGATTCCTTAAGTTTTCGTTTGTTATAATAGACAGAGATCATCAATGGAACATACACTGGAACCTCATCCCACAAGGAGCGGTAATCTCCCTTTTCCCTCCATATGTGGTCAGCTACGCCTGATTTTTCTATTTCCCCTCGTGTTACCGCTTTACGATGTTCTTGTAGTCTTACCTTAAGGGGACGGCCTGTTTCTCCTTTGTATTTTTTTACCACACTTGCACGGGAAGGCGTACACGCAGTTCTTAGTAATGTTCTCCTCTATGGGGGTGGTACTCGGAAGATGTGTCTGTGAAGTGATGAACTACTTTTGAAAGTTGTTCTGATGTTATATGAATCACAGATCCTTTGAATTTTCCAGTCACATGAAGAAGCACGGAGCATAGAACGGCCGAAACGTTGTGAATATGGCAGTAAGGATGAGGATAACTGTCCGATTAATGTAAATAAGTCAAGTAATTATAATACCCCATCTAAGAGAAATAGATAAACTAGTTACATAGCATAATCGCCGATCAAACCCTGAACTATCACCAGTCACAATGATTGGAAATTCCCTCAGGGAGGCCTCGTGGTTTCAGCCACTTTTGTGCCTTAAACTCCACCCAGACCTTAAGCGGAACTCGTACATCCGAAGTATCGCTAAAGATGTAGGAAAAATGGTCAGTCCCATGTAGCACTCTAGTGAGTACTTGACTCGTCGTTTTATCCTCTAACTTTACAAGAGTCAGATTAGGCATAAAATGGATGTCATATTTGGGGAGAAGCTGCCCAGTCCCCACGTTCCAGTTTGGATATCTAAAAGCATCTCCGCGTCCTTGTGGGTAACAAGTTATTTCCACCCTATAACCACTCTCTAGATGATGAAACCTTGCAAACCTGTCACTGCTCTATCGCCACATCCATGGAACGTTGTTCAGATGAACTACATTCCTTAGTACCACCAGTTCTAACCTTCAGGGTTGAGACCCACCATGCCAGGCTCATTTTAGGGAACCATACTCACCCCCACCCCGTATTCCATTGGTGAGAAGTAATTTACACTCTAGCAGCTGTTTTTTTTTTTGCCTGGGAACGACTGCTTTGAGTAACCGACTCCAAAGTGGATGTTTTCCCGATCACACATTCTTAACCAGTTCAAATCTCGAGTTAACCGTTATCTTCCCCATTGTGCCTGTAACCCTCTACCTCGAGTGTCTTCTGGACAGGGCGAACCTCACTGTAAAAAAAAAAAATCCTAAACAAGAAGCAGGGAAAGTAAAAAATCTATGAAAATTTGGGGACATATAAGAAGGAAAGGGTTGATATTTAACCCACGAATGACATGTTGAAGGTAAGAGAAGAAAGAAGAAATAACTTGTAACAACAAATTTGAGTGAATGAATAGCCAAGCAAAGGCAAAGAGAGATGTCAAAGGTTAAAAAAAAAATACCTTAGATTAAAAATTACTTAGAGTTGTAGAGAACTATTAGTGTCCACGTCCTGAAACGACTTGGTACATATGAAGGCTATGAATATAACTATTATGTCTGTTAATAATTTATTTTTGTTTTCATTATTATTATTATTATTATTATTATTATTATTATTGTTATTTTAGTGGTGGTAGACAGTCTGGCATCGTCGGTGCCCGTATAGCCACGGTAAGCGTTTGATTAATTTTCATCCGAGTCTTGTCACTCGAATCTCGTGTATTTACGACTGGACGCTTTGCAGACGCAAAATTATCATCATTAGTCATAGAAGAAGTGATTTATTTTTTCCCCTCCAAATCAAGTTGTAAGACAACCCCCCCCCCACCGCCACAGGCACACGCAAGCACACGTGCGCCCAAATAGAATCATTCAAACATATACGTGCACATTTAAATATCAAAACAGTCATACATAGCGTGGATATACACATATATTTACATAACATCGTGCAGAATGAAAAACAAAAACACGGTCGGGCACTCATATCGGGATATTCGTTCATCAACGCGGTGATAGTTTGGACAGAGCCCATTTTATTTCACTATGGGGATAAGATGTCAAGGTTGATAATTCATGTAACAGCTTCTTACGCTTAATACTGCCTGTATGGTTATAGTTGAGATAGTTATTTGATTTGCATAAAGAAATATATATATACTAAACACAAAATAATTACCATGCCTGAGGATGACTGAATGTACAGTTGAAAGTACTAGCAGATTAAAAAAAGAACTGATACAGCTTGTAGTTATTAAAAAACAAGGATCATAACATTCATCGAGTGGTTCGTATGTTAATGCAACTTTAAAATTTTGTTTGCGAAGATATTTCGCCATTTGATATCATTAACATTACTAATCTACTTTTTGTATGAATGATTCATTGTAATATATATATATATATACGAATTGGGATCAAATACAGATCGGAATTATAGCTTCAGAGAATAAGCTACTATCTCATTCTCTGAAATTTTAATGATAGCGAAACATGTTAGATTTATAAACGTTTCCTATTTGCTTCTCATTCTATCACACGCACACATAGACACACACACACACACACACACACACACATATATATATATATATATATATATATATATTACTTCAAACGTTATTTTAGTGGGTACCCTTATTTGTTTTGATGTTCAGTTTTTCTTTATACAGTGTTTATTTCGTCTACTGGGCTGCGAACGAAGAAAATGTACCATCTGGCAAGATTGAAACCTGCGTTCGCTTTTGCAGGGGAAATCACCGTCTCTTCTAGTGTTATCCGTCCGCTCGGCTAAAGAGAACGACACAACTGTGCAGAGGTCTACTTGCCTATTGGTTTCTCCGGCATATAGAGACAATGGTTCGTATCCAGCCGTAAGGAACATTTTCGTTATTAACTTTTCTAGAGTGCACAGGCCAGTAGACATAATAAACGCGGATTAAAAAAAAATACGGAGCGTCTACTGAAATACGCGTGTCGACTAAAAAGAGAGAGTGCAAAAAATTGAGATCTAAATAAAATATATCTGTAAAAATATTATGTTAATTTACGCAGCGGACTTTTTCTATCACATTTTTAAAGAAATACTTCTTTCCAAAGACAGTATAAATTAATATAAATATAAAAAAAACTAAAAAAAACAAAGCAAAAAAAAATCGTTTAGATCTAGACATTCTGTTATTGAAAATTAAAATACATACTTAAATAATTTATCAATTTACAATAAAACGATGATTACATATACGCACCCAAAATAGTTAAATTCGGTTGTGCACTCTTGGAAGATAAGTGCGAATTTGTAAACAATAACTATTACTATTAATATTACAAGGCTCTTGCCTTCCCCGAATTGAGCTCTCTCAGTCATTGGCGTGTTTATTCACAGAATAATAGATTAAAATTCGCGTTTCTTTCAACCGATGGCTTAGGGGGAAAAACTATCCGACAGTTTTCGAATAAGTTGGGTTTCGATCCTGGTTTGAAGCAATCGGATGTCTAATCACGCTGATGAGCTGTGATACAGCGAAAAAGTCTGTCTGTGGAGGACAATAAAACATCAAGAAATAAACAAGTAAGAAAATAAAAATTCAACAACAAAATTTACTCAATTTCGTTTATGATGCATTGAATTATTTCAGTTAGTGCCTTCCATAGTTTACCTTGACTTACACAGCGTAAATTATATTTTAGAGTGTTGTTAAGTTTTACAATTTCTGATTTAGAAATAAATGTTGCAAAATCTTTGCACTTAAGTTGGTAAAGTCTCTCAGGAGATGAAACGCGTTGGTAAGAAAAAAGGTTTCTTTTATTTTTATTAATATATATATATATATATATATATATATATATATATATATATGTGTGTGTGTGTGTGTGTGTGTGTGTGTGTGTGTGTGTGGTGGAGGCCTGGTTAGAACGTCCGCGTTCGAATCTCACCACGGTTGATTTTCAGGCAGGAGACTTCCTCATGTTATCGGGCTGGAGAGAACGACCTCAGCGTGCGGCACATTTGGAAAGTGTCTGAAAATCATAGCGAGCATTGTGTGTGAAATTGGGTAGATGGAACACTTGAGGATCGCCGAAAGCTGCTCCGAAGGTTTGGGTGTGCTGGCCTTGTTCAGACTGTTGATCACACTAGATAATACGCACTCTCCCAAAAACTGTAACTAAGGTCTGCTCAGCACAATTGCAGTATAAACAACAGCTGGGTTCTGTGGGTGTTGAACAAACGCAAATGTTCCTGAGCGATCGTCTGCAATAGGGATTGGCTAATTAGAAATTAGTTAAATAATTTAAACGTACTATGCCTATTTATTGTAGTTTTAATCCTTTAAAGGCAACGAACTAATTTATAGGTGGCTGTAGAAAATTGATCGGGAAAAATATCAAAATTTTCTTTCTAATAATTTTTATTTTCCCAACTACATTCAATCTTGGGACCAACTTCAGTGGGGTGAAAATATCTGTGTATCTGTATACAGTAGCTCCGTAAATTCAAAATATTTTTCCCTATTTACAGAGAGTCAAATCAAAATTTCTCAGTTATGCAAGGGAGGTAACTTTTGTACAATAAAATAAAATTAATTATAATATTTTAATTTATTATTTTTATATAAAACTTTACTGTTACAAGCATTTAATAAATTTGTTTCTATACTGATAGTTGACTTTTTATTTTATAATTTTGGTCGAATTTCTCTTATATAAAGTTATATATATTTTCTGCAGCCACTGTACTTGAAAGGATTAAAACAAAAATATACACACGCACACACACACACAAACACATACACACACATATATATATGTACACCTTTATTACTGTAAGCGTTATTTTGAATGGGTACACCTTGTTTTTTTCATTGTTTTAATGAGTGAAGTTAATAAAAACGGGTCTAAATTGAGCAGACCTACTAAAAATGTTGTGCCTCCAACAGGAATTGAATCTGTATCATCTGAAAATATTAATTACCTTGTTTGAACGCATCAGAATACATGGTGGTTAAGAAAATTATTTATTACTATTAATACTTTATCTATATATAAGAAAATCCATAATTAAAAAAAAAAAGACTGCTTGTCTTAAAAACATTATCTCCCAGAAATAGTCAGTCTGACGATATTTTTAGAAATACGATCTTTGTTTTATATATATATATATATATAAATTAATATTGCTAATTGATTCAAGGTATGATTAACGTAAGATATAAAATCCGGTGTTCTTATAGATATTTTTATTTTTACACACTAGTGCTCAATGTATATATATATATATATATATATATATATATATATATGTGTGTGTGTGTGTGTGTGTGTGTGTGTGTGTGTGTGTGTGTGTTAGAATGGATCTGTTATCAATTCAAGAGATTTTTGTCACTTTAATCTTTATTTTTGGTGGATACACACATATATATATATATAAACTTCGTTTATTCATTAAAAAGTATATTTGTATATTTTTGTTTACCGTTCTGAATGTTCGAGAAATCTTATTAAAGAAAATATTGTGCACTTCTGGAAGTATATATATTTTTATATATATATTAATATATATATATATATATATTTATATATATATATATATACATATTAATATATATATATACATATTAATATATATATATATAAACATATTAATATATATATATATAAACATATTAATATATATATATATATATATATATATATTAATATATATATATATATATTAATATATATATATATAAATATATATATATATATAAATATATATATACATATATTAATATATATATATTAATATATATATATATTAATATATATATATATATTTATATATATATATATATTAATATATATATATATATATTTATATATATATATTAATATATATATATATACATATTAATATATATATATATATACATATTAATATATATATATATATTTATATATATATATATATATATATATATATATATATATATATATATATATAAAGCATTTCACCACACGCAAGGTGGGATTGCTACTAGCACTCATTTTTACAGATAGTGAGACCAAGAGTAAAGAACGGTGTTTGGGGAAATCATATAGAGAAGGACGGGGGATCGGGATCAAGTCATTAGAAGATATCGACTGACATTACATTAAGATTATAGCAATCAGGGAAGCAAATAAGTGGAAGGGAGTTCTACTGACGGGAAGTGCAAGAGAAAAAGCTGATTGAGTAGATGACGCGGTTACATTTAACTGTTTCGACAATGAAAGAGCGGGACCAAGCTTCCAACCAAGTAGCACGCTTAAATTCATGCAGTTGGGGTACCAGTGAAAGTAGCTTGTTAGAGCAGTTGCCACGAAAGATTTCGTAGAAAAGACAGAGGAAAGCCACATCACTTAACTTACATATATATATATATATATATATATATATATATATATATATATATATATATATATATATATATAATTAAGTAATTCGTTGAGACTGTTTCATACTAGACTCAATCGTCAGGCCTGACGATTGAGTCTAATATGAAACAGTCTGTCGCCTTTGAGTATTGACTTCAATGTTCACATTTATATTTGTATACGCTCTAACTCTGATATTGAGTACTTTATCCCATAAATATGGTAAACCTTAAAACAATATTTCTTCATATATATATATATATATATATATATATATATATATATATATATATATATATGAGAAAAAATAAAATTAATTAAGTTTAGAATAAGAACGTTTTGTCCTTTATGGGATTACAGCAGCAGTGCGCAAACACTACCGCGCCTGCGTTATGACATATTCCGTTGAGGATTCTTGTTCTAGACTCAATGAATTATTATGAGAAATTATTCCGATCACCAAATATTCCTCTCACCCACAAGCACAGACATCAAAGAATGCCAGCCTGTCGGGCGGCATGTAAGCTAGCGCCCGAGGAGGATTTTTGTTTAGGCCTTCATCACAAAAGGTAGAGAGAATTAGATGCGATAGGCAACCATAAACTGCATAAGAACCCGATATTAATAGCTGCATTTAAGTATTGCATTAATATTTATCCTTACCTTTTAAAAGTTCAATGATAATTCTTCTGTCGTCACTTAAGTTAAAGACAGTTTGATGTACGTAGGTCCTTACGTTCCGTATAAATAAATATTTTTATTTCATGGGTGATTTTCACTGGATTTCGCAATTAATTTCAATTATTCCCAAATTTATTTCAAAATTATAAAAATTGTCCTAAAAAAAAAAAAAATTATTGTCAAAAAAAAGAAAAAAGTGCCGAAAACTGAAAACTTGGGGATCCAAAGTTTCACCATTGCTGGTCCCGATCTGGCTCGGAATGATTTTAATTTGCTCACAAATTCGGCCTGATTCCAAAATGTTCTTATATTTTGGGGTACAGGTTCTAGGAGTAAATTAGAAAAAGTGTGATGTTAGTAATGCACTGTCATTCGCATTTATTAAATATTAAGAGAGAGAGAGAGAGAGAAAGAGAAAGACAAAGAGAGAGAGAGAGAGAGAGAGACAAAGAGAGATAGAGATAGATAGAGAGAGGCCACGTATGTTTCTTCCAGAATGTAGGTATCGCAGACCATTGAAAAAAATTCGAAAAAGACATAGTAATAATAATAATAAGGATTATTATTATAATTTTATTATTATTATTATTATTATTATTATTATTATTATTATTATTTACATTATTATTACATACAGAGAGAAAGAGAAGCAGAGAGAGAAATGAAAAGCTATAAAAAGAGCTAAATTCTGTAACCTTATATTAATTGTCCATTGATTCTATTCGATCGCATTGAGTTACAAATGTAGTTAAAAGAATAAGACAAAAATTGCAAAAAAAAAGAAGAATTAGTGAGAATAAAACAGAAATTGTTAATATCTTGTTAACAAAGAGTTGAAAATAAGCAAGGCAAAGACAAAGAGGCGAGAGGACAGAAAAGAAAAGTGACCCGATTACAACAGTAGAAATTAATTATGGAAAGTATTTATATTACTAATGTGATTAATTATTTCGTGTGCGGACAATGTCTAGCTTATTGTCCACCTTTCTATAATTAGTAGTTTAGAACCGAAAGAATTTTATTACAGCTCCATCCAAACGTCCACGTTACATATTGATGTTACCATTTCTATACATTTATTTTTTTAAATAAAGTTTTTAAATCTTCCTTATTCTTTTTTCGGAGATCTTGTACAATAGGTACTGTATATAGAATTTTTTTTTTTAATTTATTTTTTATATTATTCTAGATTAAGCTCTCCAGATCACAAATATCAAAAGGGAAACGTTTTTATGAAATTTTGTAAAAATTAATAGGAGGTTTCAGTTATTCATGTCAATTCACTGTAAATTGATCTCCCAACAGAAGCAAAAAAAATTCGTTATTTTTATGCGCCGTGTACTTTCAGGGCGTAGGCGATCACGGCTCTCCACTTCCCAATATCTTTGCTATTTCCCCGAGGCTATGTTCTGTTATCAACTTGCTTAAGCCCGCCAGGCATTTCATGCGTTGCTTTCCCTTGTATCTCTTTCCCTCTATTCGACCTGTGAGTATCAGATTCTCCATGCCCTACTTTCTCATTACGTGTCCCAGAAATTTCAGCTGCATCTTCCTGATGTTAAGTATAACATTCCTCCTTGTTTGCATCATCTCCAAAATCTCAACGTTGCTCACACGCTCGGTCCATAATATCCTTAGCATCGTTCTGGGATAAATAGTAAGACTTGTATTCTGAAAAAAAAATTGTTAATACAATATATTTATATTATGTTCTTAATACTTTGCTTAGCTTTAGGAAGGCAACTTTCCTACTGTATCAATCATCTTTAAAGGACTCCCGTTGATACTTCATATACTTAACAGCTTCTCTTTCACTTTTCACTGCAATCTACAGAGTTCTTGAGATTGGCATTCAGCTGCTTCGTAGAATTACCTTTAATCTCGTTCATTGGTGTTTCAAACGAGACTTTAGTTTTGAGAAAAACTAGAAGGCAAAAGGACCCAAGTTTGGTGTATAAAGGGATCTGACAGGGTTGGATAATGGAATGTTTTACAAATTCCTTTCTATCTATCTATATATTTATCTATCTATCTAATACTTTGCTGTGCTTTTCGGAAAATATTACGACTGGGTTCTGTATTTACAAGCGTACCTTTTACTTGAGTAAGCTTGCTTATTTCATATCTAATAGTTTTAATTTCCTTCTCTTCATTCATACGAAAAGCTTTGCCGTCCTCGACTGTTTTTCCTATTTTCATTTTCACTCCGTTGTTCTTGACTCTTACGTTTCTTGTTCCTTCTTCTTTTGACCGAGTTTTGGACCCTTTCGCTCCCAGACACTCGCCCCGCTAGTCCGTCACTTCAGTATTAAGCAGCCTTCACTGACCCCACTTGAATAAAAATTGCACAAGAGCAAGAGATGCGAAAGGAATGGGGAGTCCCATTGACAGAGATTGAGGATTTCAAAGGGCATAGGCTAGAGTAAACAAAGGCGAGAAAAAGTAGGGTTGTCAGGGAAGGGATAAATGGGGCTGATAGAAAGAGGGGGCAGGTCGTTGGCAAAGAGAGGAAAAGAAAGGGTTCGTATAAAAAGCGGAAGAAAATAAAAAGGAAAAAAAAGCAAAGAATGAAGAAAAATGGCGATAAAGACAAAAGAAAACCTGGAAAATAAAAGTCATAAATAAAAAATGATAAACAATGGAAAATTTAAAGAGAAAAAAACGGACTGATGGAAAATTGGAGCAAAGAAAGAAGGATTAGAAAAGAAATTTAAGAAAAAAAAATGGAAAGAAAACGTATATAAAATGATGAATACGGGATAACAAGAGCATACATGAAGAAGTAAATGAAGGAAGAAAATGGCTGACAATAAATTAAAATGAAGGAAAACAATGAACGAAAATATTAAAAAATAAAAAATGAAAAAAGAATGACAATATTAACCAAAAAAAAGCAACAAAAAATATAATGAAAGAGAAATAAACTAAAATGAAAAGAAGAGTAATAGAAGAAGATTTAGGAATAGAGAAATAAAAAAATAATCTAAGTGAAAAAGAAAATGAAAGAAAAAAGAATAACAAACTGAAGGACGAACATGAAGGAAAGGAAGAGAAAAATAAAAAAATAAGAAAATTATGAAAGAAATAACGACGGAAAGAAAAAAGAAATTATAAGGAAGGAAAAAAGGGAAGTAAAGAAAATACAGGAAAGAAAATACAGTAAGAAAAGGAAAGAAAAAAAGAAAGAAAAAGAAGAGGCAAAAGAAAAAAAAGGAAAAAAGAAAAGAAGAAAATTAAAAATATTCAGATGAAGAGAAAATTAAGAAAAATATCAATTAGAAGAGGAAGGAAAGAAAAAACGGAAAAGACAAAAGAAATAAGTCCAACTTAGACACAGGCTTGTTGGTAAATAACGACTTTTAAGACTTTTTTTTATTGTGCTTTTATTTTGTTTAATTGTATTGTTATTATTGTTATAATAATAATAATAATAATAATAATAATAATGATAATAATAATATTCTGATGATTCACTAGATATGCTTGTTTTTTTTAAGCATTTCACCCGTGCAAGAATAATAATAATAATAATAATAATAATAATAATAACTGCAAAATACTTAAAAAGAATGCAAAGACAAATGCGACCGACCAGATACAGAAACAATGGCAAGATAAACCGCTTCATGGCCAATACTCTGCCCGTACCAAACTAGCTGAGGTAGATAAAAACCGTACCCATCAGTGGCTACGTAGTGCAGGATTGAAAGCTGAAACTGAAGGTTTTATCCTTGCTGCACAGGACCAAGGCTTGTTAACTAGAAATTATCAAGCACATATACTAAAATATTGTGTGAGCCCAAAATTCCGATTATGTGATAAATATCCAGAAACAACTGATCATCGTGTATCAGGTTGCACGATATTGGCACCCACTGAGTATAAAACCCGGCATGACAGAGTGGGCCAATATCTGCACTGGAAAATATGCAATTTCTACAGGAAGGAAACTGAAAGAAACTGGTACGAACACCACCCAGACCCGGTTACGGAGATAGGACCCGTTACAATTCTATGGGACTACACAATACAAACTGACAGAAAAATCAAAGCCAACCGCCCAGACATTGTTATTAAAGACCACAAACAAAACAAATGCCTCCTTATTGATATGGCAGTCCCTGCAGACTGCACTGTATCTTTGAAGATATTCGAAAAGCTGTCAAAATACAAGGACCTTGAAATAGAAATCTCAAAAATGTAGCACATGGGAACATCAAAAATCCCTGTTGTAGGCAGAGCCTTAGGATTGATTGAAAAAGATTCCAGTAGACTAATTGAAGGTATCCCTGGAAGTCCATGCCTCAAAGAGATACAAAAAATATTCTGACAAGTACAGCCCACACTTTACGAAGGGCTTTATCTATGTAATAATTTTTTTTTTCAGTGGAAAGTGTCATGATACAATTTCTAACATTAGGTTCCTGGGCGGGGCCCGGAAAGAAATGTGTAAACGGCAGATATCAAAGGAAATAAAAATAATATTAATAATAATAATTCTTTCTTCTGTATTTTCAAATTTCATTCATCGGCATATAGATAGATAGATAGATAGATGTACAAATTATAAAGAGATGCGATCAGTTATATATGTGAGGGATCATGTAGACATACAGGTGAGCAAATAGCTATTTATTTAATCAATGGTGTACACATAACAGTACTCAATGTAGTTAAACAGAGCTATAAAATATATATCAATAATTACACATATACCTAAATTTATAGTATGGCTCAGAGTTTCATGGCTTTGCCTCATGAATTTAAGCGTCCTACCAGGCTGGCATCCCGTTCCCACCCCTTCATCGTTGAAACTGTTAGATGTAGACATCTACTCCAATAGCTTCATGTCTCGCACATCTCGCATGTGGAACTCCTTTCCTTATTCCTGTTTCCCTGACAAATACAATATCCAACTATTTAAGTGTAACTCAATCGACATCTCCAGTTGCCTTGATCTATCCACTTCCCTTCTCCACATTCTTTCACCTTTCATTCCTATCTGCTCTCGCTACAAATCTTCTGTAACCCCCTTGCCTTGATCGATCCACTATCTTTCTCCACATCTCCTCTTTTACCACTCCTATCTGCTCTTCCTCTAAACCTTCTGTAACGCCTTGCGTGCTAGTGGCTTCCAGCCTTGCTTGTGGTGAAAAGCTTAAAAAAAATCATCAGGTACAAATGTTACGAACACAAATCTTTTGTACCTAAGGATTGGAAAAGCCGTGAAACTCTGAGCGGTATTCTAAAGGTAGTTATATATGTAATTATTAAGAACCGCATCATGAACTTACGACCTGCGTCTGCTATTCCTAGACTGTTATCGCCGCATACTAATCTTTTATGTCAACATAACAGAACATAATCTACGATGGTGAATATCTTTTTTAAATATCTGTATAATTACGCTGAAGATGGCTCATGTGAGTCGAAAGCTCAGATCAATGAACAGCTTAATAAAAAAATCGAAATGTTGGACAATTTTTGTCTTTATTTTCACCTGAAATTAAAGCAACAATACGAAGTATAGAATGGCTGATGATCAAAGATAATAGCCATTCATTGTATGTTATATTTAACAATATTTGTTTAAATAATGATCTTATGCAACAATGCACCATATATATATATATCTAAACTCAAGAGCACATGGCACAGTGGATAAAGGCGTTCGTTAGATCCAGTGACAGGACCCAAAAGAGTGTGAGTTCAATACCCGGTTAAGGCAGTGGATAACTTTCAGAGGGAAAATTAACAGGAGATAACTGATAACTGACATCCATTAAACATGACACGTAGAACTAGAACAGTCTACCCCAGTGAGTGAAATAAAGGGTTCAGTTCGACATTCCAACCACCTGAAGAAGGCGTACAAAGGCCGAAACGTTGTAATAAATATGGCGACAAAGATGAGGACAATAGTCCAAATAATGTAAATAAAAACTTTAGAATAACTGAATAAACAAACAAACATACACACACATATATATATATATCCCTGTCTGTTTTATTCAATGAGATTTGTATAAAACATATATTGCTGATCAAATACACACACACACACACATATATATAAGATTAAAAAATATGTATCAATATGGTGATTTTCTTTCGTCTTTTAATGATAATGTTACTAAGGTTATCAGACGATATGAAAAGAATTTACGTAAAATAAATAGATAAAACTTGTATATATTATTTAATGAAACATATATATATATGTTGTGTATTTAGGCAGAAATCTTTCATTTATATATGTTTAATCAAAGACGATAGACAAGATACTGCGATTAAGCATTTTAGTTAATTTTTCTTGTGTTCAAACAAGTATTTTCTTTTCCGAACATAGAGTATGTAGAAACTGTCTATATGTTCTGTAATTTCGAGCGCTTTCGTCTATACTTTCAGCCGTTATTGAAGATGATTTTTTTTACAAAACAATACGCCGAATGAATTAACTGTAATAGATCTGATCATAATATTCACATTCTTTCGAAAATGATTCTGATTCATAAGTAAGAAATATATTAAGATCAAAAAGGTGTCTTCATTTTGGAATCTCCCAGAACAGATTTACGTCCAGAATCATTACTATTCCAGTAGTAAAAAGTAAATTCTATTCATACAGCTTTTTCCCAAGAATTACGTTGTGATCCAGACTCCTGGTTATTCACAATCAATAGAATCTTCACCTATTCAACTCAAGAGTTAACCGTTAACTTTAAAGCATTACTCTCTGAACTTCTTTTCCTGCATTTACTTAAGCTCCTAAAACTCAGCACCCTAAGCCACCACCTCGAGTGCATTCTGAGCCTAGTATTGTGCGAACATTAGTCTAAAATATGAAATGCTATAGCAAGAAAAACAATGTGAATGAGGTTTTAACATCTAAATATATTGCATGTCAAAATTTAATGCTGAGAGTCTATAACGTTTCGATAAACTCTTTAATCGGAGTTGTATTTTCTCTCACTTTTTATTTCAATATTTTTTATAATATTAAATCCATCAATATTATTGTTATTTATTTAAAGACGTTCTTTTCGAGAAGAAACGCATCACTATTCAATTTTGGATCTTGGCAGTGATTTGTCCACTATTATATATATATATATATATATATATATATATATATATATATATATATATATATATATATATATTAGAGTGTGCAGCTTTTATGTAATAAATAAACAATTTATACAAAGAATTTAATAGTAATGTTAATGTGATTAATGGCGAAATCACTACGCTAACAGTATTTTCTTACTTACAGGACTTAATCACTTCGCTAACATTAACTTACTATCAATTTCTTGAATAAGATCCTAGATATTCGAGGTGTCAGATGGAAGCCACATGTCAAGTACTTTCGACAATTTCAAATTGTCATCTTCAGGGCGCAATTTTCCCACACACAGGCAAACACTAAGGCGAAATATTTATAGAGCAAAAGATGTTTCTTTAAATTATGCTATTTATTGACAGTTGAAAATGTTTTGGAGCGTGCGATTCCGCAAGGCTAGATTTCTTGTTCAAATCGATTAATTGAGAATTTTGTTTGAATTTTGAAAAGTTATAAACCTACGAAATTTTCTTGTTTGGATTTATCTGTTAAAGTGAAATGGACTTAGTATAATCCAATTAGTAGAGTAAAAATGTCTTAGTAGTTTTCCACAGAATTTAAGATTCTGAATATTACTGTGCTGCATATCATATATATATATATATATATATATATATATATATATATATATATATATATATATATAATGAAATGGACAAAGTCCGACTATTATTTAAAGACATTTTTATGTTTAACATTCTTTTTATAGATACAAGTATTTAAGTAAATGCTCTGTTTATAATAAGCAGTATTAAACAACATTTACCGGCCTGAATGTCCGAGAAATTTTCATAGACGGAAAACGAATATTTACTATGAAAAGAAGAGGATTCATACCTTTCCCAAGAGTATTAGAATATAATGGATTCGACTGGAATTCGAACTCGGCTCTCCGATTCCTCAATCCGAGCCGCTATCCATTACTCCATTAATCCACAGTGTCTCCTCAATACGGCCGCTTTCTCAGATCAATGATTAAAATGGATTTGAGTGAGGGAAGCCTGTATATCTTAGTGAGGACGATTATAATTCGAACACTGTTTACTGGCGCTACACAATCATAATCAAATAAATATACCAAATAACATAAACCATATCACGAGAGACCTTTCAACATTTAAAATTAATATTACATGTAATTCGAAGAGAAAATAATGACATAATCAAGATAATGATGGTCCACACTACTTCGAACAAAAGGTTAGGAAGGAAACCTAACAAAGATCAAGTCCTGGGTATGACGATAAACAACATCCGCCTCCTGGGTAAGATGATAAAATACATCTGCGTCCTGGGTATGACGATAAACTACATCCAACAGTAAAGTCTCTGATCAGGAGGTTTTGACGAGCGTGGAACCACCTCTTAATTAATGGTATTCCCAGTTCCACCCCGACCGGGCGTGTAGCACCTGTTAGGGTCCCAGCTATGGGCAAATAGTTAACCCCCAAACTTGAGTCAAAGTATTATGAAAGTGTAAAAATGGGTTTTAATACAAGCAATAAATTTTGTAAAAAATTATTACCAGCAATGATTTTTTGAAGAACAAAATTATTACCAGAAATATAGTATTACCAGCAATAGATTTTTGGAAAAAATATTACCAGCAATAAGTTTTTGGAGAAAATATTACTATGAGTAAAAATCTTCGCGGCATTAAATAACCCATTGACGTTGATATGCTGTAAAACAAACCAAACTAAACCAAACCAAACCAAACTAAACCAAACTAACCAACAAAAGCAATGACAGTGAATTGTATATTGTTTTATTAATAATACTTTATGAATTTCAACCGACAGGAGTACTGGCTTTTCGGACAGTAAATGCCGAACATGTTCTATAAATAAACAGTTAATATTACTATTAGCATTGCCATATGTGTGTGTATTAATGTATGTACAAAAAAGATGGCGTGTTATTTATATGCGTGTCGTTAAATATAAATCATGTTTATGAGCATTTTTGTGTATCTATATATTTCTGTTACTACTTGTTTTTATTTTCCCTCATGTATGCGCGCCTGTCTGAAAATAGAGCCAAGCATCTGTGTTTTTGTTTTCTCTTATCTATTATGTTTTTCGCATATAAAACGTGTGCGATGATGGGTTTGTCTGAAGAGTAACACCCATCATTTCACAAACGTAAACAAGAGGAATAATAACGCAAATGCTGATGAATGAAGCTGATGGCAGTAGCAAGAGAAAACAGGATTATCTTGATGAATCATCATAAAGAGGCGAATAAAGCTCTGTTTAATTATAGATGGTAATTCTGGGAGCCGAGGCGCGGATTGAAACCGGGGGTTGAATATCGTGAAGTAACACGAGATGGACAATAATGAGAAAAGATATTGTAAATACTTGAACGTATTTAGTATTCACATAGAAGAAAGATAATGGAAGACTCAAACCTAAGAAGAAAGGAATCTGGTGAAAATCAAAGAATATAAAGGAAAGAAAATAATAAATAAAGAAGAAGGATGATAATAATTAAGTAAGGAAAAATAAAGAAAAAAAGAAATCCAGAAAAGAAAAAAAAATAAAGCAATAAATAAAAAAAATAAATAAAAAAAATAAAGTAAAAAAAATAAAAAATAAAAATAAAGTAAAAAAAAAGAGGTAAGCTGAAAAATAAATAAAGCAAAAAAAAAAATGGTACTCGGACATTCAGGCCGCTAAATGTCGTTACTAATGTTTATTATAAACAGAGCATTTACTTAAATATTTGTATCTATAAAAAGAATGTTTGGTTTGGTTTATTTTGTTTTACGGCTTATCAACCTCAATGGGTTATTTAATGCTGACAAAATTTTTTATTGCTGGTAATATTTTGTTTTAACAAAAATCTGTTTCTGGTAATATCTTTCCTTCAAAATTGTATTGCTGGTAATAATTTGTTTCAAAAAAGTATTGCTGGTAATAGTTAACTATTTTCCCATAGCTGGGACCCTAACAGGTACTACCACCCCGGGTCAGGGTGGACCTGGGAACACCAGCAATTAAGAGGTGGTTCCACGCTCCTCAAAACCTCCTGATCAGAGGCCTTGTTGCTGGATGTAGTTTAACGTTTTACCCAGGACGCGGATGAAGTTTAACGTCTTACCCAGGACGGCGATATAAAGAATGTATAAACATAAAAAATGTGAATCATTTTAAGAAGTAAAACGTTTCTTTTCTCTGCATAAATGGTTGGAAAATCTATTCTTCTCTTAGCATCTGGCCCGTATAAGGCTGGTTAACAAAAACCGACTGGCAGAAAATGGAACCCTATATTATCCTTAGGGGAGGTACCTTGGAGTAATGGATAGCAGTTCGGATTGAGGAATCGGAGAGCTGTTCGAATTCCAGTCGAATCCATTACGTTTACTTACGTGCTACTTCATCTCGCAAGGGAAGAAAATAAGATGTAAAAGAAAAATTAAGCAGGGAAAAGCGTAAAATGGAAAAGATATGAAGATGAAAAGAATAAGTTAAAATCGAAATAAAAAAGTCGAGCACAAAAGAAATTAACAAATGAACAAAGAAAAAAAGAAAGAAAAATTAAGAAAAAGAAAAAGTAAGACGGAAAATAAATTAAGATCTGAAATCTGAGTTTGAAAAAAGAGATGAAGGAAAAAAAATTAATATATCGGAAAGAGAAGGGAAAGAAAGAGAAAGCGAAAAATGAAAAATAAAATGAAGAAATTAAAGAAAGAGGAAGAACGTAAAAAATAGAGAAATAAATAAAGATATGGAAATTGAAAGTAAGAAAAAAGAAAGAAGAAATGAATGATACAGAAAAAGTTCTAAAAGAAACGCAAAAGAAAGAAAAAGAAGAGGACAAAAGAAAGAAATAAAAAGGAAAAAGTTACAGAAATCAGAAATAGATTAGAAAACAAAGATAATGTAAATCTATGAAAAGGAAAATTTTAGAAACAAATGAATTAAACACTCTCCAAAAGAAGAAGAAAATGGAGAAGATGCAGAAGAAGGAGGATGAGGGGAAGCAAAAGAAGAAAAATAAGTGTAGAAGGAAAAAGAAAGAGAATAATAATAATAATAATAATAATAATAATAATAATAATAATAATAATGATGATAAGAAGTTGAAGGAGGAGTGGGTGGCGGGAGAAGAAGGGGATAAATGAGAAAAAATGAAAAAAATACAATGAAAAAAAAACAACAAACTATGCCTCATCCTGCTGTGATACTTTATAAATTTGTGAGTTCAATCCTCGCTGAGAGTCTTCTGCTTGCCATTTTTCATCAGGCTAAGGTAACTCAAGTAAACACTTTTTGGTGGTATAGTGGTTTGGAAGTATTTTCCCAGGTCATTACTACTGTAGTGAGTTCGATTCTCATTGGATGCTCTCATATTTGTAGCTACAGTAATGCCTCAGAGTGCAGGGCTAACACTCCCTGAAAATTGGTCTACATTCCTAGTGGGTGCTTACTAACTCTAGTATAAAAACGTTTAATTACTTATGATTCTATTGTAAACTGGAGATATACCTATTTTGTTTAGCTTTTCTCGCAGTACGTTGACATTTCTTTCTGTTGCCATCCGCTCTACCCAGCTATCTACCCATAACTTTGACAAGAGGGTTCATACCTTTCCCAAGGGTATTAGCACGTAAGTGAATGTAATTGATTCGACTGGAATTCGAACTCGGCTCTCCGATTCCTCAATCTAAGCCGCTATCCTTTACTTTATGTTAGCTAGATATAGATTCGATTAATTCACGCTAATGGGTTTTTACGTGTCTTGTGAACTACATATGATAGGGTGGGATTAGTTCATTGTTGAGGAATGGAAAAATAAACTATATTTTAATTGTAATTGAAAATATTTGCACGATTATTCATAAATAGTAGCAGAGGACTATATCCAAGTTTATATATAAAAATTTGTTTGATGTCATCTGTGATAACAGATTTCTAACAGAAATAAACCAAACTTTCATTTAAACTAATTATATGGTGATTTTCTAAGCGTAGACAAAATGCCAATATTTTGGGAGCGTTCATTTAGGACCGAACTCATGTTTCAGTCGTAACTGATAAAACGAAAAAAAAATATTGATAAAACCAAAAAAAGAAAAAAAAAAAAAAAAGAAGAGAAGTATAAAAGAAGCAACTAAAACTTTGAAATACAAGTGAATTATTTTAAAAAGCAAAACGTTCTACCTTTTCCTTCATAAATGGCTGGAAAAGCTATTCTTCTCTTAGCATCTGACCCGTATCTGGCTAACAAAAACCGACAGGCAGAAAATGGAACCCTATATTATCGTTAGAGGGGGTACCTTGGAGTGATGGATAGCGGCTCGGATTGAGGAATCGGAGAGCCGAGTTCGAATTCCAGTCGAAGCCATTACGTTCACTTGCGTGCAAATACTCTTGGGAACGGTAAGAATCCTCTTCTTCTCCCCCCCAGCTATGGGTAAATAGCAGGGCAGACAAGGTTCTATAGCCTTGGAAGGCAACTGATTTACCGCAGAAAGAAATAGCAACAGACTGTGAAAAAAAATCTGCCTCGTCAGTCATGTATCGAAAGATCGCCTAAGACGTGATCACGTATCACGCATGGCATATAAATGATATTATCCTTGCTTGGTTTCGTGAAGGGGCTTATTGTAGCGAACTTCAAACCTTTCGCAACACCGTCAGTGTCAGAGGATTTTCTGCAAGTCACCGAAATGTATTGGAGCCTCCTCTCCTCTGCTATAATTCTGCGGTTGGATTCAAGAAGGAATTAAAAACCTTGTAGTTCCATCTCGGTCAGTCAGTGGCTACCGGTTACCATTTCCAGTAAGTGATGTGGTCCCATTTAAGGTTATCCCTTTAACTTTATTTGTGGCGTACTCTTGACAAGATCATTGAATGATAGGAGTTTTGGCAGGCGATAGTCTTTCATGTTTGATATTTTCCCTCACTAGTAAAATCTGTTTTTGTAGCATAGCCTCAATACTGAATCCACTTAAAGACTTCAGTGTTTGTGATAAAATCCGTCGAAAGAATGGTTCAGACACAGTCTTGATGGAAACATTTACGAGGGTTGCTGAAAACTTTCCGGCCCGATGTAATTCCTAATATCTAAGCAAATGACATTTTATGGATATAGGAGTTGCAATTAGGACAAGAAAAAACATATAAATTGAAATCCTTCATGAAAAACGTGAAAGATAAAAATATTTTTCGAAAAACATGTGAAATAATGAAAAAGTATTTATCTTCCAGCTTCGGAAGATAATTTTGTTAAAAGCCCGACTGGCAATAAAATCAACCCACCACTGCGGTCTGCGCGAAAAGGAAAAAAAACAAACTAAAAAAAAACAAAAAACAAGATTATCATAAAAATGAATAATTAATGACCGTTGGACAAGAAGGATGTATCAAGAGAAAATTATTCTAAGTTGAAAATAGTTATTTTTAAGGAATAAATTCGTGAAAAGAAAGATAGAGATCGAGGGAACGTATGTTTGATAGGCAGAGAAACAAGAAGGGAGAAGGAAAGTGAGGTGAGTAATATGAACAGAAATAAAGACAGAACGACAGACATCAGAAAAGGAGGGAGTCAGAGAAAGGGCAAGGAGAAAAAGAGAGAAAATGGGAAAGACAGAAAGAGAGAGAGAGAGATGGAGAAATATTGGGTTGGTGCATAATTATCAGGCGTTTTTGTAGGCATCTTACTTGTTAATAAAAATTGCTGTTTAGTTTACCTTTTTTAATCAAAATATCACTTTATTTTTAGGTGATAAAAATGCGTGTCGAAAATGACATTCATTTAAAAAATGTTATTGTTGAATTGTTGTGTTTCTTTTTTCATAATAAATATTGTTTAAAAAACGTCTGATAATTATGCACCAACCCAATATTAAGAAAGTAATAGAGTAATGGTGGGAAAGAGAGAATATTAGAAGTAGAAAGACAGAAAGAAATAGAGAAGGGGTGAACGTGATAGATACAAAGATAGAGGCGGAAAGAAAGAAAGGGTTGAAAGTGAGAGAGAGAGTGTGATAGGCATAGTTATAGATAATTAAAAGAAAAAATGCGTATTACACACACATATATACATTTATATACATACACATACATGTGTGTGTGTAAAAAGAAATAGAGGAAAGAAAGCGTAGGAGAATGGGAAACGAATGAACAAGGCAAACGACTGCAGGTAGAAAAGAAGGGAATGAGTGTGTGTTAGAGAAAAAGAGGAAGAGAGAAAGTAAGAAGAATGTAGAGAGTAAAAGTCATAGAGAACGAATGAGTGATATAGATACAAAGAGAAAGTAAGAGATATAGACGGATAAGGAGAAATAGAGAGAGAAGTAAATAGAGAGGAGAACAGAAGAAATGGAGAAAGTGAGAGAGATAGTAACATAAAGAATGAGAGAGAGGTAGAGAAAATTAGGGCGATAGCGAGGAAAAGGTAGAATGCAAGTATAAACGAAATCCCTTAAGAAATTCTGTCCGACATACGCCAAGGAACCGAATTCATCATTTGGAAAAAGAAAAAAGATCAATCATTTTCTTTTTTTTTTACCTGCATGCCCCTTAAGGGCGTGGTCGTACATGGCTCATCACTATTTCCTGCTTTTTGTTGTTCAAAGTAACTTTTGACACTTTATCCATCTTTCTCCATGTTTTTTTTTCATTCATCCACACAAACTCCATTTTAAATATCTGGGAAATCTTTTGTTTTTTTTTAACAAAAGACTAAATGTTCGACACCAAAATCTGAAGGCGCATTGGAATAGCAAAGATGCTTTCCAAAAGCTAAGCAAAGTATTAAGAAATAGAAAAAATTCGTTAGAAATAAAGAAAAGAGTACTGGAGTATTATACAAGGGTCATTCAATAAATAAGGTGAATTTTTCGGTATAAGGAATTCTAATACAGATAGAAGCTTACTCTTTTTAATTTTTTTTGTTTTACTTCTTTTTCACATGGATTTAATTTATTTTGCAGATTAAAAAAAACTTTGGGAGTTTTAGCGATTAACAAAGATGGCCGACCAAGAAGCATGCTCAAGGATTGGACATCGGTCAGTTATCAAGTTTTGGTTGCTGAAGGGTGAAAACTAGTTGAAATTCATAGGAGAATGTCAACTGTGTATGGTGCCAAATGTCTACAATTGGGCTAAATTGTTTAAAGAAGGACGGAGCAGTGTTGAGGATGAAGACAGGCTTGGGAGGTCTACAGAAGTGAGGTCTCCTGAGGTGATCGAATCAGTCAATGACCTCATTCAGTCTGACAGAAGGGTGACAGTGGATGACATTGCAAGGACTTTGAGCTTATCTGTTGGGACACACGCAGGGGTCATCAGTCAGAAGGAGTCATCTTGCATCATGACAACGCAAGGCCTCACACAGCAGCCCAAACGGTGCAGACCATCAACGAGCTGGGCTGGGAACTGCTCCCTCATCCCCCTGGCAGCCCAGACCTTGCCCCTTCAGACTTTCACCTGTTTGGTCCCTTGAAAGCGTTCACAAGAGGCACGAAGTTTAAAAGTGATGATGAAGTCAAAAGTGTTGTGAGCTACTGGCTGAGACACCAGTCCAAAGATTTTTACGCTGAGGGAATACAGAAGCTTGTGCATAGATGGGAAAAGTGTGTGACAGTGCTGGGAGACTACGTTGAAAAATAAAAAAAAGTAAGCTTCCATCTGTATTAGAAGTCCTTATTTATTGATTGACCCTCGTATATCATTCCTTCTATGTAGCACTGTATACTGGACAAACTCCTCAGAGATGTAGTATCGAATGGAGGCAACAGAAATGTGGTTCGACAGAAGGATGCTGAGAATACCATGGATTAAACATGTTAGCCAACGACAAAGTTTTAGAGAAAATGGAAACAAAAACGACACATAACATCAGAAAGACAGCGTTAAATTTCTAGGACTCATAATGAGGAAAGAAGGTTTAGCAAATTTGACACTCACAGAAGATAATGAAGGCAAGAGTAATTTGCGCATAATCGAACGAGATTTTGTAAATGGTTGGCTGAATAGGGTTTAGGGGAAAAAGCAAAAAGAAAATAATTAGTAAGAGTGACACAGGACAGGAAGTCGTGGAGAGTCTTTACTAAGACTTCTATGTCAACTTTGTACAGACTAGTATTAACACAAGTCTAAATCTCCCATCATCCTTTTTCCTCTATGGCTCCTATTTGCTCTCGCTCCAACTCTCTGTAACCCCTTGCGTGCTAGTGGCTTTCCGCCTTGCTTGGGGATGAAACGCTTAAAAAAAACAAACAAAAAAAACTCTGAATTTGCCCAATTACGGTAGATATTTGGCTTTAGGATTATCGCTGAAAATAGATTTTGTATTTTTGTTATAATGTAAGAGATTCCCTACAGCTTCCATCACGATTGATGCGTTTATTTCATCTTGTCTTCAGCCATCCCACATCTGCACGTATTAGAAATCTCTGACATCTATTGAAAGTGTGGATTTACACCTGACGGCCAGAAGGTTACCTTTAAGGCCGATCTCTGATGCACTACTCTTCTGTTATAGTCACTGAGTGCAAAGTCTGTTTTGGTGGCATCTAAGACATATATCACCAGGAAAGGCTCCGAAAAAATGAGACCCGCTCCTCCTGGTCATTGGTCGCATAAACCGCAACGACTCGGAACGAACCACTTTTATGGCAACATCGGCCACGGTCAACCGTCCCTCGGCATCGGTATGCACAAGGTCCACCTTCGCATCAAGAGTACGTCTAACCAGCAAAGAAACTCCTCTGGCAAACCGGTCCCCATATGCTGAATAGTCGTTCTCCAGCACACAAGCATCTGAACTGCAAACAAAGTGGGTCTCTTCGATCGCGGCGACATCCACGCCAAAGGACAAGAGATCACGGAGCAGGCGAACTGCCTTACCCTGATCCCTCAAGCCCTACACATTCAGAGTTGCTAACTTGATTGAAATCTTTTAAGTCTGAAACGATAGAAAAGGAAAATGCAATTCACCTATTCACATACAGGGCGGAAGTCTGCGTCTATGAGGACGCCGACGGATTGTCCTAGGCTCCCTATACACATCACTGACGTCATCTGTCCTTCCAGGAGAATTCCGCCGACGTCCGTGGGGTACATTAGTTTTAGGCACCTATATAGTGAGGGATGGATCAAAACAGGGACCCACCCAACACAATACTGTTTCAATTTCTTTAAATACGGTGTCTCCATCTCTGCCTTTCTTATATTTGGGAAGGAGTTCTTAACTTCTTCTAAATGGTTACACACTTTGAGATGCCCCCCCCCCCCGTGACGCTCACGCAGGTGATTACACCTGGGGCTTTTGGGAAGTTGCGTGGATCTTCTACTGTTTTCCCATCCACCGACGTCATTTTCAATAAGAGACCCAATTTAGCCCTTTTCTGGCTAGACATGCCGCTCTTAAATTCCTCCTTGTTCAATCTGCATTTTGTTTCGGGACCAGAGAACATTTTTTCTTTTGTGTTTTTTCTCCCTGGAAGGGTGGGGAGGGGAAGATGTTGACGAGTGAGGTGGTGTTGAAATGGAACTGAGGGAAGAGTTTGAGGGAGTGGGGGATGGAGAACGGGAAGGGGAAGAAGGGAGGCTCCTTGCCTTTGTTACCTTAACAGTGTCTTTCGGAGAAGCCGGGACGGATAGGGACCTGATTTTGTCCATGACTCTACCCGCCCTACTACGACCTGAGTGTCTTTGAGATGTTGTCTCCTCCTCCTCTTACTCCTCTCTGCTTCTTTTTAGGCAGGATGCCCGAGGTGGAGGCATTTCATACCTCCATATCAGTTTCTTTCCCTTGCTGCTACTCCTGCTGTTTTTTGCTGCTGCGGCTGATATTGTTGCTGCTGCAGTTTCTGCTGTTGTTGCTGCTGCTTCTTTTTCTCTCCCCTTTGTGTCTGCTTTTGTTTTGGCGCCTCCGTCTGTTGCACCACCTTCTCTGTCTTTTGTTCTTGTGGCACCTTCTTTGACCGCGGCTCTGGTGATTGTTGCTGCTTCTCTACAGAGTCCTCCCTTTTTTTGGCTGGGGGGAAGGCACATTCTTTGTTTTTTTACCCCCTCCTACCACTTTCCAGCCACCATCGGTGTCTTTTTGGGCTACTTCTTCTATTGGGGGGGGGTGTTGCGACTACTGCTGCTGTTGTTTTTGCTGGTGTGGGCTGAGTTGTAGTTGGAGGACGTTTAGTTGGGCACTCCTTAGCCATGTGCCCAGACCAACAGTATGGCCTTCGGCCCTCCACTACTACCAACATCCTCCTTTCTCTGCACAGTAGGATATTGAGGATCTCTCCAATGCTTCATCGCGTTAACGTGATCTGCAACTCAACGTCACCCGTTGCAATCCCCGATTTTCTAACTATTGCTTCCACCTCCTCGACCCTGCCAAACTTTGAGAAGAATGCTCCTATTCTATTTTCGGAGACATCTACGGGCACCTCATGGACGGTAATCCTTGTCTTATGGGTGCCCATGTACTCCGTTTGTAACCTGAGGTTCTTGGTAGTTAAAATACTTCCTGCCATTTGCTTGGCCTCCTGCTCTGTTGGAAGGAGAATATCCCATATGGCGTTTGTTCTTCTTGCCAGAACAGTTGGTGTAATTTTCAAGGTCTTTAGGACCTCTTCCATTGTTTCCCAGTTAATTTACGACTTTTTATATCGGAAGCGAGCAGGGATACTGTTCTCGTATTTACGGCCTTAAATGCCTCTTCAATAGTAAAGGAATTCATTTTCCTTAAACGTATCTTTGAATATGTTCCTCTGTTCGTCATAATATTCCGCGTTTATTTCTTAGGTCTGTCTTCCCAGCAGGCACCTTAAGACACCGGCGGTGTTGTATTAGAAATGTTCTCGTCGCTCATGATGGCTCGAATCGACCACCACGACCGACCAAATAACCAGTTGTTTTCTTTTTCTTTTCTTTTTTTAAAAATTATTTCATCAACGGAAACAATGTCCAGTACAAACAAAAAATAAAAGGAAAGAAAAACGTGGACAACCAAGGACAATAAACAATTCAAACAAATACGAAAAATGTAAACAAAAAAAGTGGGGAGGGCAAAAATACAGCAAAGGAAATAAATAAAAAAGAGAAGAGAACAAAATGCACAAATGTGTGAACAAATAAGCAGAAAAGAAAAACTGAAAAAAGTCCAAAAGGTTTTTCGCAAAAATAAAATTAAAAATAAAACACTTATAGATTTAAATGCTCGTCAAATCTTTCGCCAAAAAATGGTCACCACTCAGTAACGACACAACTGGACAACTCCAGGTCGCAGCAAGGATATCTAGCTATAGCCCACGGGGGTTGCATGTGGCACAAGGCCGGGTTTAACGTGGGTTTTCCGAGCCCGTAGGCCTGTCAAAAATATTCCCTATTTAAACCCGTAAAAACGGGTTTAGGGTCAGTCTATCTCCCCAAACGAGCATCTGCCCTTTGGCAGAGCCTCGTCCGGGTTCCTCTCTGCCCGAAGGCAGAGCTTTCGACTGAATAGCTTGAACAGGTCGCAGCTAGTAATACTTAGCAAGCCCCCCCCCACACACACACACACGAGGCTTACAATGTGGTACAAGGCCGGATTTAACGTGGGTTTTTCGAGTCCGTAGGCTCGGTCAAAAATAATCCCTTCGAACACGTATAAACGGGTTCAGGGTCAGTCTACCTCCCCGAACGAGACTGTCCTTCGGTTGAGCCTCGTTTGAGTTCCTCTCTGCCAGAAGGCAGAGAGTTCGACCATCTAGCTGGAACAGGTTGCAGCCAGTCGTTATTTACTTGCCACCCCATGAGGGTAAGATGTGGCACAAGGCCAAGTTTTACGTGGGTATTCCGAGTCCGTAGGCTCGGCCAAAAAATGCCCGTAGAAACTGTAAAAACAGAATCGGGTTGGTCAACCTCCCCGAACGAGACTCTGCCTTTCGGCGGAGCCTCGTCCGAGTTCTTCTCTGTCCGAAGGCAGAGAGTTCGACCGTCTTGCTGAAACAGGTCGCAGCCAGTTTCTATCGTCCGTTGACTTACAGATATTTATAGGCAGTTACTACCAATAGTGGTCACTCATGGGGGTGACAGGTTTTCCATTACATCATTTTTAGCACTGGTATTAGTTTTAGTACTTGCTATGTACAGAAAGTGGAAAGAAAACACTTATTCCATTAAAGGGTGGGAGCACCACGTGGAATTAAATTTTAGGTTTGCCCAGAGAAAAAGTCTTTTCGCTATTACAAGCTGGTGTTAAGCGAAGTGAAGGTGAGTGAATCTAACAGAAAAAATGGATAAGCTATCTAACTCGATAGATAGGCAGTTAAATAGAAGATTATCACACCCGGAGACCGAAACGGAACACTCCATTAAAGTAAAAATGTTTCATGCATAGATGTAGTTGTTTAACAAACTACACATTCAAGATGGGGACAGTGGAAAAAAGGAACTTTACAATTACTGATCATCCTTAAGTGAGAAAAGGAAGGAATGATTGCCATGATGATGCATACATATGTTTTGTAAAAACAAATGGAAGGTGGTATAGTGGATGTAAGTCAAAGGAGAAAATGTAAGCGATTGTTCCTTCCGATTTCAGTAAATTGCCCGACAGGAGGAAACGAAGCAATTGTAACATTGCCGTCTGGTGAATAATCGGCCAGCTGTCTGCCCGGCCGCTCAGGTCTTCAAGTAGCAATTAGTGCTAAAACATCATCGTCAGACGATTAATAATTTAGACGTGGTTAGAAAGGCAGGACTCACTAATGCCTCTTTACACTACTGTACATTAATGAAAGATTTTGCTCTTTATAAAAAAAAATTCTTTCTTTCTTTCTTTCTTTCATGAAGATTTAAAAAAAATATTTCTTCGTTTTTCTTTCTTCCTTTCTTTGTTTTTAGTTCTTTTTTGCATTGCTTTATGGTTCTTATATTTTTAATTTACTATCATTGATTCAATTTTTATTCTTTCTTTCTTTTTTTCCGAATTGTTCTTTTTTTATTTGATTACTCATTACTACATTACATTATTTTCTGTTTATTTCATTTTTTATTCTCTTCTTTTTAATTTCAATTTGTTTTTTTTTGTTTAAAAGACATTTTATATCACGAATTACACTTTAACATCTCTATTCTTTAGCAACTGATTTGCCTTTTTCTTTTTCCATTCATTCTTTTCTGCTGCTTTTTACTCTTTTTATCCATAGTTTCCTTTATTCTACAAACCACGCATATACATTATTTACAAGAATTATATATATATATATATATATATATATATATATATATGTGTGTGTGTGTGTGTATATATATGCATATATATGTACATATATATGTATATATATATATATATATATATATATATATATATATATATATATATATATATATATATATATATATGTATCGAAGCAATCTGAAGTTCGATTCTCGGTCGTGGATGCGCACTTCTGATGAGTCCCAGATAGGACGAAACGGCCGTCCACTGATTTCTGCGTTCTGTTGAGGATTCTAAGCTCGACGAATTACTATAATATATATATATATATATATTTAGGCAGCAATTTTTCATTGATGCATGTTTCATTAAATAATATAGACAAGTGTTGTCTATTTATTTCATGTAAATTCTTTTCATATCGTCTGATAAGCTTAATAACATTATCATTGAAAGACGAAAGGAAATCACCATATTGATACAATTTTAAATCTAATCTAAGCTTTCGGCTTACATAAGCCATTATCAAAGATGACAATTACATTCCAATATATCAAACAATACATGGACGAAACAATGATGATAGTCTGTTTTTGTTGCATGAAACATTTCAAAGCAACGACAAACTCGTGTATACGAGAAGCGGAAGCAAATATAGCATCGCAGTTTAAAATAAATAGACAAAACTTGTCTATATTATTTAATGAAATATGCATCAATATATATATATATATATGTATATATATATATATATATATATATATATATATATATATATATATATATATATATATATATATATATAATATAAAAGGCTAATCCAATTCAGACCCGAAGAATTGGATCGTGAGTACCATTCCAATGCAATAAATTATAAACATGGAATATTAGTGTTTGAGCCTTTTATACTATATTCTTACTCTGTCCTGGACATTGAGTTCTACCTGGATTCTATCCTCTTGCGAAATTTTTTAAATAAGTATATATATATTTATATATTTTATATATATATATATATATATATATATATATATATATATATATTATACATTGACCACTGATATTATATATATATATATATATATATATATATATATATATATATATATATATATATATATCCGTTCTGGGTATAACCATAAACTACATCAACGTCTAGGGTAAGACGATAAACTACGTCCAACAGAAAGTCCGCTGATCAGGAGATATTAAGGAGCATGGAAACACCTTGTAATTGCTGGTGTTCGCAGGTCCACCCTCACCCCCGGAGTTAGCACCCGTTAGGGTCCCAGTTATGGCCAAATAGTTAACCCCGAAACTGAGATAAAAATCACTATGAATGTGTAACAAATAGGTTTTAATATCAGAAATAATTTGTAAAAAAACTATTAGCAGAAATAAATTTTTGAAGAAAAAAACTTTTACCAGAAATATATTTTTGAAACAAAATATTACCAGCGATACATTTTTATAGAAAAAAATATTATGAGAAGTAGATTTTTGACAAAACAAAATATGAAGAAAAAGTTGTTGCACTAAATAACCCATGAGGTTGATATATAAATTCCGTAAAACAAAACAAACAAAATATATATATATATATATATATATATATATATATATATATATAAGATATATTGATAAGATTTTCTGTTTCACTGAAGCGGCAGTTAAAAACATAAGAGCCTACTTTGAAAATTTATAAGTCTAATATTCTTTAGTGTATCGAATATTGAAGCCACATCTAATTTACTGATTCTACTATATGTCTCGGGCCCGTCGACAATATCCCAAAGAGAATCGGCAATGTTAATGGTCCTGACATGGCATCTCGGCTTCAATCCTTTTCCCACGACCGTAACGTGGTTTCCCTTTGCCTCTTATAGAAATGTTTTCCCTAAAATTATTCTGATTAGCTTTTATCGTTGTTACCCCGACTTCAGGAATTTAAGCACAGTGCCAAACTGTTAAGTAAGTATCATAATTTTACTGTTGAAATTGCTAGTTATAACCATAAATTCTATACCAATTCCTTCCTCTTTCATTCTCCTTGTTTATGGAACACCCTTTCCTGCTTTCCAATCAAGTCCGATATTGAAAAATCTAAATGAAATGTCAAAGGTCATCGTCTGAATCTTGTTCTTTTATTTTTCTCTCTGTTTATTTCGCTCTCAGTAACCCTTTGCCTTTTACTGCCTTTTATTGCCTTTCTTGGAGTGAAATTATTAAAAACATTGCTATATTGAATTTGGAATAATAAAGAAATGAAGATGAAAAGTTGAACCAATAATAAGGAGAAACAAAAAGAAAATGTTTAGACTAATGTTTATTAAAATAAATTGACACGAAAAAACAGAAGACAAGAAGATATGAGTAAGATGTCTTTAAGTCCACTTAGTAAAAATAACACCACAAATAATACAAACTAAACAAAAATTGTTACCAAAAATGAAAAAAGCAAAAGGAGACAAAAAGACGGAAGATTGTGTAGGGTAAGGAGATTTTGAATTTTCTCCATTGCCCCACTCATGAAAGGCCAAAAAAGCAATCAAGAAGAAGCGTCCGAGCGACTAATGATTCATTGAATAAAAAAATCTATAAAGAAAATGGTAAAATGCCAAGCAGACGCCCTTCGGAACGTTTCTACTAGCCAACCCTAACCCCAGACAGTAACAGCGCTTCTAGCTTCCCTACAATCTTAATGATTTCCCTCTCCTTACACTAGTAGCCTTTATCACATCAGGTCTCGAACTGAACATTTTATAACATTAGTCAAACAAACATTGGTTTTATGTTCTCATTTTTGTTAATCCAAATTCTTTCCCAGACCTTGGCTTGCCTGGTCCTGGGCCCAACCTCAAATTCCAGAAACTACACCATTAAACCTCAGAGAAGGACAGGTTCGTTTTTGATTCAACGTACCAACCTAACTTCACGCTCATCTCCGCTTTTGGGAAGGCTTCGAGCATTCATTTATTTTCTTTCTCTTTCAACGACAGACGATAATGAAGAAAATTAAAAACTTTGAAAGATAATTATAATTAAGTACGAAACAAAAGTCATGAAAGAAATCATCTTTGTCACGAGACTGAAGATGTGGTTCGAAGATATAAGCGCACCATTTTTTAAAATTAAAGTAATTAAATTCAAATTACCTTCCGCACAGAGACCATGCCCAGGTTCATATTAAGATAGTCCCAATTGAGTAGTAATCAATGTTATTCTCACTCTAAATATATTTAATTTCAAAAGATGAATGATAGACAATGTGGTAAATACGAAGCAGCCGAATAGCCATCAATATGGAAAATAGAATTGCCTAAAACGAGTTCAAGTTGTAGACGATGCTAGCTTCATAGGGAAAATCATTCCAAGAAAGGCGTGAATCTTTGAAGGTGTCTCTTTGCAGACAAAATCATACGATAAGTTGAGAAGGAATAAATTAGGCGATTGAGAACAGAATTCTTCTTTCTATACGCCGTGTCCTTTCATGGCACTCCACCTCCCTCTATCCCTTGCAGCTCTCAACAAGTTCCTTCAATTTGCCACTCCCCCAGGTCACGCTCTCTCATACACTTGCTTACGCAGCTAGGTTATGTCTTTTCTCATCTCTCTTTCACTCTATTCGACCCATGAGTATCAGATTCTCCAGGCCTCCCCTTCTTCATTATGTGTACCAGGAACTTTAGCTGCCTTTTCCTGATGTTAAGTATAAGCCTCCTCCTTGTTTACATCCTCTCTAAGACTTCATCGTTGCTCACATTCTCGGTCTATGATATCCTTAGCATCCTTCTGTAGAACCACATGTACGCCACCTAGAGTCTCTTCTTCATCTTTGAAGAAATCGTCACACATTCGCAAAGAAAGATAGATATCACGTAACAGCTCAGTATTCTCTTCGTTATCAAAGAGAACAGAATAATTGAAATTAAAACCAGAGAACTGAATAGTTTACCTTAGAATTGGACCCTATGTGTCGAGTAATGAATGTTACAAAATAATATTTTATCCCTATTTTAACAGTAGCTCAGGTTTTGTAAAACTACATAACCGATATTTTTTACAGTAAATTTCACCCTGTGCAAGGCCGGGGCCCACACGAGGTAGGGGGGATTACATTAAGGGCTAGTTTATGCGAATAAGAGCGGAAGGAAGCGGTTAAGATTATAGTGATCCGTGAGACACCCGTTTTGGAGTCTGTTCAACAGTGTAGTGGTTCGTGGGAACAAGCTGTTCGAGTAGATCATACTTCTTATCTATGGATACAGAAGTCCTAGCCGCGAGGATTAGACCTGTCGGAACAAAGGATTGTAGTTCGCCCGATCACTTTCCATGGAATTAGCGATAGAGCCGCGAGAGGCTCTCCACATCCCGCCTGCGAGAGAGAGAGTTTGGAGAGTGGAAAATAATTAGTCACCCACAAAGACTCGGAGACACCTTTGAACTCTATCAAGGTGTTGTATATCTTCAGGACGTGAGCAATCATTGTTCTGCATGATTTACTATCGTCTGTAGCTCTAAGGAATGGGTGACAATTTACTATCGTTCTTCGTTCACGGTCTGCCCACCCAATACAGAAACTTGTTCGATAAGTTACTTTCTAATTTACACATGCCTTTGTGAAATTCTCTAAGTTCTCGTTGCTCATCATGTGTTCAAAAAATTCTTATTCTAAGTGCAAGTGTCATTTTCTTCCCATTTTACTTGAGATTTCATCACTGGTACAGGTGTTCGGTCCATGAAACTATCGGCATTTTTCTGAAGAAGCATATCTTTGTTGATTGAAGTCTCCCTTTTATCAGTGATTTAATTTAGAAACGAGAATTGATATTACATGATTTTCAATGTGATTTTCTTTGTTTTCAACAACGAAATTGTGTAGCATTTAATGCCAGAAACGAGGATTGATATTACATTCTTTTCAACGTTATTTTTGTTTTTGTTTTCAACGACGTTTTTCTGTTTCTTAATACTTTGTTAAACTTTAGGAAGGCATCTTTCCTCTACTTCAATGCGACTTCGGCTTTCAGTGTCACATTTTTCATAGTCCGTTTTAAAACTTCTCATATAGTTAAAAGTCTGTAAATTCTTTGTTATATGCATATAGCATTTTGGAATGCCCTTTTTTTACAATACGATCGACAAAATATTGATTTTCATTTAGCTTAGTACATCACGATACAAGGAATCAACTGTGGGCCACTATGTGTGAACGTAATTGACTTCAGTGGAAACGGGCAGTAAAGCAACCATTTGCTCTATATCGAAAATTCTTACATTGCAATATATACCTAAGTACAAGGCGATAAACATAAAAGGGCAGTCCCAAGAATTTCGATTGAGTTGTTTGAAATATGGTAACTAATTGTTTCATGATAAACACGAAATCGATATTTCATTTATTGTTCGAACTGGAATTCGATTAGCGAAAGAGGCATTGCAAAGGTTAAACAAATTACTACAAAACAGAAAAAAATCGTTAGTAACAAAGAAAATAGTACTGAATTATTATGTAATATCCACGGATGAGGACCATTTTGGAGGCAAGGATAATGTGGTTCTAGAGAAGGCTACTGAGAATCCCATGGACGGATGGGGTAAGCAACGAGAAAGTCGTAAAAACATGGCAACAAAAGATGCCATTTTCAAAAAAAAAGATACTTTTGGCCACATTATGAGGGCCTGGAAAGATTAAGCCTCACATAATATATGGAAGGCAAGAGAGATAGGTGAAGGCCGTGAGCCACCTATCTGACGAGCGAATGAATGGGCAATGGGAGAAACATTTCTAAGTGTTGCGCAAGATCGGAAGTTGTAGAGAGCGATGATCTCTCATGTTCTGAAGACCCATGGCACAGTAGAAAGATATTTACAGAAATCGTTCTCTGCCCACAGTCTGTTGCAAGAGGAGATTCGGTAAAATTTAAATTTTTTCTTTGCCGACAAAGACAGGCGTTTCTCTCACAAAGGAACCACTTGTTCAACAGAGAATCCCAAAGAGAAATTTAAAGAAGGATGCCGTAATTACGAATTACGAATTCACATTGACTCTCAGAAAATACAGACAAAGCTTTTTACCCATTTCAGTTAAGATGTTGAAAGCTGTGTTTCTGTACACACTTTTCCGTAATTACTGTCTGAATTTCTTGGATGAAGACTTATTATTTTCACTATTGTCCTCATCCTTGTTGCTGTTATCACAACGTTACGGCCCTTGTGTCCTTTGACCTTCATCAGGTATTTGTCGATTTGAGCAACCTTAACATACGGGGTAGACTGTTCTCCTTCCACTGCACATGCCCAACGATATCTCCTCTAGTTCTTCCCTTTAGTACGGCTCAGTTATTGCTCACTCTTTGTCCACTGCGTATAGGTAGACACATGATGAGCAATAACTAAGCAGTACTACAAATCAGAACTAGACAATATATCTGTAGACATCATCGGTGAAAAGAGAACACTCTACAAACTTAGATTAAAGAACGAGCTTAGTGCGTAATTTCTGTAGGTTACTCGGGTCGACATAATCGTGATAATGACCTGAGGTCATAACGGGCGAATCCTTGCGATAACAACAACAAAAATGATGACAATAGTGCCTAAGTAAGTAATGTAAGTAATATAACTACTCATCCCAGAATGTCAGTCAAAAATTACGAGAAAAAATTTACTGATATATAGGAGGATTGCATAAGAGTTGAACATTCTTAATTTTGCTTTCATGAACATTTTCTTCTTTCTTAATATTGTGCTTATTCGCTAGAAGGCACATTTGGGATGAGGTGTTATCATTATGTGCACGATTTACATGCGAATTACTGCCTTCAGGTTTGCTGTTGTTATCCCAAGGATTCGGAAGTTTTACTCTATGTTACCACGTGTATATCGATCCGTTTAATATACAAAAGATACCCAGTTGAACCTTACATTTCTTCCCGTCCAGTTCTTAGTTTCAGTATGTCTCAGTTATTGCTCGCTTTGTTTCTGCTGAAGACTTACGGCCACATTACGTTGAAACACCGGTTTCCGTACAATCACTGAAGTTAAGCAATGTCGATCCTGGTCAGTACCCAGGTGAATGGCCGCTTGGGAACACCAAGTGCTTGGATTTGCGGTTGGTGTAACAGATAATGACTTGTAATTATTAATTCACGAACCCACACTTTATGGGTTATTTAATGCCGAGAACATTTTTAGAATAGATTCGTATGAATAGAACATGTATTCACTGGTTTAGATTGGTTTGGTTTATTTTGTTTTACGGCATATCAACCTCAATGGGTTATTTAATGCCGACAACATTTTTAGGATAGATTCGTATGAATAGAATATGTATTTTTTGGTTTAGATTGGTTTGGTTTATTTTTTTTATGGCATACCAACCTCAATGTGTTATTTAATGCCAACAACATTTTTTATTGCTGGTAATATTTTGTTATGTTTAACATCTGTTTCTGGTAATATTTTTCCGTTAAAAATTGTATTGCTGGTAATAACTTTTTTTCAAAAAAGAATTGCTGGTAAAAGTTAACTATTTGCCCTTAGCTGGGATCCTAACAGGCGCTACCACTCTGGAACACCAGCAATTAAGAAGTGGTTCCACGCTCGTCAAGCCTCCTGATCAGAGGCATTGCTGCTGTATGTAGTTTATCGTCTTACCCTGGACGTGGATGTAGTTTAACGTCTTACCTAGGACGATCTATGTTAATTGGATCGATATATTCCTGATGAAAGCCGGACGTTACAAATGCCGAAACGTTGTGATAATAATTATTCTTCTTGTCCTTTTTAGTACGAGAATAGTCGACATGTGCATATTGTAAATAATATTTTTTCATGTTTTTGATTTCTTGTAAGGAATCTATTTTTAAATGCACAATGGCCAGAACTTTTTCAATGCCATTCAAGAATAGAAAAAAATACTATTGTTTAATAGCTCACCGATGGTCATTTACTTCAGGAACATTCTGATCTCACTTTATATCTGTTACTTTTATATGGTCCAGTTCCCCACGCGTAACATGTTAGTAATTATTAAAGTGTATTTAAACATATCGAATTAAGGGCTTCATAATATATATAGTGTATATAATCTTCCATTAAGGAAGAATATTGAATTCGAATTTTACATTTTTTTAGCTATTTTCCCTCTATAAATGATGTTTTATCTTTGAGATACGCTTTAACGATTGAGTAAATGAAGAGAAAAAATCGCATCCGATCACGTGGTTGTTATGCTGCAATAAAGCATTCAATTGGGGAAAGAATATGAATAATATTGAAAATTATTAATGAAAAAACTTTACCAGAGGACGTTGTTCAAAATTAAACATTTATTGCATTAATTCAGCTGAGTCTGGCACTAATTGAGAATTGAAGTTCTTACCCTCATATTTACAGAGGACTGCTCCAAGATACTGCGGTGGCTAAGGCACTAGTGCCATCTTATACTTTGGAAGTTTAGTATTGATGCCATTTGCATCAGATCCATTTTAATGTTTTAATTCAAACTGCAAAATTTCTCTACATTCCATGTTCTATTCCTTTCTTTTGGTCTTTCTTTTTTCGTATTTTTATCTACATTTCTTTCTTCCATTTTATTTGAATTTTTTTTTGGGGGGGGGGTGTTTTTATTTCTTCTTCGCTTCTTTCTTTCTTCCATACTTGACAATTCTAATTTTCGTTTCATTTTTTATATTTTATATGAAATTTTTCAACTTTTTCATTCATGCTTTTTCTTTCTTTCTCCTTTAAAACCGTTTACTTTTGTTTGTTTGTTTCTTTCTTTGTTTCTTGCTGTCTTTTTTCATTTCTTTTTTTTACTCTTGTATTACTTTCTGACTTGCTACTTTCTTCTTTAATGTTTTCGTCTTCATGTCTTTTATTTCATCTGTATTTTCTTTCTTTCTTTTCTCCTTATTTGACATTGTTCACTATTGGTTTCTTTCTTTCTTTCTTTCTTTCTTTTGACTCTTGTATTTCTTTCTGATTTGTTTCTTTCTTCGTTCATGTTTTCATCTTCACGTCTTTTATCTCATCTCCATTTTCTTTCTCTCTTTTCTCATTTGGATATTTTAGTTATTGCTTCCATTCTTTCTTTCTCTTTCTCTGGTCCCGTTTCTTCCATTGCTTGCTTTGATTTCCTTTCTTTCTTTCTTTCTTTCTTTCTTTCTTTCTTTCTTTCTTTCTTTCTTTCTTTCTTTCTTTCTCTTTCTCTGGCCGGTTTCTTCCATTGCTTCCTTTGATTTAATTTCTTTCTTTGTTTCTTTCTTTTTCTCTGGCCCGTTTCTTCCATTGCTTCCTTTGATTTTCTTTCTTTCTTTCTTTCTTTCTTTCTTTCTTTTTTCTTTCTTTCTTTCTTTCTCTTTCTCTGGTCCGTTTCTTCCATTGCTTCCTTTGATTTCCTTTCTTCCTTTCTTTCTTCCTTTCTTTCTTTCTTTCTTTCTTTCTTTCTTTCTTTCTTTCTTTCTTTCTTTCTTTCTTTCTTTCTTTTGCCTGTTGTAATTCTTCCTTTTCCATCCAGCGACATATCATACCGCCTTTTTATTATTTTTCTTTTTTCTTTCCCATTTCCCTTTTGATTTATCTTTTTTATTTCTTTTTTTCCATTTTCCTTCGTTGCATCTTCTTTGATTACCCATTTGCCTTTCATTTTTCCAATTTTAGCCAACCTAACTTGACTTATCTCCTTTCACGTTTCTCCTTTCCTCCCACTCACCAGTCTTTCGCATCGTCTTTTGTCTTCTTATTCTACACTCAGTGTGGAACTGTCCATTAATTTTTGACCGACTTCAACTATTTAATCTGCCCACGACCCAGAAAGAACGGATTCGCTGAGTTGTATCAATTTTACACAATTGCATTTGTTTCGGCTTGACGGATGCCCGAATTGTCCCCTTTTTTGGATTTACTTCAGTTACGGTTCATCTGGCGTTTTGAGCTTTTCCTGAATCAAATAGATTCACACATCGTTCAGGAGGTTCTTTGTGTTGTCCATCTGGTGATTTCACCTTTGACACAAATGAGTAATCCATTCTATTGTAGCTCTTTAATTTTCGCTCTTGAAATCTTCTTCCTGTTATTGAGTGATTTCGTTTGCCAACACTGATCCGTTTTAGCCTGGGGCTTCTTTCTTCTGTCGTTATCTCCCTTTTTTCCTTCTTTCTTTCCGATATTTCTTCATTATTTTTCTGTTTACCTTCATATAAGCATCTTCATTTCCTGTATATTGTGTTTGCTTTTCTTTATTCTCTTTCCTCATTGTTCTTATTATATTCTTTCTTTTTTGCTTCAGACGAATTTCGCACGTGTATTTATTGTCATTTTTTCCTAGTTACTTTCTTGCTTTGCTTTCATATTCTTTCATTGTTTCTTCCTTTCTTCCTTGTTCCGTCTTTTCTTTTTCTTCTCATAATTCATTCTTTTTTTTCTTTTGTTACTTTTTAAAAATGTCTATCTCTGAAATGCTCCGCTTTGTAGAAAGAAGAATAGTATGATGATTTCCATTTTCTGGTATCAAATGATTTGATACCTTTCTTTGCGTTAGAGACAAACATCCTTCATAAATATCAATTATATTTACTTAAAGCTGACAGGAAAACATGGAGAGCTATGATCATCCATCTCCTGAAGGGACACCGTACATAAATAATGATAAGTACTGATCCAAGCGATAAGTCGAATAAATCAATAATTTCGAACATCAAAGCTTCTTACTCAGAATTTTAGAGATTTTTGTTGACAGATCGCGACATTTTTAAAGCAATTCACCCCAAGCAAGGCGGGAGTACCACTAGCACGCAAGGGGTTACAGAAGATTGAGAACAAGAGTAAAGAGGCGTGTTTGAGGAAAGGATACAGAGTAGGACGGGGAACACGATCAAGGTATCAATAAGTGTCGATTGACATTACACTTGAATATTTGAAGATTATAGTTATCAGGGAAGCAAGCAAGAGGAAGGGAGTTCCACAGACGGGAAGTGCGAGAGAATAAGCTGTCTGAGTAGAAGAGACGGTTATATTTAAACGTTTCGGCAGTGAAAAGGTGAGGCCGAGAAGCCAGCCTAGTAGCTCGTTTAAATTCATACAGTTTGGGAACCAGCGAAAGTAGCTCGTTACAACAGTTTCCGTGAAAATACTTGTAGAAGAGACAGACAGAAGCCACGGCACATCTGCGAGAAAGCGATGAGATGAAATTTAAATTGTTATTATTGAATTATTCCAAAATTTTAATACATCAGCAGATAGCTATTAATGTGACCAACAGAGAACAAATAGTTATTAATTAAAACAATTAATAATTACTGTATAATCTTATCCACAATTACATGTACAAGAATTTCATAATAGAGCTATTAGTGATATGTTACAATGCTTATTACCTAAACAATAATAATACTGCATATTTTTAAGCATTAAAGTATATTTAATCACATCTCCTTCATAACTGATGCGATCTTTGAATAAAATCTATCTTAACTGGAAAAGAACTATTATTATTAAAAATACATATCTCATACGGAAAATCTAAGGTACATCAAGAAAAAATCCATTACATATGTCATATATAAAAACTTATATATGAAATCTATTATATATCCTGAAAAACGTCTTATATATCTCATATATAAAATAATTTTTATATATCTCATACATGAAATGTATTATATATCTTCTTCTTCTTCTTCTTCTTCTTCTTCTTCTTCTTCTTCTTCTTCTTCTTCTTCTTCTTCTTCTACGTTTTCGTCGTGCCGTAGCTCTCTACAAGTTTTGTCCTTTGTCGCTCTTAATAAATTTCGTAGTTTGTTATCTCTCCTAATCTTTGTTCCGCAAAGATATGATTTTGAATAGTTGATAGCACTTGCACAAGCTCTTTAGGTAGGTTATGCACTGTTTTCCAATGTCTCTCTTACCTTCAATCTGTACTTTGGATATCAAATTTTCCAAGCCCTCTTTCCTTATTACGTACACTAGAAATTTCAACTCTCTCTTTCTGTTGTTAAATATAAGTCTCCTTTTTGTTTCTATCTTCTCTAAAAGTTCGCCATTTGCTCACATGCATTCTTCTTTAGTACCACAGTTCTGTTGCATCACGTTTCTTCTTAAGTTTTGAGGAGATTGTCCAGCATTCAGAGCCATATAGGAGGATGACGAATTTGTCTGTTTCTTAATAATTTGCTTTTCTTTAAGGAAGCCATCTTTCTCTATCCCAATGCATCTCCTGATTTAAGTGTCGGACTTCCCGTCCTCTGTTAAAACACTTCATTTAATATTTAAATTTTTGTACTTGATTGGTTTATGTATCTCCAATTTGTAATTTCCATGTTGGGTTATTCCTTTTAATAACAAGTATGCATTCCGTCTTCTTGCAATTGATGCTTAGTCCTTTCTTCTCGCTTTCCTTGATTCCCTTCTGCAAGTCTTTCTTTAGTTGCCTTTATGGTTCTGATATTAACACTATGCCATCGGCATATTTTATTGAAATTGTGGCCGCCAATAATGAACTTTGGAAGGCCCTTTAATATACTTACAATCGGCTCCTTGTATACTAATTAAATATCTTTCTTATTTAAATTATTCGGACTATTGACCTTATCTTTGTCGCCATATTTATTACAACGTTTCGGCCGTTATACGCTCCGGCCTACTTCAGGTAGTTGGAAAGTCGAACCGAACCCTTTATTTCGCTCACTGGGGTAGTCTGTTCTTGAAGAAGGCCGGGGCGTATAACGGCCGAAACGTTGTAATAAATATGGCTACAAAGATGAGGAAAATAGTCCGAATAATGTAAATAATGTACATAATACCTCATCTCAGAAATATAGACAGATACTAAATATCTTTCTATTTTATAAACTGTATCACATTTCTCTCTATTTTTTTAAAATTTTTACTAAACTTATCTCCGATACGTATGTAGGAGGTTTGCTGCTAGTATCGGTTCTGCAATCTTATAGTATCTTACCCTAATATATCAAAGTAACCTCACCGGTTCCATAATTTTTGCGATGTACTTTAGTAAACGCTTCTGCATTTGTATTTAGCTCTCTGACATCATTCTGAGAATAAATATTGCATTCCTTGTTACAGTGTAGTTACCGAACCCGAACTGACTTTATCCTATTTCCGGCCTGATTCTACCGCAAGCTCTATTTATCAGAATTCCAATGGTAAGTATTTTTATGCCTCATTAGGCTGGTTGTCTGATGCAGTTCACATTCTTTTACCTTTGGCTTCTTAGGTAGTTCTATGAAAATAGATCAAGTTAGGTCTTCCGGTATCTCACCTCTGTTATATATTTTATTAAATTTTGTATATTATTATTATTATCATTGTATATTTTATAGGGAAAACCAATTGATAAAACTGTTTCCAGTAAATGTTAAATGATTTTTCCTTTAATTTTGCTTCAGGATAATAATTTAATTTAATATAGAGTATCATAAATGTTCGATATGAACAATATAAAACAGTCTCCATCATACTTTCTCCTACAATTTATGAAAGGAAGGTCTTCCGGTATCTCACCTCTGTTATATATTTTATTAAATTTTGTATATTATTATTATCATTATATATTTTATAGGGAAAACCAATTGATAAAACTGTTTCCAGTAAATGTTAAATGATTTTTCCTTTAATTTTGCTTCAGGATAATAATTTACTTTAATATAGAGTATCATAAATGTTCGATATGAACAATATAGAACAGTCTCCATCATACTTTCTCCTACAATTTATGAAAGGAACTCTTCATAATGATGCATTAAATCAAAACTTATAAAGTTCTTCACTTTTCAATATTTACCATGTGACGCCATTAGGCAAATAATCTTATCAAGCGAAATTTAAAATTGCCAAAGTTCGCTCGCAAAAACTTTACTATTTCCAGTATTTTGTTCGGAAACTGACCGTTGAATGTTTTTCTTTGCAACAGTACACTGACCTTTTGGCTGGCATTATTTTCGACATTGAACTGCTTTTTTTTTTACTGCAAAGAAATAAAAACAAAAGCAAAACTTTTCGAATAATGCCGTCATAAGCAATGTCATTACTCCTCCCGTTTTTCGAACTTATATTCGTCACTTCATTAGCCTTAATGCAATGTTTTGTCTTTGTCGCTCTTTGACTGCAATGTAATGATAAAACCGGCAACGATTAGATTATTAACCGCAACAACACGTGCAAAGATGATAACGACTTATCTAAGAGTTTCAGACAAGAACTAACCCGTTTATCTGCAAGTTTATTCTGTGGGGAAATAGGGAAATATCATTAGACGTACTTAGCGTAATACACTTATCAGCGCGGCTTGACCAAAACGGGTCAGAGCTGACGTGATCAACCGACATGTCTCTCATATTCAGTAAACTGACAGAATTAATGGATGACGCTTGACCAATTAAGTATCCGTCACAGAATCACGTGACTTTAAACTTTATGAGGAATCAGGTGACTAATGAAACGTCGTCAGGTGCTGGAATAAATTTCGGCGAGGAACTACCAGTAAGAATTTTAGTCGCTGTTCTTTTTTTTAAGTGTACACATATGTATGGAATAAGGATCCATTGTCCTTTCTTCGATCTGAAATAAGGGGAAATTTTGTTCGGACTCTTTTTCTCACGATATTCTACTGGGATCTCTTTTACAATTGTTTCTGTAGCAGCAAGAAGAATGAGGATTTATTATAGTAATTTTTATGCTTCCAATCTAATAAACTCGCTAGAGATAGTGATTTTCTAAGTGTAGCTTGTATGTGGCACAAAGCTGAAAGTAAGAGGCATCCAGTGAGGATCGAACTCACTACTCAATCGGAATTGTTCTCGCGAGACAACTTTGCTAACCATTACACCACCTCGAGGTTCCCAACTCGCTGGAGATATATGCATTGCACATAATCATTTCATGATAGTAAAATTTCAGTACAAACAATAAAAAAGTGTTTGCTAATGTAATTGTAAAATCAAAAAATATATATTTAAGCCCTCCAAACTTTCTTCAGACAATTGGATTCCTTATTCGTATTCTTGATATTACTACAACTTTCGAATCGCTTAATTTAAGCCAATGTCGGGTGTATAATACATAAAAACAAAGAACGGATTGATGGAAACGGTGTGGTAACAATATAAAAAAAAAACGAAGAAGTAATTCAGTTTTCCTAAAAAAACTTAAAAAATAATGATTCCTTACAGAGTTATAAATAAACATATAACTCATATTAGATTATTCTGATAATCAACGAACAAGAGAGCTGTTTCCATCATATAAAAACTCGGTACTCTTTCAAAAGTACAGAACGGAAACTCCGCGTTCTAACTCTGAAATCTATCGATACGTATTACGCAGCTACAAAAGATCCAATCGTACAGAGCCAGCCATTTGCATTTTATCCCCATTTATCATTGGCTTTCATTGCGGGCTCACCGTCGTAAATGTTCCTAATGGTATGCATCGTCGGTGTTTGCATGAAAAAGAAGATGAATAAAAAGAAAGAATGCAGTTAACGTGTCTTGTACATTTAAAATGTCTGGCTGGCTTAATGTTTGGAAAAACATTGAAGTTCACAGACCGTCGGCCTTTTAAAACGATACAGCGTTCCGCCATTGTTAGACTCTGATGAGTAACTTAAGTGGCATTATTCATCGATTTTCAGTAACGAATCAGACATTTCCATTTCCGTAGCCGCTTTTAAAAACGTGTTGAATTCGTCACGAATGAATGCCGCGTTATTCACAGATTAAGCCAAATCTATCGCGTCGACATCTTTAGGGGAACGAGTCACCTGCCTCAGCCGGCAAAGATGCCGACCCATTCAGGTATGCAACTTTGTAATATCATATTTGCGCATTTCATCTTTGTGCATTTTTTGTCTTTAACTCTACCTCTGAAAAAAACGGACACCTTTCTGATAGAAATTCTATTTTTTCAAATCATTTTTTTTGTCTTGTTTTATCCCTTTTTTTCATTGTTACGTCCGGTTCATCCAGATCTGGAAACGTCTCTCAAAATTTTAAAAACGATGTGTTATTAATATAAAAAGACCCTATGACGATATTTATCTCGTCTTTGTTTCCCTTTCAAGTGAGCTCTTTACTGATCCGAAAATTTCTATGCGAATTTTTCAAACACGAGAATGTTAGTAATATAAAATATTTCTAATGCAATTCCTTATTTTGGACGAGCCTAGTGAATATTGCGGGCACTATAGGTCAACACCTCTTAGATAAAAGACGCCTGAATGATGAATTAGACAACATGTATTTCTTTGATGGAATCTCTAACTGCAGAGATATGAGTTGTGCATGGTTGACTTGACGTATTATTGGTATTTTTATAGGTTGTTTACATGCTGGCAAAAGTGAACATCCCGACACTCGTAGAACCGGTTCTGGACGGCGATGTAGTACAAAATTTTACCAAGATTGATTTGGATTCAATGTAAGAACGAAAGTGGAAGAACATATCATGCTGTAAAGACAGAATGGTGCCGCCATTGGATTATTGGAATTGGTGTACACTTTCTACAAGACGACGAGCAAGCATACCTCTAGAATTCTATTTATTTCCAAACGCAGTCATCATAGTGATGTTTTAAGCGTAGCTCAGATGTGGCACAAGGCCCAAAGTATGAGGCATCCAGTGATTAACTCCCTATTCGTAATTGTTCTAGCGAAACAAGCTTGCTAACCATTACGCCACGCCGAGGTGGCCCATATATATATATATATATATATATATATATATATATATATATATATGTGTGTGTGTGTGTGTGCGTGTGTGTGTCTCTATGTGTGTGTGTGTATAGATAGATAGATAGATGGATAGATAGGTAGATAGATAGAAACGAAGATAGATTGCATTAGATGGATAGAATGTAGCGAATAATTGCGTCCGAAAATCTGTCAAATTAATGATAGTAATCAGTGGGGGGGTATTCTCTTTAGGTTTTCTGCTTTTAATCCAATAAACTCGCCCAAGAAAGTGATTTTCCAAGCATAGCTTGTATGTGGCACAAAGCCGAAAGTAAGAAGCACCTAGTGAGGATCGAACTCACTTCATATCAGATTGAGGGATGCAAAGATAGATTGATACCAAACTGAATATTCGAGAAATATTATTAGAGAAAATATGCGCCCTTCAGCAGGATTTGAACCTGCGTTCCCATAGAGAGGCGAAAATAGATAAATATACAGTTTAATAAGCAAATGGGAGGGGATGCTCAAATACGAGAGTTCACTAAAAATAATGTTTGAAAATTTGTGTTATATAAGAATAAAGTGTCGCCGCTGACACTTGAGTTTGAACATAAATCGCCAGTGAGCAAACACAGGCGATCCCATTATTGAATTCAAGTAGACCACGTGACCATAGAAGGAACGCATATATGCAGGAAGTATCTGACGACTAACGTCCTGCATTTCTAGTCTATACTATTTCTCTATTCGGATCACTATACGGATTACATTTCGAGCAAGTATTATCTAGCAAGTACTATTAGTGCGAGTGATATTCGAAGGCGTCTGACACCAGCATTGTTCAACGGCGTACTATAGTTGTATCTGCGATTACAAAGTCTCTACTACAGCGAGCATTGCGAAAGTGAAAACGAGTATTCGTTGGCAACACAAAAGTAGCAACGCGTGTTCGTTGACATCACAAAACATTGTCAGATTGATAAATAAGATTTCCATTCGTTTCTTTACAAATTGCTTTGTTTAAGTTAGGATACTAAACTGAGACAGATATGTCTATTTTATGTGTCGGAGAAAAGTGTGTTTAAAGGCTCTATTCAACTTATCTTAAAATATTTTTCAGCATCTTAAACCGACGCTTGGTAGATTTCCTTCTTAAAAATGAATACATAGATACCTCTGTACAAAAAGGTGGAGTACCAGGAATGCCGGGATGTATGGAGCATATAGGGGTCGTGTCGCAACTATTAAAAGAAGCGAAGAGAAATAGGGGCGATATAGCAATCGTGTGGTTAGATCTTAAAAACGCTTACGGATCAATACCACATAAACTAGTGGAAGCCGCTCTCCACCGCCATTATGTACCAAGCAAAATAACTGAATTAATTTCTGATTACTACAACAATTTCCAATTGAGAACATTATCAGAAAATACTGCGTCGGCATGGCATACATTGGAGAAAGGCATCATAACGGGATGTACAATCTCAGCGACCCTCTTCTGTTTAGCCATGAACATGCTAATTAAAGCGGCAGAAACAGAATGTAAAGGGCCGGTCACTAGGTCGGGACTAAGGCAACCTCCTATAAGAGCCTATATGGATGATATGACGATAACTACTACATCCGTTATTGGCGCGAGATGGCTGCTAAAGGGGATTGAAAAGCATATCACATGGGCCCGAATGAGTTTCAACCCTGTGAAATCGAGATCACTCGTTTTAAGGAAAGGGAACGTATTAGATAAGGAGCGATTCAGACTATCCGGGGGAGACATACCAACAATTAGGGAAAAGCCCGTAAAAAGCCTGGGAAAACGAATAGATCACTCTCTAAAAGACACAACAGCAATCCAAGAAACAAAAGACAAACTAGAGACTTGGTTAATCAGGGTTGATAAGTCCGGTTTACCAGGCCGATTTAAAGCTTGGATTTATCAGCATGCCATTCTTCCCAAAATCCTATGGCCATTGTCTATCTATGAGTTTACAACATCTCATATAGAACAGTTAGAAAAAAGGATTAACATGCGACTCCGAAGATGGTTAGGTTTACCGAAGAGTTTAACTAGTGCTGCTCTATACGGTAATACCAATGCTCTACAACTTCCTTTTAGAAGTCTAGTAGAGGAGTTCAAAGTCACCAAAATCAGAACAATAATGCAGTACAAGTTATCCAAAGACCCAAAGGTGGCTGGAGCAGGCATTGAAATCCACTCAGGAAGGAAATGGAGAGTAGAGAACGAATTGCGTGTCGCGAAAGAAAGGCTCCGCGAAAAGGCCATATTAGGCGCTGTGGCTACGGGACGAGCAGGCTTAGGGTTTTTTCCTACCATTCGGGTGGACAGAGCTAAAGGTAAAGAAAAGAACCTTTTAATACAAGAAGAAGTACGCAAAGGTGAGGAGGAGAAAAGGGTAGCAAAGATGGTAGCACTAAGGCAACAAGGTGCGTGGACTAATTGGGAATCTATTATTTACAGGAAAATAAAATGGTCGGACATATGGAATAATGATATCAACATAAAATTCCTTATTAAGACTGTATATGACATCCTTCCCAGTCCTACCAACCTCCACCTATGGTATGAAACAGAATCGCCACTATGCCAATTGTGTTCGCGTCATGGAACTCTAAAGCATATTCTAAGTAGCTGTAAGACAGCCCTAACGGAAGGCCGGTATAGATGGAGGCATGATGAAATATTAAAGGATATAGCAAAGATAGTTAGTACGGCCATCAGCAATAATACCTTAAACCTAGATAAAAGAGCCATAGAGTTTCATAGAGCTGGTGAGAAACCCCCAAAAAAGAACAAGAACTTAGCAAATATCCTGTCACCAGCAACGGACTGGGAATTAAGGGTCGACTTAGGGAAAAGATTAAAATTCCCCGACCACATCGTGCAAACATCTTTACGCCCAGATTTAGTATTTTTCTCTAACAATATTAAGAAAGTAATAATGTGGGAACTGACAGTGCCATGGGAAGAGCATGCAGAAGAAGCCCACGAACGGAAGATGTTAAAATACGACGAATTAAAAACGAGTTGTAAAAACAATGGATGGAAATCAAGCTGTTTACCAATCGAGGTGGGTGTAAGGGGTTTTGCTGCAAGGTCGCTTTGCAAAGCCCTAACTGATATTGGCTTAGCAGGTGCTAACAAAAGAAAGGCCATTCGGACCATAACTAATACAGCAGAAAGGACAGCAAAATGGTTATGGATTAAGCGTGATAGCTCTTGGACTACAAAGTAAAATTATTAAGCCAGTTAAATCTGTAAATAATTATTATATAATGGTAACATAATATTGACAGCGTTTTCATGTATATATGTGTGTATGTATATATATATATATATATATATATATATATATATATATATATATGTGTGTGTGTGTATTTAAATACATGACTTTATTTGTACAGGTACAGTCAACGAACATATGTCAATTGGTAAATTGTGTTATTTGTAAATATATTTTTATGTTAAACCCTCTTTATACGCGGTAGTTTAAATTACTATTTACCTTAAGCGTTTTTTTTTTTTTTAATCGGAATTATAACACGTACATAATGTATTTATAGAGTTTTTTCTCTCGATTTTTGTTTTAAATCGTCTGTATATTATTTCTACTATATTATTAGTTTATAGGGTTTACTTTTAAGCGATTCATATATGTATACATGTGTGTGTGTGTGAGTGTATTTATAATGCGCGCGTGTGTGTATGTGTAGTTTTATAATGTGAAGTATAATAATTATTATATTCCAGGAGCATTTCGTAGTCTACTGTATTTAAACAACCTTAAATTTGTAAATAGTTTAATGGTAAGGAATATTATGTTGCTTACTTTACTTTATCGATTTTCTTACTAATTTTATTATTGTGTGTAAAGAAATAGACTATGTTCATGGACAATTATTTAAATATAGCGAATAAAACCAATCCAGTTAAAGTTAACCTGTAACAAATTTTAAGAATCGGGCTAAACGATAAATGTAATAGTAGGGTTGAGTTTAATTCCCCCCACCAAAAAAAAAAAAACAAATAAAATACAAACGGCAATATTGAAACGATGCAACACTTAGGGAAGGGATTGAACTTAGAAATATTAAGATTACCTCCTTGGTTATCCATTGAAGCTGCTATCCACCAAAAAAAAACCTAGTCCCCACTGCGGGTCATTTAAAAATAGTTCGCGCAGCTGATTGGTTGTACAAACAGCCAATCGGATGTGCGGAATACGTGGTCTTTCTTCGTAGAATTCTTTAAAAAGGCCAGAGTAACTGTTAGCGTTTTAAAAGTGAGGGGGAATCAGGGTTAGATCTCCCCTGATTGGGTCGATTTGGTGATGGGGAGTATGATGTTGAAAGACCCGAAACTCCCTGATGAACCAAGTCAAAACATCACTGACGACCCCCTCGGGGGCCTACTTAAAAGCGTATTTTTGAATTATTGGTCATCGCAGCACTCTGTAGACGTCTAATGACGTCTTCCTTTAAGGAGCGCATTTTTTAATCTTGCGGGAGAGTGCATATTTTTCTCTGATAATATTTCTTGAATATTCATCCCGCTAGACGAAATGAATAAATATACACTCTATTAAATACATGGAAAGTTTACTCTAATAGGAATGAGAGAGGAAGGACTAAAGGTAGTTAACTGGATAGATACAGATTGGTTCAAAAGTTATTTTACCCTAATACTATTTAATAAAACGTAATAATATTTAAGATCAAGCAGTTTATATATGATAAAAATATAGTTTTGATTTATGCTATATTTATGATTAAAAGCGCTCCATATCAGGAATAGAACGTATGTAAATATGGAAGTGGACACTGAGATAACACCGAACGGCGACAATACGATGACCTGCAGATTTTGTTCAAGCATGAAACAGGTTGTTGTCACTCGGTGTTCACGGCAGTGTCCACCAATTCATAAAGAATTTCTTTATTTTTCAAATAAAAGTTTCCATCTATCCTTTGTGTATTTGGCTGCTCACGTCTTGATCCATCATGCATATTTTCTCGGTCGTTTTTTAACAGACATTAACACGGAAAAACTCAATTTCTTCGAATTGCGTTCATCGTAAGCCATTTTAAACAAGTCTAATATTTCCCTAGTGCTTTCACCGAACTTCCTCCAAGTGATGAAATTAATCCACTGCTCCAGATTCATTTCCCTCTTTTTTCTGCTAAAAATATCACTTGCATACATAAAACTTATTCTACTGCTCGTCAGCGAATTACACGAATTACTCCCAAGAATGCAGAATTTGGAAAATTTCAGATGTACTAAAGTACAAAGCTTGGGCTGTCGTTCTGGTAATTAAATTGACACAACTTCCGAATAATGTAAACAGTATATATATATATATATATATATATATATATATA
>OZ038477.1:21374812-21377312 GCA_964036315.1 Acanthosepion esculentum | reverse complement strand
TTCAAATGATTGGCGGACTGTTATTTCATAATATATATATATATATATATATATATATATATATATATATATATATATATATATATATATATATATATATATGCGAAGGTAATTCAATAAATAAGGTGAATTTTTCGGTATAAAAGTGAACATAGAAGTCAACACTTAGAGGCGACAGTCTGTTTCATGCTAGATGCAATCGTCAGACCACCGATTGCATCTAGCATGAAACAGACTGTCGCCTCTAAGTGTTAACTTCCATGTTCACTTTTATATTTACACACGCTCTATCTCTTATATTGAGCACTTTATCGCATAAATATAGCACACTTCAACACCTCTGGTGTCTTATCAAACGTTGAATATATATATATATATATATATATATATATATATATATATATAGATAGATAGATAGATAGATAGATAAGCAGCAATCTTTTATTTATGCATGTTTCATTAAAAACCTCAGACAACGTACTACGGTTAAGCATTTTATTTAATTTTTCTTGTATTCGCTCACGAGATTTGTTTTTTGAACACAGAGTGTGTAGAAACTGTCCAAATGTTATATATTTCCTATCGTTTTTGAATCTTCACTAAGACATATTATAAAGAAATACACTACCCCAACTGACCCGAATAGAAATATCTACTATAAAAAAATTTAAGACAGCTAATCTTATCCTCAAAAATAGCAACATACCAGCTAAGTCAAAATTAGAACGAAGGAACATTATCTATGAGTTCAAATGCCCCTTAAGGAACTCTGTTCCTGATCAAACCGGACTCATAAATAATTACATCGGTTACACAAGTACATGCCTATCCAGACGCTTTACGCTACACCTATCTGACCAGACCTCTATTAGAACCCATTGAAACGTACACACATAAATACACCGGCCTCCATTCGAAACATACTAGTAGAAAACACAAACATAATAACATAATCCTCTTGTAATAAAAGATTAAAAATAATGAAAGCCCTAATAATAAAAAAGAAAAAAAAACAACGCTTAACAATATTAATTACGAACTAGGCCACAATGTGCTAACCGTGTTCGGAAAATAGAACCCCTCTATTACACACTAAAAGCATACGCATAACGCACACACTCAATTAAACTGAAAAAATAAAATCATCCTTGATAATGGCTATAAATAGTACTATACTTATAGCAATTATCAAGGATGAATTTATTTTTGGGGATTTAAATTTTTTTCATGAAAACAAAAATACACTAAAATTAAGTTATAACTGTATTGATAATCTAAAAATATTATAAAAAAAACATAATAATAAGTTTTAAATAAACACTAAAACCTAAATAAAAATAATAATAATTCCAAAAGAGCAATCAATAATTCCGAAAATAAATTATATAATACAGAAATCCCATAGAGTGTCGATTGTAAAATAAATGCCTTACTGTATCTATTGTTAATCAATGCACTATTTCATCTACTAAAGAAGCAGATGTTAAGAAATCTTATATTGGAATCATAAAAACACTTTTAAATTAAGTTAGTACCAACATATTTCTTCTTTTCCCAACAATATGTCTCGTAACCGAACATCCCGATCTAAATATTTTTGGTATTTAAAAGAAATCAATAAAAAACCCACAGTAAAATGGAAAATATTTTCAAAAACTTGTAAGTCCTTAAATGACCTATGTCCCTTGTGTTTACATGTAAAGCTACATTTTATTAAGGTTCCTAAAAAGATTGATATATTAAATCCTGTAATGAATTGACTGTAATATGTAGTCATTGTACAATATTTACATTAGAATATAGTTAATGGACTTTTCATACAAAATCTATGTATTACAATTACATATCCATTATTTTATTATATATAATGGTACAGGTAATATTGATTTATTGATTTAATTCCTTGAATTTTTAATTATAATATTGCCATGAATTAAGGCCCATTGAATAAAATAAGTATTGTATTTTAAGTTCAAAATTATATAAAAATGATTTAATCCGCAGTTTCTCTCTCCCCTTCTCTCTTGCAGTCTTTCTGTCTCGGTCTGTATTTCTTACTGTCGCTCTCTCTCTGTCTGTCTGTCTGTCTCTCTGTCTCTCATTCACACTACAAGATGACGTTGTATAAGACAAGCTGTAATTCCCGGGAGTAAGATGGGCTGTCATTATCAAGCTTTTCTGCAAACAAGGACCGAAGCTGCTTAACGTATCCGCTGTTTGTAATTGATCACAGAAAATCACTATCTCAAACTTTTTCTCTCTCACACAAAAATATTATCTAACTGATAATGTTGAGAAGTAAAAATAAAGAGTATGCAGATTTACCAGTTCCTCATCGTTATTAGTTCACAAAATCTCACGTCTATCTCCAATTGAAATCTTCTATTTCTCTCTCTCTCTCTCTCTCTCTCTGTCCCGGGCGGATAATATCTATCTATCTATCTATCTAATACTTTGCTGTGCTTTTCGGAAAATATTACGACTGGGTTCTGTATTTACA
>OZ038477.1:21367312-21369812 GCA_964036315.1 Acanthosepion esculentum | reverse complement strand
ATCTATCTATCTATCTATCTATCTATCTATCTATCTATCTATCTCAGTCAGTTCATATCTATCTATCTATCTATCTATCTATCTATCTATCTATCTATCTATCTCAGTCTGTTCATATCTATCTATCTATCTATCTATCTATCTATCTATCTATCTATCTATCTATCTATCTATCTATCTATCTCAGTCTGTTCATATCTATCTATCTATCTATCTATCTATCTATCTATCTATCTATCTGTAGAGTATAAGATAATTCATCACCCATAGCTCTTCGCAGAAGATTTCGAACTTTATAAAGGCAGGGAAGTTCTAGTCCAGATATGACAGCAATATTCCATTTTTGTTCTGATCTGGCTCTTGTAATGATATAGTGTAGCAAAAGGAATCAGATACCTACTGGAACCGACCAAGAATCCGAGCCCGCAGAATCAGCCAAAAATTCCCCGTAGACCCTGTATAAAACGGATTCGGGTAGCTGATTCCCGAGATGAGACTCTGCCTTCTTCTCGTCTGGGGATCGTCTCCGTCCGGAGGCCGAGAATTTGACCAGCATAACCGGTGAGGAGTCTCCAACTCCAGGATATCTACCAACCGCCCCACGCGGTCAGATATGGCACAAGGCCGAATTTAAAAGGAGTATCTGAGTATAAAACGATATCGGGTAGCTAAATCCACAGAAGAAACTCTACCCTTCGACAGAGCCGGAGGCAGAGACTTTGACTAGTACAGCTGGAGACGAATCTCCAAATGCAGACCAAAATACAGTATTTACTACTGTATTTATGTGAATAGGGACATGCACATTATCGTCAGTAGGTATGCTACAACACTAACCAAACAAAATTTTTCAAAACATCCTGCAGCGTCTCACTAACCTTTAGACATTTTAGCATCCAGAATGTTTTCTTATTTGACTATTACCTGTTACTTCATTGCACGTGACATATATCCAGTCAAAACATCCTACTGCATCTTAGTATCTTTTATACACATTAGCGCCGAGAATATTTGTCACACATATTTGAATAGTATCTGTTAGTTCATTACACGTGTCATGTATCTAACCAATAAGAAATCGCCAAACACAACAGACCATTAACCTGCGTCTCTTTGCTTTTTATCACTTTTATCTTGATCTCTGATGAAGCTTTAATTGAAAAATGTTAGATTAAGATCGGTTTCCTACTTGTTCTTTATTCTATCATATCTATACTATACATATATGTAAACTAAAAAATAAAATAAAATAAAATAATTATACTAGTAATGCCACCATTGATATACATTGATTATATAAGTCCCCGTATATGAAGCACTGAATATCTATCTAGGACAATAATTATTCTATCAGTTCACAAAATTTGGGGGGGCCGACTCGGTCTTTCGTGATCCCTCACTTGTCACGATCCAGAAAAGCACGGCGCCAGATATATATAATGGGGAAGGTGGCTGTTTAAACATACACCCAGAGCCTTTTCTTTTTTCTTATGTCATTCACTTTCCCACAATATATATATATATATATATATATATATATATATATAAATATGTCGCCTCTAAGTGTTGACTTCTATATTCACTTTTATATTTACACACGCTCTATCTCTGATATTGAGCCCGTTATCCCATAAATATAGCACACTTTAAGACTATATATATATATATATATATAAATTGTGCGATATATAAATTGTCGTCTGAATTGCGCAAAAATAAAAGTAACACTGACATCTCATTTTATCAGATATATTTACCAAAATTACATGAAAATATCTTGGTATACTAAAGAGTAATTTTATTCAATAAAATCGCCACTTGCACATACTTTCGGTATCCCCGGCAACAAATCTGGATGTTCTCCTCGTTTAAGTTGGTGAATGCTGCCATAATCCTTGCCGTCAGTTCATCTTTGATGTTATAAGTAGTTTTTTGGTCTCTTGTTTAGCTTCGCCCCACATATAATAATCAAGGGCTTGCAATCTGAGGAGTTAGGTATCCCGATGGAAGTGGTGATGTTGCAGAAATTGCCTGAGAGCCATGACTGGGTTCCCTTGCTTGTGTGATATGGTGCAGTGTCCTGTTGCCAGACATGGGGACTTGCAGCAGCCACCATTTTGACCCAGGGCAGCACTGTATCCTCAAGGCACACTGTAGGTTTCCGTATTGAGTCTGAGACCCTCTCCAACAAACTCGTAAGATCTTTCCTTTTGTAACGATCAGAGTGTGTTTTCCGAGCTTCCATATATTCGTTATCACCAACTCTTTCTGCATCCTCTGCACTGTCCTCATATTGATAACAAAACATACTGAAATGCTCCTATTTGAGCTTCCGGTGCGAATGCCAAGCAGTACAGCGTGCCGTTTCCAAATTTCTGTCGGAGTGAATTGCGTCATGGTGCTCTTTTTTCTCACACACGGTTTCCAACTGACCCTAATATACTAAGCAGTCGACAAAATACAAAACAAACCACAGCTATGCGCGAAATTAAAAATATAA
>OZ038477.1:21317312-21362312 GCA_964036315.1 Acanthosepion esculentum | reverse complement strand
ATAAATAATTTCATGATAATTGCTCGGAAGTTTTCTTCGCTATGATAATTAGACTACATTATTTACATTATTCGGACTATTTTCCACATCTTTGTCGCCATATTTATTATCAAGAGAGAACACAGTTTGCGAGTGATAGGTTTTCGTGAGAATTTTCGGATCGCTACTGCCTGGTTATATATTTTTTGCGGGAAGAAACAGAGAAAGCTTACTGCACACGTTCATTCCAGATTTTGACTAACTCGTCTTCCCCCTCGAAATACCGCTGGTATTGACCCGGAGATCCTGCAGAATGTTGGCGTGATATGAAAGGACTCTTGCTGGTCACAATAAACACAAGCGTCACAGATGACAGGAACCTTTGTTTAATTCTCCTGGATACGCCTGCTAGATCCTCGTGTTCATCCAGTTATGCTGAGTCCTTTAAAGAAACCTATTCCCGATACTCTAGTTGCAAAGCTAGGGACACGTTTTATTTCCTGTATCAGTTCGGAAGCTGTCGCGTTAATGTCCTCAATACGCCTGAGAATGTCAAACTTCGCTGCCTGTCGCATCGCATCCATTTATGGCACAGTAACTCTATGGTCAAATATCTGAGGTAAACCTGAATACAGTGATGCTTACCTTACATTTGGTTTTGGACAGGATTGTTTCGGTTTCAGTGGCTTCGCCCAGTGGTAGGAATTATCATATTGGTTTGAATCAGCGCTGAACATAAACGGCAGTAAGTCGAGGACAATAGTCTCGTAAACTAGAAATTTAAAGACATAATAAAACTTGAAAATCGTCTCAGATATTATTGTAAGCGTCTATCTTTCAGTTTGCTCATATCTATCTATCTATCTATCTATCTATCTATCTATCTATCTATCTATCTATCTATCTATCTATCTATCTATCTATCTATCTATCTATGTGGGCGTACATGCACATGTGTGTTCTTCGTAGGACAAATCTGATCCGAATTTTTTATCTGAAATTCTCACTCTATGTCAAAGGAAATGCCTAGCTTAGCCGTTTCCATATAGAAACATTTGGCATTCATTGACCGAACAGACATAGCTACCGTCGGTTAAATTTATAAAATATTTCAATTAAAATATTTTTCAGGAAAATAGGTTTCTCAAGTATACTATCTCTCCTGGTACTGGGCGATGCTTTCTCTTTATTTTGTTTGGAGTAAGGTAGAAATCGATCATCTTGATTTTGTCATTAGTGCTATACATTTTAGTTGTTGCGGGTTTTAAAAGTCATCAAGTGCTGCAGTTTCTCTTGTTTGTTTGTGATTCTGTAGCGCCAGCCTACGAGGTCCGAAGAAGGGTTGTCCTTTATAAGAGCAACAGTGTTTATTCGCTTTAAACATTTTAATAATTAATCTGAGTAATTGGATTCATACAGCCGATAGTTTAGACGTTTCAAATTGAGATTGGCGCCATGCGTGACATTCGTACGAGAACCTACGTCTACCGAGACTACTTAAGAATATAGCTCAGATTCTCTGGTTAAAGTTTTGGGGTAGTAGCATCTTACGCTGTCAGACAAATCTACAGCTTTTGCAGCCGATTCTATGCCCAGCTTCCACATTTCATATACGAAATGTCTAAATGTCTTTAAGGTATGGATATTTAAAGTATTTATTAATTCCACGTTCTGGTTTTTTATGGATTAAAATTATGTGTCGTCGATGTTCTAATTTCAATTCTTCATCATAATTTCTGTTTTGAAAAGGATTTCCATGGGTTTGACTTCTTAGAACATTGAGTAGAGAATATTGTTTTTTTGTTAAAGATCATTTTACTCACAACTATATTCCCCCGTTCATTCCAGATTTTGACCATCTTGTCTTCCACCTCGAAATACCGGTGGTATTGACCCGGCGATCCTGCAGAATGTTGGCGCGATATGAAAGGACCCTTGCTGGTCACAATAAACACAAGCGTCACAGATGACAGGAACCTTCGTTTAATTATCCTGGATACGCCTTCCTCGGGAAGGAAAAATGCTGTTTCCTATTAGTATTAGGTTGGTGCAAGAACAATGTCGTTTTTTGACGTTCAACTTCATCTGAGAAAACGACATTATTTTTGCACCAACCTAATAGATTCGATTGGGTTGACGAATAGAGTGCTTAAGTGAACAGTGTCCGTCTTTTCACATCGGTGCATGTATACCCGCAGAGCAAAGTCTAGGAAGAGATTAAATATATTAAGGGTCTAATTTCTTCTTTGTACTCCTGATGAGGTTCAAAATGGTATTTGGAGTCTTCGCTACATATTTACGACTTTGTGGACTAATATAGTTCTGTGTCAGATCTAGTCATTAATTGAAATCAGAGATTGGAAAACGATATCTAATGGATAAGAAGAATTTTTGAAAATTGATGTGGTCATATTCCGATTTGAGATCAACAAGCTTGTATATAAATATCTTTTCGATAAGTATGTAGTTTTTGGGGATTAAGCCTTTATTACACCCGTTAGCAGAATGAAAGCTAGGAAACTTACCACAGAATCTTACGAAAATATAAATATGCACCCCGAATTTTTCCCAATATCTCTATTCCTGAAAGAATTCCTACTTTCTCAAGCCAACATACATGACCACAAAATATATAAAAAAAGAAAAATTAGAGGAAAGCAGTTATATCCATCACAATCCCAAATAATCTAAATAAAACTGTACATGCACATACATTGATACCACGCCCCCCACCAAAAAAAAAAAACATCTCTACTTAATTTCGTTCACTCGGCATAAAACTGTATCATCTCATGCTCATGATTGTGCCTGAATTTTCAGCTAACATGATGAATATTTATAAGCACACTTATACCAAAAATTTTCAAAAATCAATAATATATTTTTTTACTCTTGTAAGGAAATACTTGTCACAAAATAAAATCCGTATCATTTTCCATGATAAAGTCCTTCAGATGACGAAACTCATGATATTTGATAAGTTTTCCTTTTGTCTAATTGTTGAAACTTGACTAATGCATGGAATAATAATGCAAACACAAAATGTACTTAGAATAAAATGTATTGAAACAAGAAAGTGTACACAATATTTACATATAGTCTTTTGTATATTTCGGGGAAGACCGTTCCTGGAGAATGTGTTGACTAAGTCGCAGTCGGGCAGAGTCTCTAGTTGGATCTCTTGATTCGCCTCCCTGTCTTCCCGGTACCAACCATATTTATATAGTCAGTACTCCACTATGCAAATTAGGTGGAACCTACCACAACAGTAATATAGTTTTAAGATGTGCTATATCTATGGAAATAAAGTGCTAAATATCAGAGATAGATCGTGAGTAAATATAAAAGTCAACATTGACGTCAGCACTCAGAGGCGACAGGCTGTTTCATGTTAGACGCATAGGCGGCCTGACGATTGCGTCTAGCATGAAACAGCTGATATATATATATATATATATATATATATATATATATATATATATATATATATGAGTGCGCGCTTTTTACGCGTAGAGCATAGTCTAGGAAGTGATTAAATCGATTCGTACTCTCTTCTTACCTATTTTTTCTCTCTCTCATACTATATATATATATATATATATATATATATATATATATGTGTGTGTTCTGTTTATACTTTATAGATAAAATTATTTAAGTAAATGTTCTGCTTATAATAAACAGTATTGATTACATTTACCGGCCTGAATATCCGAGAAATTTCGTAGAAAATATGTCCCTTCCGATAGGAATCAAACTTTTTTTTTCGATAGAATGTATTTACTTGTATCTAAAAAATAACTTAAAAACATAAAATATATTAAAATAATTGTTGGACTTAATCCACCCAGAGGGAGGGAGGGAGGGAGAGAGAGAGTGTGTGTGTGTGAGAGAGAGAGAGAGAGTGTGTGAGAGAGAGTGAGATGCGCCTATATACAGAAATATTATAATGTATATCTGATATAATTAACTGGCTCTTGTCAGCGTTGATAATAAGTGTAGCAGCTCTGTGTTGTCAATAACTAAGGAGACAAGGAAATAATGGCAGAATAGCGTCCCCGGAATACTCAACTACTTCCTCACAAGTGAAAAGACATACCAGTGAAGTAATTTAAGTTATCTAACGGTAAATTAGAATACAGGGAATTTTGATTTCATGATTATAAAACGGCGTGAAGTAACATGTGAACACATGCAGTCTCTTATAGAATTCAGAATCGATTTGACGATTAAGTATGCCAATGTTACTAAACAGTCGTTTATTCTCCATTCAACGTAAGGTATCCACATAATACCTAATGAAGTCACCACATTTTTTATTGCAGTGCTTGGATGCAATATTTAACCAGATGAACAGAACATTGGCAGCAACAGAGATGTTGTTCTACAGAAGAATGCTGAGGATGCAATGGACGTAGAGTTTAAGCAAAGAGGAAATCTTAAGAAAAACGGAAACAAAAAAGACACTTATATTCAGAATCTCAAAGAGCTGAATTTTCTTGAACATATAATAAGTTGGGCTTGACAGGACATATCGAACACAAAAAGAACCGGGTGGGCAGTGAGCCCTCTCTACGACACAGTTATAATAATGCAGTTAGAATCAGGATAAAAAAAATTAAACATTACTCAGATAGGAGGTTTTGAAGGGCCATGATTGTTCACATCATGACGAGCCACAGCAAGTGGGAAAAGATCGTCCGGCTAGATATAAATCCATATCTTTGCATTGTAGCATTGGCAGATATTTTGATGAATATGTCTTGATTCTATGATGCCACGACGGTTGACGTAGACGAGAATGGATAATTAATGGGCACACCAAATATAATTACAGTCAAGTCATCCTATATCCTACATATGTCAGACTGAAGGTTCTGGCATTTTTCAAACATGAACTTGCGTGGAACAAGTTAAATAAAACTTTGTAAATAATTTACATCGATCCACAGATGTTGGAAAACTTTCATTATTTATACAATGACATTTTTCAAAAAAATATTTTTACTGCACTTTTCAAATTTGAAAGCGTCTGACGTGATAAAGTGATCGATTATGTCTGGCTACAAACAACGATTGATTTTTTGACTCCATTTGAATCCCAGGTTTTCGAATGCTGATTTTAAAGGAAACAATTTATACGTGATTATCTGGAATTATCTAAATTTCCTAATTGTCGAACTGAACCTCAAGGACACATGGCGCAGTGGACAAAGGCGTTAGTTAGATCCAGTGACAGGACCCAAAGTGTTTGAGTTCAATACCCGGTTAAGGCAGTGGAGAACTTTCAAAGGGGAATTAACAGGAGATAACTGATAACTGATATCCATTAAAACATGGCACGGGAACTAGAACAGTCTACCCCAGTGACATTCCCACTATCTGAAGAAAGCCGGAGCGTACAACGGCCGAAACGTTGTAATAAATATGGCGACAACGATGAGGACAATAGTCCGAATAATGTAAATAATGTACATAATACCTCATCTCAGAAATATAGACAGATAAAAGTGAACATTGAAGTCAACACGACAGACTGTTTCATGTTAAACACAATCATCAGGCCATGACTGCGTTGTATTTGTTTTTGAAAATTTAAGAGATAACAGCTGAGATATTACTCTATTTATTGAACAATATAGTTCATACCACATTGACTGATAAACTCCTACAACAAAAAAAATTCTCAAATTACCATATTAAAAAAAAGCACTCTCTTAAATTTTCAAAAAAAAAAAAAATACAACCTTAGCGTTGCGACTTCACGCTCCATAAGTTCTTATCTTTTAACAATAACATATTTCTAAAAAAAAACATATTTCGATTCGCATTTAATTTTTCGTCTCTGATGCTACCTGGATTTACTAAAAACAAAATAATTTCCATGCCTGAGGATGACTGTATGTACAGTTGAAATACTAGTAGTTGAAAAAAAAAGACCTTATACAGATTGTGGTTATTAAAAATAAGGATTATAACACTCATCGGGTGGTTCGTAGGTTGATGCAACTTAAAAATTTTGTTTGCGAAGTGATTTCGCCATTTTATATCATTAACTTTAATAATATATATATATATATATATATATATATATATATATATATATATATATATATATATTAGAGGGTGCAGCTTATACCTTATACCACAAAAAACAATTTATACAAAGAATTAAATAGTAATATTAATGTGGTTAATAGCGAAATCACTTCGCTATCAGGACTTCATGAGACATTAACTTACTATCAATTCCTTGCATAATGAGATCCTTATATTAGAGTTGTTGTCAGATGGAAAACACATGGCAAGTACTTTCGACAATTTAAAATTATCATCTTCATTTTTCTTGTAATATGTATTTATCTGTTAAATTTACTCTACTAATTGGATTATACTAAGTCCATTTTCTTTAACATGAACATTTTGTAGATTTATAACCTTTCAAAATTCAAATAAAATTCTCAATTGATCGATTTGAACAAGGACTCTAGCCTCACGGTATAGCAAGCCCCAAAACATCTATTCAACTGCCAATAAATAAGGTCTTTTGGTCTACACATATTCCAACTGAGTGTTTGCCTATGTATGGGAAAATTACGCCCTGAAGATATATATATATATATATATATATATATATATATATATATATATATATATATTCAGACAGGTTTCATTGAAGCACGGAACCTTTCTATAGCATACCTAGTTACCTCCACTTAAACTGCCATGACACAGCGTTCGTGACTCCACATATAATAATGGTAATCTTCGGATGACAACAACAATTTTTGTCCTTCACAACCATGAACACTAAATACTTACTCTATATTTAACAATACCCTGATGATGACAGTCTTCTATGTCGAAAGTTCTCAGAATAAATACTATATGAGCAAACACAGTGTTTTCCTCGCGTCTTTTCACACCCGCACAAAAAAAGCTTATTCATCATATCGAAAATAAGTAGACAGAACGTGTCTAAATTATTTAACCAAAGCTGTCTGAATAAAAACATGCTGCCGAAATACAGGCATTTCACACACACACACACACACACACACACACACACACACACACACACACACACACACACACACACACACACACACACACACACACACATATATATATATATATACATATATAAAGAAAAACAGTAAGATACAAAATCCGGTGTTCTTATAGATATTTTTATTTTTACACAATAGTACTCAATGTAAATTTACAGAGCATTAATATTATAAATTAATTGATTTAAAATATGGTTTTTACGCTACACAGTGATAACCATGTTTCAAAAATGGAAGTTAAAAGCTTCGAATTTAATTTTGTTATTAAATTAAATTATATATTAAATTATATATATATATATATATATATATATATATATATATATATATATATATATATATATATATGTATATATATATATATATATGACAAAATATAGTTTTAAAGTATGCTCAGACATAGAGCGTATATAAATGTAAAATAATATATATACAGGAAACCACTCCAATATCTTTCCTGTAGCATCATTGCAATTTAAATTTTTCCCACTTGTGACGAATGCAGCTATCGAATTTTTTTGCATGCTAGCATGCGAGTTAACATTCGTGTCAGTCTGCTGTTGGCTCTCATGCTTGCCAATAGGATCTTCCTGCCTATTCGTGGCAGCCAACTATAGGCTCTCGCTCTGGCCAGTAGAAAATGACAGCAAACTACATGAAAACTACCGTAGAAGAATGAAAAAATCTATTATTTCCACTATCGATGGGAGTTGGGAAATGCTAACTTGGAGCATGTGCATGTAAATTTTGGTGCAAATCCGTCGAAAATTGCGGCCGTGCATTCGTTACACACACACACACACAGACACACACACACACACACACACACACACACACACACACACACACACACACACATCCTGTCTTTTATAGATATAGATAATTTTTTTGAGGCGAGTGGGGAGATGATTGTTTAGCGATACAAATCTTACTAATTAACCCACAGGTAGGGGTAGGAAGAGGTGGATTCATACTTTTCCCAAATGAAATTGCGCGTAAGTGAATACAACAAACCCAACGGAAATTGGAACTCCTGTCAACGATTAACACTTCCGAGCCACTAGCCGCATATTCAAGCTGAGAGTCCCTGGTATTCCCAAGCGGTCACCTATCTACGCACTGACCAGGTTCGACGTTTCTTAATTTCACTGATTGTAACGGAACCGGTGTCTCGATGTGATGTGGTCGGAAGCGTATAATTATGTTAGTAATAAATCAAGAAGGATGAAACATGATTCGAAATAAGGGAAAGAACCTGATGAAGAGGAGAATGAGAGAGGTGACCTTAAGAGAATCAAGTCTGTAGTTACCAACGGTGATAATAATAGCGGTGGTACTACCAGAGTATCGTGTTTTATGCCGCGGGTGGCGTGAATAACACAGCCGTGTATAAAATAGTTCCCGTTTAACGCAACGTATGTGTATGGCTTTGAGTATATTTGAATAAATGGAGTGTAAGCACTGTGGAATATACATTGGCTGATCTTTATAGGTTCAGCTGGCGTTGAGCCGGGTCTTTTGTAAGATTCCATAAGACCATTCCCTAGAGAAGGGCTGTGCTGCTATTGAAACCAGACCCTTGATTCTTAACAGCATCTGCTGTTTTTGATCGGCTTCAAAACAGCTCTGTTAACAAAGTGCTAGCCAAGTCCGCCGTTTTCTCTCCCCCCCTCTCTCTCTCTTACAGAGTGTTTATTCTTGCAAAATGTGAATAGTTGTGTATCCGAATCAAAATCCAGATGTTGAAGATTTCAAATTATATACGAGTGAAACATTTTGCCAATTTTATTAGTTATATCAACACAAGAACAACGACGAATATAAGCTTCGCTCGAAAATGGCTCCTCTTATCAATGCCGTTCGGTAGATACGACTGAAGTTGCTTGTTCAGAATTGAAATGTCGAAATGTTCATGAATGGACCTTCAGTAAACACGTATATTTTCACAGTAGAAACCCACATCTTCGGCCTTTCTCTCAAGACATCCTCGGCAAGAATTTAGGAAAAGTAAAATTATGAAGCCATATCCTATGGCCCACACACACCGAGGGGTTAATAAGAGGACAGGCTGGGGTCTCTAGGTTAATTTGAAAACTAGTCCAGAGCGAGACTACGCTTAATTTAAAACCAAGTCGACATTTGGTTAGTAACTCTACTCTGTAAAATCCTACTTCGTAGCGAAACAACAGCAGTAACACAAATACTGCTGAGGCTTTAGACCTTTAAGCCGATAATCCAATAGAAGAGTTTGCGACATGAATTGTTTAACCATCTTAATAGACCAGTGTGCTCGAAAAACGTGTGTAGCCATCCATTCTATCTATCTATCTATCTATCTATCTATCTATCTATCTATCTATCTATCTATCTATCTATCTCTCTATCCCTCTCTCTCTCTCTCTCTCTCTCTCTCTATATATATATATATATATATATATATATATATATATATATATATATATATATATATATATGAAGAAATATAGTCTTAAAGTGTGCTATATTTATGGGATAAAGTGCTCAATATCAGAGATAGAGCGTGTGTAAATATAAAAGTGGACATGGAAGTCAACACCCAGAGGCGTCAGTCTGTTCCTGGTCTGACGATTGCGTTTCATGCTAGAGCAATCGTCAGGCAACCAGTTACCTGACGATTGCTCTAGCATGAAACAGAATGTCGCCTCTAAGTGCTGACTTCCATGTCCACTTTTATATTCATATATATATATATATACATATATATAGATATGTATATATACACACACACATATATATATATATATGTATATATATATATATATATATATATATATATATATATATATAGATAGATAGATATGTATATATATATATATTTATATAAATATATATATATATATATATATATATATATATATATATATATATATATATATATATTAGTGGATATTGAAGTTAAAATCAAGAGGCGACAGCCTGTTTTATGCTAAACGCAATCGTCAGGCCAGGATCAGACTGTCGCCTCTGGGTGTTGACGTCAATGTCTAATTTTCTATTTACATACGCTCTATCCCTGAAATTGAGCGCTTTATCTAATAAATATAGCATACCTTAAAACTATATTTTATTGCATCTATCTATCTATCTATCTATCTATCTATGTTTGTGTGTGTATGTGTGTGTGTGTGAATACAGACAATAGGAAAACAATTCTTCAACGAATTTCCTTCTCTGATGGACGTTATAAAGAGTTTGCTGCAACAAATGTAAGTGTTTCATTTTACCACAAGTATTTATCAAAAGAATTAACAAATAGATTAAAAAAAAACGTTTAAATTAAAGAACATTCAAAAATATTCTTAAAGCTCATTGGGTAAGATAAACTACGTCGGGGGGACTATCGCTACAAAAACGGTTGAAGTCGGAATGTTCCTTGTCATTTTGGCACAAATATATAAAAAAAAACAATAACGAAATCAATATTTTTGTTCAATATCTTTTTCTTTCATTATTAATGCTATTTCTCTGTTTATCAATAAATCTTTCTATTGATACACGTGGATAGCGAGTTCAATCTTCCTTTCTCCCTTATGGCTGTGATGTGATAGTCGCCGAGATACGCAAATACGAAGATGGATGAAATAAACTGAAGATTAACATACAAATATTAACTGTAATTTGATATGAAAATTCCAATTTCGTATTCAGCCGTTTAAGTAATGGTTCGCTGCTCGATTCTTCGTTTGCCAGTGTGGGCGCCTGCTTATATCCAATCGTGTTTCTTTAACAGACACAACCTGTAGTTCAGGGTATAACTATACTAAACTGATTTCGCCCTTACATGGAGTATTGCTGCCATATATGGCCTGGAGCCCCTTCTGTTTGCCTCGGGGTTCTTGATCAGATCCAGAAACGGGTATGCAACGTAATTGGCCCTGATCTGTCATCTCGTCTGCAGTCGCTCTCTCACAGACGCGCCGTCGCCTCTCTCTGTCTTTTTTACAAATACTTTCACGGTAATTGCTCCGATGAGGTACTTTCGCCGATTTCCTGGATTCATGAATTCAAGCGTCCCACCAGGCTGGCATCCCGCTCCCACCCTTTCACTGTTGAAACTCTTTAATGTAGCCGTTTCTTCTATTCCGATAGCTTCATGTTTCGCACCTCTCGCCTGTGGAACTCCCTTCCTTATTCCTGTTTCCCTGACAACTATAATCTCCAACTATTCAAGTGTAACTTCAATCGACATCTCCAGTTGCCTTGATCTATACACTATCCTTCTCCACATCCTTTCCTCTAAATCTCCTATCTGCTCTCGCTCCAAATCTTCTGTAACCCCTTGCTTTGATCTATCCCCTATCCTTCTCCACATACTTTCCTCTAACACTCCTATCTGCTCTGTCTCCAAATCTTCTGTAACCCATTGCCTTGATCTATACACTATCCTTCTCCACATCCTTCCCTCTTTCACTCCTATCTGCTCTCGCTCAAAATCTTCTGTAATCCCTTGCCTTGATCTATCCACTATCCTTCTCCACATCCCTTTGTCTAACACTCCTATCTGATCTCGCTCCAAATCTTCTGTAACCCTTGCCTTGATCTATCCACTATCCTTCTCCACATCCTTTCCTCTTTCACTCCTATCTGCTCTCGCTCCAAATCTTCTGTAACCCCTTGCCTTGATCTATACACTATCCTTCTCCACATCCCTTTGTCTAACACTCCTATCTGCTCTCGCTCCAAATCTTCTGTAACCCCTTGCCTTGATCTATCCACTATCCTTCTCCACATCCTTTCCTCTTTCACTCCTATCTGCTCTCGCTCAAAATCTTCTGTAACCCCTTTCCTTGATCTATCCACTATCCTTCTCCACATGCTCTCCTCTAACACTCCTATCTGCTCTCGCTCCAAATCTTCTGTAACCCCTTGCCTTGATCTATCCACTATCCTTCTCCACATCCCTTCGTCTAACACTCCTATCTGCTCTCGCTCCAAATCTTCTGTAACCCCTTGCCTTGATCTATTCACTATCCTTCTCCACATGCTTTCCTCTAACTCTCCTATCTGCTCTCGCTCCAAATCTTCTGTAACCCCTTGCGTGCTAGTGGCTTACAGCCTTGCTTGGGGTGAAAAGCTTAAAAAAACAAAAAAAACTTGCAGTTTCTGAAAGATAGCGTGCAATTTCCGGTGATCAATTACTGAAAAAGGCCAGCACATCCCAACTCTCGGTCACAATGACTTGTGATGTTTTATATTCGATCTATATAACTAATATTGAATGGCGTGACATGGAAAAGTTTTATATCTGAAATAAATGTGTTGTATAAAATTAATGTTTTCCATCTTCACATTACAGGCTAATTGATTTAACTACATAAAAAAGGCTTTAGAGGGAAGTATATCATTGGCGCAACACATTCTTACTTGAATTAAAGCTCAAAGTTTACGGACTCTGAAAGCAAAATCATTGAAATTTGAGACATTATTAGAATATGCAGAATCTGTTGTCGCTTATATGGCTGTGGATATTGCTGATGATCCCGATGAAAGGATGTTCAATTATGCTGATTATTAACAGCGATCTTGTGAGCTAGCATAAAATGAACTGATGCCATAGATAACGCTATTGTTAATCACACAATCTTCTGACCTGCTCGATCACTTTCTCACACGTTCTTAAACACATCAGTAATACTGTCTTGAGGTAAGCCTGTTCCACTGGCATTCTGTCTGTCTGTCGGTCTGTTCACTTACCATGGATTAATCGGATAATTGTCCTTAATTAATCATAGAGAGTGGTGAGCGTGTCAGTCTTTATCAGTCCTGCAATCCGAAAGTCTTCACTGAAGGAAACTTCTTATCAGCTGGTGATTTCATATCTCTGGAGCTTACCGCCTTGTCGCATTAGAATCACCCGTCAGAGATTATTAATGAGGTTGAGAATTGTGGCTTTTGGTCAGTATTGTTTGGGTGACCATTACAGAAAATTGTAACTGAATATAACCTCAAGAATAACTGGTCATTTTCATACATGACAATGGCTGTATCAACAACTAATATCTGAATAAATAAGAGAATTCTGTGGCCATGACTGGTTCAGGTGGTCATTTCGTGACATGTCAGTGGCAAGATCTTTTGTTAAGATATATGAATGTGAATATGATATATCTATGTCTCTCTTTAAAATATTTTTTTCAAATGGAGGTGCGGAGTAACCTAACGGGCCTAGTAAATTGTATGTAGGGAAGTCATATCCCTGGAGCTCACTGCCTTGTCTCATTAGAATCACCCGATGGGGCTCATTAAGGATGTTGGAAATTGCAGCTTTTGAGCAGTGGGCAAATATCGTGAGGCCATTCGAGAAAATTGTAACAATATAATATCAAGAATAACTAGTAACCATAACAGATAAAATTGGTTAAAGCAACTACTAATGCCTGTGCAAATAGTATAAGTCGGTAGCCATAATTGCTTTAATTGGTCGCTTCGACATGCTATTCTTTGTTAATCAACGTGACATGTCATTGACAAGACCTTTTAAGATATATAAACTTAAGAAAATAAAATCTAACCTTGTTTCTATTTAGTTTAGAGTCGAGGTGAGGAGTAACTAAACGGTTAAAAGCATGTTAAATGGATGTGACAATCGCATTTCGAATTCTGGTTAAGTCAGTTTATGTTCACCTTGCAATATTTCCCTTGGGTTAATCATGAATTCCCTTTCCTCTTGCTTTTCCACCTATCAGCAGATATCATTTCTTTCCGGTGGCATTACATTTCAGTTGTAGTAGTACTCCAAACTCATCTTAGACTGTCGAATATTAGTTTGGATTACTACTACATACTTAAAAGAATAAACATAAGAAAAAATAATTTCTTTCAATAATATATGGAAATGACTATTCTTTGCCGGAAGAAGGTCAAAAGACTCAAAACCCGTTTAGCAGCAAATATAGAAAATAATGTATAATATATAGAAAAATAATAGTTACTCCCCTTGAACTATAAAAGTAACGATAGTGGCTAGTATAATATATTAATATATATATTTAAACTCGCGTATCCGGCAACCCTGAATCTGAGCTCAACGAAAATCGTTCCCAGTTCCTAACTTTTCTAGGGATTTTGAATGAGCTATGAATAATTGAAATCGGACTATTGGGAGCGGAAGAGTCTCTTGGACACACAAACGCACAAACTCACACGCATACATTGTACTTTATATATAAGTTTATTCATATATCTCATCTGCTGCAACTCCTTGCTTTCTGATTTATTTCAACAATATTTCTTAAATGCATTCTCAAAATAATAATCGATATCACATTTCGTATTTAATGCTTATCTGTTGATTTAATCCGCTTTCAATCTTCAATGGAAATTAACCTGAACTGCAAGTCATCAACTATGAAGTGGAATTGAAAGTACAAAAGAATAGGAAATGTTAAAAAGTATACGATTTCAAGCACCTAGGTTTATGGACAAAACAGTTTTGAAATGATCTGGCCGTAATAAAAGCTCTTGCTTTTACTTCATGTCATGACCTGAAATAAAATACGGATCTCCCAATTACCTAGAAGAATCAGATTGTTTATTGTCTTGCTCTAAATAGCAGAGACGTGGGTTATGACCAGATCTCTGAAGAAACAAGCAGTGGGTATTATACAAGAATGCTCAGGTTTGGAAGTTAATGTGTCGTGGAGAAGTTATACGTCAAATAATCAACTATAGTGTGAGCTACGAAAGGTAACATCAAATGTACCGCAAAGGAGACGATATCAGATATGATGACGAAGTTGCTAAAAAATGAGTGACTTAGCGTCCAACCAAGGGATGAACAAAAAGACGTAGAAGAAGAATCGTATTCGTAGACACAATGCTAGAGGACTTAGAGGTCAAAACGCACCAAAGTGTATAGATCCGTATAGTTGACTGTGCTGAATGGTAAAAAGATTGTGGATGATACGGAGCACCCCGGAGGACGACTTAGTTCAAGCAATTCTTTTTAAGATGCCTCTGAAAAAACCCTACATATTTGGCAGGACATAAGCTACTATGACTCTTCACGCTTGTATGTATACACGCGTAATATTAAGAGTAATTAACTGTTACACACAACATAGACATTATCTAGGTAAAGATCTTATACCTAATATTGGATTAATTCCTTACAATTAAAACTGATCTGCAACAAAATTTGAAGTTTAACCACTACTTATGTAAGTTACCCAAACTAAATTTGCTCTTTTGATTACACAATTTTATTTCCTTTTGGTTTCTGACAAAAATATATTTATATGTTTCATTAATTCCTTTTTTTACGGATTTTCTGCCTTATATATCCCTGCAGGATATATAAGGCAGAAAGTATTTTTTTTAGATATTTTGGGATATAATAACGATTTACTAATTAACCCATAGCTGCGAGGAGAAGAATAAAATTCACACAATTTCCCAGGGGTATTTGCAGTAATTGAATATAACGAACCCTATTGGAATGTCCAGTTCCAAGCCGTTCTCCATTACCCAACTCGCACATCCAAGTTTACAGTTTCTGATATTCCCAAGTGTCACAGATCTAGGTACTGACCAGGCTCTACTTTGCCTAATTCCGATGATCGTGTGAGAATCACTGTTTCAATGGTATATGGCCATAAGCCTTATTTACATGTAAACTGATTCATACTAAACATATATTAAAGCGTCCAAAGTCGCATATATAACACGCGAATCTGCGTTTATAGTGAGACCATTGCCCCTCTCCGTTGTAAATAATTGAAAGAAAAAAGAAAAGAAAAAGAAAGGAAAACCTTGGGAATAAGTAGATTGTCACTGTAGTTCTGAAACAAGATTTTGATAAAAAAATATCACACAAGAAAATGCAGGAGAAACATTTTAACGGAAGATAAACATTGAGTCAAGTGTGGAGCAGTCGTTTCAGACTAAAAGTGAAATGATGTGTTTCTCTTTTATTTCACCCGCCTATAGGGTGATAGGAATAGGTTAGTTTAAAAATATCGGCCAGGGGTTGAAAGGAGCAGTTGGGTCGTAGTTCATATTTTCCGTAAAACTTCCTCATTGTCCATATATTCTCTCCGTGCAATTCGCAACATTCGTCACGTCTCGCTTCAAGTCGCATGCTTATCTATGTAGAGATTGTCCAACATGCATTGTCATATAGTTCAGACACAGCATAACAGCGAAGAATGTTTGTCATTGTTTCTATGGACATTTTTTGAACACTCAGTATATTGACGTTTTCTGTAATTTCCTGTTGTGGTTGATATAATCTGCTAAAATACAGAACCACAGTTGGGGCAATTTTGAAAATGTCAGTTTCTGTCACCTAAAAACAACTCACGATATTTTAAGATTTTACTACTGTCAGGTTTAAACGTAACACCAAATTGTAGCTATGATATATCTGAACATTAATATATATTGCCAAAAATATATGAGCACGTTTCAGCCATCTGGGATAGAAAATTATATTATATAGGGGTGACAAGACTTTCGGACCACCTTGTACAGCGAGAAAGAAGCGTTTTTTTTTTTTAAGTCATTAAGGGAGATTATGTTTCAAATAACTATTTGCATAGTCTATAATTTCTTTCTTTTTCAAAGACTTCTAGGGGATTTATTTTCGTGCTTTCTTCAGGCAGACATTTAGTCCGTTTTTTTTTTAATCTTTTGCCTTGACGTTGGACAGTTAACGTTTTTTCATCAGGCCATATAACATAAATATATAACCGAGAGAACAGCCGAATTCCTTAACACAAGAATGAAGCCCACCGACTAAGAGGATATGAGCATTGGCATTGGCCTAACCGGTTGTATGGCTTCGTGCATAGGGAAAGAATGAGTGCCAAAGGTAGCATTAGTAGGTGCTGGTATGCGCAGTAAGTTGTATATTGAAGTATACGGCAGAATCAGCTGTGCGTTAAGATATGTAAAGCTAAATGTTCCCTTGAGGCTGGACATAATCAATCACCTTTATCAAAAGTACATCTCGCGTCATTATGAGATGAAGAACATGACAGTGCCAGAAGAAAAAAGTCGAGTGGAACGGACAATGTGAAATAAAACACATTTGTACGTGCCACTGACTACCTACATGGACACTTTGAAGTGATTACTGTTATTCAAGTGAAACATCCCAAATGTGTCGCCCTGCGCCATTGGTAAGTGTACATACCACTTTACTTACCATGTGTTTCGACGTAAAATTGTGGGTATGGCTCTGTGACGGAGAAGGTATTCGGCGAGGCGTGTGTCGAAATTTAATATGTACAGCATTTTAATTAGAGTGAATATATGTTGGCTTCATGCTTGTGTTTGAATCATCTCGCATCGATAGAGAAAAGCATATGAAGGTTTTTAGTTTTATATTTCAAACACCTCTACTCTTATCAAATATATATATATATATATATGTATGTATATACATATTCATATATATATATATATATATATATATATATATATATATATTCATATATATATATATATATATATGTATGTATATACATATTCATATATATATATATATTCATATATATATATATATTCATATATATATATATATTCATATATATATATATTCATATATATATATATATTCATATATATATATATATTCATATATATATATATATTCATATATATATATATATATATATATATATATATATATATATATATATATATATATATATATATATATGCGTAGGTATCTATGCTATTTACGCTTGAATGCTTGCTCCAAGCAGACACTTGTAATAGGCAAATAAAAAAATGAAAAAAATGCAACAAGTAAAGATTTGGAAAAATATTAAAAAAAAGAAAAAAGAAATACTCACAATGAGAGGAAAAAATCTGGTTATGTCTCAACTGCAGACAATCGCTGTTGAATGTATCGCATGGGGCATTGTTAATAAATCGAGGTTATAAAGGCTAATACTGTGATAGTATTTGTGCGTATATCTACGGATGCACTGAGATTGAATGAGGTAAACGTTGATCTGAACAGACGAACTTAGCTAGCCAGATAGTGGGATATTAAAGACAGACATGGGCTGAAAAGAAGATATAAAATGCAGTAGAATAATAAATAGATCAATGAAGAGAACGTTAAGGTCAGAAAGATAAGCAGCTATAGATATATAGATTGACAGATATATATGAACAGATTGAGATAGATAGATATATAGTTAGTCAGATAGATAGATAGATAGATAGATAGATAGATAGATAGATAGATAGATAGATAGATACTGAGCATCAGAGATATGCAAATCATAAAATAAAAATCATGCAGAAAAATAAAAAAATAATGTGGGGAGAGAGAAGAAGAAAGAGACAAATACATATCTACACCCTCGTTCTTTTTCACACACACACACACACACACACGCACACACACACACACACACACACACACACACACATATATATATATATATATATATATATATATATATATATACTATTCGAATATTAGCATCCATCAAAAATAACGTATAAACAAAATAAATTAACATATATATGTATGAAAATATTGTAAATTTATAAATTTGCTCGAAATACTAACATGGGCAGAAGGAATGTGCGTATATATAAATATATAGCTACAATCCGAAATATGTTCCAGCATTACATAACCTAGAAATGGTTGATAAACCGTAAAAATCAAACAATCGAATAAAGACAGGGGCAGAAAAGACGATATGTAAATAATACATAGATAGTTATGAACTGAATTAGATAGATAGGAACATACTGAGATAGACAGATAGATAAAACGATAGATAGATAGATAGATAATGAAGAGAGACACATATATATATACATATATATATATATATATATATATATATATATATATATATATATATATATATATATATATATATATATATAGATATATCGATAGATAGATAATGATGAGACGCAGATTGATAAAGAAGAAACTCAGATAGATTAATAGATAGATATATCGATAGATAGATAATGAAGAGACGCAGATTGATAAAGAAGAGACTCAGATAGATAGATAGATAGATAGATAGATAGATAGATAGTGTGTGTGTGAAATTTCTCAGAAAATACCTGTAGAAAAGACAAAATGGATAAAATAAGATAATATGAAAACGATACTTAATCTTTGCCGACGGGTTTCATTATCTGATTTGGTCAAAGCAAGTGATGACACAATTTTGTTTTGTACATGGAAAACTTGTAGACTACTCGTATTCTGTCAAAGGAAAACACGAAAATTTTCCACAGTAAGAAATATACGAAGATGTTACAGATTTCATATCGTAATGTGAGGATGAAAAACAGAATAGTTCAGAGGTCATCCAAGAACAACCACAGTCACAACGCTGAACTGAGACATTCAAAGAACAAGTCAGAAAGATACGACTTTTCCTTTGGAGAAGTTTAAAATCAAGGAAGATCTGCAACAAATCCGTAAACTCACAGGGGTCAGAGAAGGCTGTCAAAATATTGTCGAATCAGTAGACAATGTCACTGAAGATGAGAAAACATCTGAATTATTAATGACCTCAAATCGAAACAGTTTTGCTAATGATGACGACATGGAAATTAATATAAACAAAAGCGAAATGTTGTTAGTTACTCGAAATTCAAATTTTATAAGACACTCATAAATATTAATCAGGATAATTACGTCACTTAGCATCAAATAAAATCGCCTTAGATAGATAGATAGATAGATATATAGATAGATAGATAGATAGATATGAACTGTCTAAGATAGATAGATAGGAACTTCCTAAGATAGATAGATAGGAACTGCCTAAGATAGATAGATAGATAAATAGATATATATATAGATAGATAGATAGATAGGAACTGCCTAAGATAGATAGATAGATAGATAGAATATTACTGCTTTTCTCATTTTGAACGATGTTATTATTGCTTCGTTTTAAAAGAAACATTTTTATTTCGCTGTCTATAATGTAACTTGAAAAACCGTTGTTAACCAGCGTTTGTTTTATGTTACTAAGCCATTTAGGGAATAGTTTGAGTAAAGATGTGACCATGTCCTCACTCATTAGGAAGATTTTATTACTGCTACGTGGATATTCACTTTTGTAAATAAGATGGCAAGTGTTTTAACCTGTGGGTCTTTTTTTTTATAGAGAAGTAGTGAATGTATCATTACTAGACGCCACAAATATACTTATGAATCGAATATTTTGTTCTTGCTAGATTCTTAAGCTTATTTTGTAAGAGATCTTTTAGTTCTCTTTCGTTTTTGTTATTAGTAAAAATGAAAATATCGTTAGCATACTTGACATTAATTTAAGTTGTTTGAAAATAATTTAACTAGTTAGTCCAAGGGGGCTAACCATAGTCACTTCTTTTGTTTGAGTGTATATGTTACCAATGTGGGCGTAAAACGGGACTTGTGAGTGTATGTAGTAGAATAGTAACAATAAATGAAAAGTTGTTACTGATTTTCGATTTGGAGAAATTTGGGGGATTTACTTAGATTTGAAATTACATTAGTACATATGTAAATTATAATAAGCAAAATCATAATTTTACAGTAACTGGAATTGCATATTTAAACAGATCAGAAATAGATTATTGGTGAACATATATTTGCCGGATATTTTCTTTTTACTGCTGGTGTTTTACAATTTCTATAAAAGTGTTAATGTTAAGAATACTATGTGTAAACTCATTCATTAAGCGTCCTGGGCAAGACGTTAAACTACATCTGCGTCCTGGGTAAGACGATAAACTACATACGCGCCCTGGGTATGACGATAAACTACACCCGCGCCCTGGGTATGACGATAATCTACATCCGCGCCCTGGGTATAACGATAAACTACATCCAAGCCCTGGGTATGACGATAAACTACATCCGAGCCCTGGGTATAACGATAAACTACATCCGAGCCCTGGGTATGACGATAAACTACATCCGAGCCCTGGGTATAACGATAAACTACATCCGCGTCCTGGATAAGACATCCAGCCGGAAGGCCCCAGATCAGGAGGTTTGAGGAGCGTGGAACCACCTCTTAATTGCTGGTGTTCTCTGGTCCACCCTGACTCGGGTGGTAGGATCTGTTAGGGTCCCAGCTATGGGCAAATAATTAACCCCCAAACTGGAGTCAAAACACTATGAAAGTGTAAAAATAGTAAATGTAATACCAGCAATACATTTTTGTAAAAAAATATTACTAGCAATTAATTTTTGAAGGAAAAAATATTACCATCAATGCATTTTGGGAAACAAATATTACTAGCAATATATTTTTGAATAAAATTATTACCAGCAATAAATATTTGGAAAAAAATATCACCAATAAAAACTTTGTCGGTAATAAATAACCCATTGAGTTTTATATGCCCGTAAAACAAAATAAACCAAACCAATCTAAATTAAAGAATACATATTCTATCCATACGAATCTATCCTAAAAATGTTGTCGGCATTAAATAACCCATTGAGGTTGATATACCGTAAAACTCAGCAAACCAAACCAAATCAAGACATTCTTTGAGGATAGCTTTTCAGTAACAGGCAAAAATGAAAAACGAACTGAGGGTTATATAATTAATTTTGTAATATTTACAAATATTTTTTTTCATTTAAGCTTATCTTTCTGGAAGAAAGTGTAAAAGGATTTTAATACGGAATAAAATTACTTTAATTATATTTTAAATCTATTGAGGTTGCCATGTAATCAATCTCAGATTGATTTTTTTCGTTTGAAAACAACTCGAAGTGAAAGGTGAGTAACTGCTGACCTGAGATGGAAAAAATACATTGAGTCAATTGCTTCATCCGCCGCAAGGAAGGTTGGCTCCCTGTGCCGGGCCAGGAAATCTTTCTCCCCGGAATCGATCCTCCAAATTTACAAATCCTTGCATGGAGTATTGCTGCCATATATGGTCTGGAGCCCCTTCTGTTTGCCTCGGGCTTCTTGATAAGATCCAGAAACGGGTATGCAACGTAATTGGCCCTGATCTGTCATCTCGTCTGCAGTCGCTCTCTCACAGACACGCCGTCGCCTCTCTCTGTCTTTTTTACAAATACTTTCACGGTAATTGCTCCGATGAGCTGCTATCGCTGGTTCCCAGGCTCCATGAATTCAAGCGTCATACGAGGCTGGCATCCCGTTCACACCCTTTCACTGTTGAAACTGTTAAGTGTAGACGTCTCTTCTACGCCAATAGCTTCATGTCTCGCACCTCACACATGTGGAACTCTCTTCCCTATTCCCGTTTCCCTGACAACCATAATCTCCAACTATTTAAATGTAATGTCAATCGACATCTCCAGTTGCATTGTTCTATCTACCATCCTTCTCCACATCCTTTCCTCTATCACTCCTATCTGCTCTTGCTCCAAATCCTCTGTAACCCCTTGGATGCTAGTGGCTTTCAGCCTTGCCTGGGGTGAAAAGCTTAAAAAGAAAAAAAAATCCAACAATTACAGTAATTATTTGTCAGTTAGGTGTCATAATTTTACTATTGTAATTGTAATAAGTTATATTCTAATAATTTCCTCTTTTGCACTTCTCGCTTTGGGAACTCCCATTTCAGATTCCCTCTTTCCTGACAATTGCGATCTTCAAAAATGTAAAGACAATGACATTCGTAATCATCTGAATCCTTGTAAGTTGTTTGTTTATTTACTGACCTACTCTTTTTGTTTCACTCACAGGAACTTCTTGCATCATTTTCTTGACTAGGTCAAACATATTCAATCGTACACAAGACAGTGGAAAGCCGTTCTATTACGATAAGATGCGTACACGCAAATTGTACACATATTCTATATTAACAAAAAATAGCCTTCTAAACAAACTTCGACTTAGTCCGCTTCAAATTACTCCCGACTCCCTTGAGAAACCTTCACAATATCACTCGCCCTTTCGACTTTTCAAAACAATCTCTGTGTCCTTGCTATGACGATAACCTACATCCGCTTCTTGGGTAAGACTATAAACTACGTCCAACAGCAAGGCCTCTGATAATACGTTTTTGAAAAAAATGATATTACCAGTTATACGTTTTTGAAAAAAATTTCCAGTTATACATTTTTAACAAAACATAATATTACCAGCTATAAGTTTTTGAAAAAATATTACCAGCGATACGTTTTTGAAAAAATAATATTACCACGTATACCTTTTTGAAAAAATAATATTACCAGCTATACGTTTTTGTAAAAATATTACCACGTATACCTTTTTGAAAAAATATTACCAGCTATACAATTTTGAGGAAACAAATATTAGCCGCTATAAATATTTGAGGAAAAAATATTAACAGAAATAGATTATTGACAAAACAAAAATATTACCAGAAAAAAAAAAGTTGTCGGCATTAAATGACCCATTGAGATTGATATACAGTAAACAAAACCAAACCAAACCAAATGAAACCAAACCAAAACAATCTCTTGCAGGATCGCCAAACCCTACCCTTTCACACTGTCTGTAATCTCAGCAACTGCGATTCAATTTTTACTACATTAGACAAATCAGAATTATATGTCGGTAACAATCATAGTTGGCGCGATGTTTATACACAATTTCTGTATAAATGACCCAGAACCGGTTTTCGAGATATTCTATATCGTTGTTTATGTTCATGGTAGACTTTGAATTTTTTCCTAAATGGTTGTATACATATTTCTCACTGTGCAAGAGAATTTTTATTCTCCAAGAAAATACAGGAATTTTAATGACTTAGAATTACAAGGGACAGGACGTCGTTGAAATTATAATCATCTGTATCTTGAAGAGCTACATCACATAAATAAATCTGCTGATAGAAACAACAGCAAAGAATAATTTCTGTTCTGGTAAGAGTCATCCATTCAAGCCGTTCCCAAATTCGATTCGATGTCTCTTGGTTCTAAGTGCATTACAAAATGCGAATATCTACTCATTCCTTTTCCTTTTGTCATGATCTCTCTCTCTCTCTCTCTCTCTTTCTCTGTGTCATGTCTCTTCGGTACAGGGATGATCATTACTCTGCTCAGATTCTTTAAATGGATTACTTTTACCTCTTTCTCTTTTGCAACCTCTTATCTGGAATTGGATTGAAAGCAGTGGTAACACCTACCCTGAAACCATCAAAAACCAAAATATCAACTTTAAAACACAAGACATATTCTTAAAGAGCCTCGCCATATCCAGACTTTCATATTAATGTCATGCATTACATGAAAGCCAAAAATATCTAAACTGTCATCCGTATACAACCGCTTTCCAAGATTAATGGTTAAATCCATCATTCTCTGGGTATTGAACTACAGCAAATAGCAGAAATCAATTCACCTGAAGGCTTTCCAAACCAGCTACGCCTAAGGTGGATCGCACATGTAACTTGAAGACAAAACAATGACATAATCGAGGTGTTGACGTTTTACTTTACTTCAAATTAAATGTTACGAAGAGCCCCACATCAATACTAGGAAGAGCGATAACAGCTATTGGACTTGGAAAAACTATTATACTGAATAAATTTTTAAGAGAAGTACTTTATAAATTAAACATCAAAATAGTACTGACTGTTCGGTCAATGAATGCCAAATATTTCCTTGTAGAGGAGAAGGCAAATGTCATCATTGCCATTTGTATTGGACGTACTTGTTCCGTCATTCTTTTGCTTGTGTTTTCAAAGATGTTACATGATGCTTTCATTCTCTTCTTTTGCTTTTGATGCATTTTGTGTTTTATATTCTCAAAGCCTTCTTTCCACATTACACGCCTTCATTGTTTCTGCTGTTTGATTCAGATTGTCAGAAATAGTTTTACTTTTAATCCTTTCATCAAATCAAGGCGAAAAATTCACTAAAATGCCAGGGGTTTGTGCGCGTGAAGAAAACTCAGACAAGACTATTGAAGAGAAAGGACAATAAAAGAACATGAGTCAAGGACACAAAAAAAGAGTGACGTCGCATTTAGATTTTTGAAAGTCGTAGTTGGCAAAAAAGTACGAAGCAGCTAGATAGTTCCACAGGCGACAAGTGTTAGGAAAGAAATTATTCGATAGGTGCGGTCAACACTATTTACATTGTTCGGGCTACCATCCTTATCTTTGTTGCCATATTTATCACAACGTTTCGACCGTTGTACGCTATGGCCTTCTTTAGGTGGTTGGAAGGTCGAACTAACCCCTTTATTTCGCTCGCAGTGTTAGACTGTTCTAGTTCCACGTGCCATGTCTAATCGATGTCATCAGTTATCTCCTGTTAATTCCCCTCTCCAAGTTCTCCACTGCCTTAACCAGGTATTGAACTCACACTCAGAAATATAGACAGTGCGGTCTAGAAGTCTAGAAATTTCAGAAGTAAAATGGCGAGACTTAGCTTCCCAATCTAGAACAAAACTAAAATTCATGAAGTCGAGGCATCAAAGTGGAAAACTCATCAGAGGAATTGTCATGAAAATATTTATAGAAAATGTACACAGAACCTACGCTACGACAGTGAAAATGTTATTGAAACCGAGATATCAGGTTAGGATGGATAACATTGCAGATTCTTCTTTAGATATTGCCAAGAATCTCTAGATACAAGCACAAGACCAGATGTGGCAACAATATTTAACGCAGAGACAAATTGTAAAAATATAATTTTTCAAGACAAATTCAGATGAGAAATATTGTCGTCTACGTAATAGTGAACTAAAGATTTTAGCGTTAGATTTAGCAATTACGTCGATATAATCATTTCCATTCATATCAGTAACACGCAAGACTGAGAATGCGCAAGGAGGAGGTAGTTCTGGAGGTTAGCATCATCCAGGCTGATGTAACGCAAAAAAAGATGATTACAAGAGTGCAGATTAGATTTGAAGGCATTAATTATTAAAAGGATGTTTCCTTGATCACTACAGTATTAATCTGTTCAAGTACAGGGTAAACCGTTATCTTCCTCACATATCTCTATAAACGGTGTCTCTTACAATGTCACCATCTATTTTGCGTACCTATGTGTCTTTGTAAAGGTTGAATATCACTGTTAAAAATCCTTACACTAATCAACAAGAGATTGAAGGTTATTTATAAAATCAGCTGCTAATTTAACTTAATCGATTCTATCATATTTCCTATTAACATGGGAGTAAAAAATCATAAAAAAATTATTGTTCTTTGTTTTATTGTATTGTTTCCTTTGATATCAATTAATAATAATAACAAAACAAAAGTTATTGAAACGAAGCAAGTTCAGTCGACCATTGATGACAATTCCAGATCAACGTAACTATCAGGTCATCCCATAAGTTCTGTCCAAATTTTGAATTTTGAAACAAGTGACCAAATGTTACATTTAATTACAGATTCAATCAATAATGTATTTTCCCTGGTTATCTATGATTACTTCCATCTATTAACAAGCTTACTAATTCCATAACTGTAAAATTCTTTTGGCTTTGATTCGAAGAACTCACAAATGTCAGTTTTAACCTCTTCCTGTGTTACAAAAGCTGTTTCTTCCAAATGATTCTGTAAGCTACGCAACCAATGGTAGTCTGACGGAGCAAGGTCGGGAGAATAAGGTGGATGAGGAATTTTCTCCCACTCAAGTTCTTCCATCTTTTGTGATGTGATTCTTGCTGTGTGTGGTCGCGCATTGTCCTGATGAAACATCACCCGTTTTCGATTCACTAGAGCAGGTCTTTTTCCCTCAAAGCTTGGTTCAAACGCTCTAATTGCTGAGTATATTTGAGCATTAAGTGTTGCATTAGGTGGTACGAATTCAAAGTGGATTATTCCTTGGCATCCCACCAGATTGAAAGAAGAACCTTTTGCCCATGAAGTTCCCTTCTCGGCTGTGGCTGGGGTCCTTCCCCTTTACCAAGCCACTGGCTACGACGCTTAACATTTCGATAAAAGATCCATTTTTCGTCGCCAGTCACAAGTCTATCCAAAAAAGGTGAAACAAGTTGGCGAGAATGGAGAGAAGAGCAGATGTCAACTCGGGATTTGAGGTTGTTTTCACACAATTCATGAGGCGCCCATTTTCCAAGTTTAGGAACTTTTCCAAGTTGTTTAAGGTGACGATGAACAGTTGTATGTTTGAACTGAGAACTACTGCCAATTCCACAACTGATAAAGCAGGATTTTCTTCAAGGGCTGCTTCAAGAAGCTTTTCATCAAACTCAACTGGACGTCCGGTTCGATCTTCATCTTCAAGGGTGAAATCTCAACCTCTGAATTTTGCAAACCATCTTCTGCAAGTTCTTTTATTCACACATTCCTCTCCATAAACTGAGTGAATGTTTCTAGCCGCTTCGGCTGCTGAGTTTCCTTTCTTGAACTCATAAAGCATTATGTGCCTCAAATGATTCTTGGGTACTTCCATGTTAGCAGGGTTTTAATCAAACAAAATTTAATTTTATTGTTCTCTGAAATAGAATTTGATCAGTTTAAATGCATCTAAACATAAAAATAATGTTCAGCTCCATTAGACCTTATAAAATACTCTTTAAATTTCGTTCATTTTAACAAAAAGTTAAAATTCGGACATAACTTTGGGATGACAGAATATAACAATTTTTTCTATCCTCTGCCAGCCGCAATGATGGAGAAAGCATTACCTCGAACCATCGCCAGTGAGACACGCAGCAAGAGCCACGCCGTTTCGCGAGGCTCGTCCCTTAATCGAGACGCAATCGCGCCAATCCTCCAAAGGAACGCCATCGAACGAGGCCATATAACCCCTGAAGTCTCCACTGCCACAGGAGTAAAAAAAAATCTATCAGCAAGAGAAGAATATTTAACTATTTTTTTCATCTCAACCGCGCACCTGATCAAATTACCGGCCGAAAATGTATCCGCACAGGTCGCATCCCAAATCAACGACTTACCCATTTTAAAAGGGAAGATGGTAATGCCATCCGGCCGCTTTCCATCACCACGGTCGAGGCCTACGGGTTCGATTTGGGAAGGGAACCCAGCTGCATCCAAACGCTCACATAATTTGAGTCCAAGACGGATCGCGACTCCGACCCGAGTGCACTCATCATCTAGAAGGGTACCGGTAGATGAAGAGTAAATAGTTGTGTTATCAATATAGATACCGAGTTTCTAACTGATGACATCCGGTATTGGGAGTGTCAAGTTCAGCTTAACCATTATATAAAGGGTGCGATGGGTGAATTGTCGCTATATTATTTATTTATTTTCGTCGCGTATGTACGTTGCTTGTTTTTAATTCGACTGCATAATACAATAGGGTCAGTTGGGCATCGTCTGTGAGAAAAAAGAGCACCATGACACAATTTACTGCCTCAGAAATTTGTAAAGAGCATACTGTACTGATTGGCATTCGCACCGGAGGCTCCAATACTAACATTTCAGTGAAGAGGATTCGGGAAGAGATACATGAGTTTAATGGTGATTACGAAGGTGTATGATGTGAGTGATCACTTGTGATAGCGAAAGTATGCCCACATTTATCTTCCCACAGGGCCTTAGACTCAACACGCAGACTTACATCAAGTACCATGAGGCGGTAGTGTTTTTCTGCGTCAAGAGGATGGCTGCTGGAAGACTCAGTATACATATATATATATATATATATATATATATATATATATATATATATATATATGTGTGTGTGTGTGTGTGTGTGTGTGTGTGTGTATTTATTTATTTGTACCTTGTGATTACTCAAATCAATACAAATGAACAGTTTAAAAACTAGATGCATGAATAAATATTATTACATTTATGTATTTCTTTATATTTATATAAACAAAACGTATGTGTCAACATCTGAACATTATCGTATGTGACTCTTACATTAATCCAGTTTGGTCACCCCTGCTATAGACTATCCTTGATATTTTACATGAGAAAGTTTCATAACTGTCTCTGTTATTCATGATGACGGTAGTCTTTGGGTATAGAATCCAGAGGTTGGCAGTGAATATTTTGACGACAGTAGGGAAGCGTTTTTCAGGTTAGCAGTGGATATCTCGATAAAGTAGCAGGGCGTAGTTCTTTCTGTTCTGGTCATCTTTGGTTCTGACAGGTTGGCATTGGACATTCGGAGAGAGTAATCAAAATGGCCGCCTTTATACAAGACGGATTGAATATTTCACGCCTCCTGATTGGTTAACCTTCTTTTGGGGAACTATAAAGTGAGTCAAGTCATTTGGGTTTGCTCACTAGTATATAGTGGCCTTGTGCCACAATTTCTGTATATTCAGAAATAAATATACTAGTATATAGTGGTACACAAAAATTGTAACAGGCTCTGTCTCTGAGATGAGTCATTATGATTACTTGCATTATTTACATTATTCGGACTGTTATCCTCATCTTCCTTGCGATATTCATAACGTTTCGGCCGGTGTCCGCTCCGGCCTTCTTCATGTGATTAAAGACACATGTCCCAGTGGATAAAGCCGTTGGTTACATGCAGTGATTATCCACAAAGTGTTGTGAATTCAATACCATGCTACAGCAGTGGTGAACCAAAACTTGGGAGAGTTGAGTTAAAGGGAAATAACTGAGACACCCAGAAGAGGCAGGGCACGTGGAACTAGAAAAATCTACCCCCGTGGACGAAATAAAGGGTTCGGTTCGAGATTCCAGTCACCTGAAGAAGGCCGGAGCGTACAATGAATGATACGTTGTAAATATGGCAATGATATAATGTATATAACGTATATGTTGTATAATATTATATAATATATAACGTATAATGTAATATATAATATATATAACGTATAATGTAATATATAATGTATATAACGTATAATGTATACATAATGTATATAACGTATAATGTAATATATAATGTATATAACGTATAATATAATATATAATGTAATATATAATGTATATAACGTATAATGTAATATATAATGCACATAACGTATAAAGTATATATAATATATATAACGTATAATGCAATATATAATGTACATAACGTATAATGTAATATATAATGTATATAACCTATAATGTAAATAATGCAAGTAAGCAACTTTAAATTAAATGAAGACCATAAAATGTTTAAATTATGTGAATAAATCAGTATTAATTAACGATTAAGACAAGGAATGATATCGTACGAAAACCTCACTTACTGACATAGCTGTTTAACGATTCCTCGGATTTATGACCACCTAATTAAAAAATAAAATAAAAATATCAACCAGTCGATATTGTACATTTGACCGTGATTATTTCTTTCTTCAAAATGAAAAATAAATAAAAAATTGCATTTATTGTATTTAAGTGAAGAATATGGAGCTGATTTTCGAATTTGTTTATTACGTTTACTGTTTAGCGCACTAACGCCTTGTATAAACATTTAAAAATAAATTAGAAATGGTACAAACTGTGCGAAAGTGGCTTTAAATCGATCTGAACTGAATAACAAAACTATATTAGACGCGTGGTATGCTTCTCATAGTGCTCTGGTGTAACTTCTCATTTACCGTCCTAGGTATGACGATAAACTACATCCGGTAACAAGGCCTCTGATCGGGAGATTGAGGGTTTTGACGAGGGTGGAATCGTCTGTTAATTGCTGTTATTTCCAGGTCCACCATGAACTGGAGTGGTAGCACCTGTTAGGGTCCCAGCTATGCGCAAATAGTTAACCCCCCAAACTGGGGTCAAAACACTATGAAAGCATTAATATTATTATAGTAAAAATGCCAACAACACATTTTCAGTGTAAGAAATTACCTGCAATATAATTTTATAAAAAGAATTAATAATAATAATAATAATAGAAATGCATTTTATAAAAAATAAAAAAAATACCAGCAATTTTCTTTTTTAGATTTTTGCAAAAAAATAATAAAAAGAAATTAACAGCAATATATTTTGTAAAAGAAATTAGTAATGCTCCCCCAAAAATTAAATTTCGGCATTAAATGACCCATAAGGAATTGATGTGCCGGTAATCAAACAAACTGACAAACAACTGTCACCTCCTTTATCGACTAGGTCGTTGGAACGAAACCTGGTGGTTAAATGAGGAATGGCTGTGTTGTAAGTAATTTGTCGTAATTGATATTTAAAAGAGAACAGAATAGTAGGAAATGGCCATTAATTCAGTAAAAAAAAAGAAGTTATTTTTATAGCGTTAACATTACACCTGTAATTGCAATAGGTCGCTTGTTAAATGCTATGTGCAGACGAAGACATAAATCGAATGTTGCACTTATTTCACGAAAATATTAAGATGAAGGTATATTTATTTCCGGAACGGAACTTGTTCATTTTTTGATAATTATTTACGAAAGTTTCCAGTATTTTATAAGGCATGCCATTCTTAGCTATCTTGAACTTTCCGGCGACATCATCATCATCATCATCATCATCATCATCATCATCAGTAAGAGCAATATTAACATTAGTTGCAATTGCTTTTATAACTATTGTATTTGCTGTTAGGAGAATGTTTTGTTAATATTCAGGCAGCAGGGTCAAGGGATAAGAGAGAAAGTGGAGTAAAATCATTTTAGCGCGCCTCACTCGCTAAATACAAACTCGGTAGGATGCGTCTAGCACCAGATCATGCCAAAATAAACTTTGCTATCTGTGTCTTTCAGAGAAGCCAGAAGCGGGATATAGGATGTTAGAGATGGCTTCCTGGCCGCCGACTGGAGATCCACGTGTTTAGAACAGGCGAACCTGGGTTGCGCGATTGGTAACTAGCCGTATTACAGATATATAAACAGATACACCAGACATGAGAGATGCATGTCTGTCAGACAAAGAACACGTGAATGTATAGTCCACGCTTAGAATGAGAATTCCAGGGTTGCTCTCACACACTGGAAGACATTAGCTGACGAAGTACGGAGTTGTATAACATCCAATATTAAACGAAAGATGCATGCGTTTATTAAATGACTGTTATATAGGAATAAAATGTCGCTGCCGACTCTTCAGCTTGAACATAGATCGCCAGTAAGCAAACACAGGCGACCCCATTATTAAATTAAGTAGACCACGTGACCATAGAGAAAACGCATTAGTAGGAAGTGGCATGACGTCCAATTGATCTGTATTTTTACACTATCTCTATTATATACGGACCGCTATTCTCTACTCTATTCACTATACTATTCCTCTATTCGGATCACTATACGGATTACTATTCGAGCGAGTATGATCGTGCAAGTACTATTAGTGCGAGTGCTATTCGAAGGCGTCTGACACCAGCATTGTTCAACGGCGTTACTATAGTTGTATCTGCGATTACAAAGTCTCTACTACAACGAGCTTTGCAAAACGACAACGAGTTTTCGTTGGCATCACAAAAGTGGTGACGAGCGTTTGTAGACATCAAAAAAATGACACATCGATTTCATTAAAAAAAACATGGCGAAAACGCAAAATATCTGCATTTCTTTGATTTGACCGAGAAATACAGTGCTGTTCGATAAAAGTGACTCACCTGATTTTTTTTACTAGATGTTCTCTTCTCTGATGAAACGAAAGTTGAGTTAAATTCAAAGGATAAGCGATCTAAAATCCGAAGAAGAAGCTTTGAAAGCTCTTTGAATTTAGCAGTAAGTACTGTCAAGCATCCATTCAGTATAATGTTCTGGGGATGCTTTTCTTTTCATGGAACTGGTTTCTTAAAACCTATTGAAAAGACCCCCAGGAGCGAGCAGTACAAGAGAATTTTAGAGTCTTGTCTGCCCCCTTCCGCTGAAAGGGTGCAAATCGACCCCACCAAGCTCATTTTTATGCAGGATAATGCTCCCTGTCACAAATAAAAATTGATGAAGGAATACTTTGATGAGAAGCAGGTGAGTGTTATGACACGACCGCCCCAATCTCCTGACCTCAACCCCATAGAAAACTTATGAAGCATTATAAAGTACAGGCTCTCGAGAACGCAGTTGAGCAACAAAGAGGATTTGATTGTGAATTTCATATCCGAATGGAATTCAATACTTGGAGATGAGATTTGCCAGAACCTAATCAAGTCAATGCCAAAAAGGGTTGAAAAGGTTATTCAAAATAAAGGACGACCCATAGATTATTAAATATTTCGAACTATATTACCTATTATAAATAAATTATACCTCTATTATTCTTTATTTAAAGCTGTTTGGTTATGTTTCTATTGATTACTAGTTGCAGGAAATAAGTGAGTCACTTTTTTTGCACGGAGTTTTTCCCTAAATCTCATTTATATCCAAAATTATAATTATCAATAGAATACCTTAGGGAGAGTAAACCTTTTTACTACGTGGTCGGAAAGTGTTCTTTATTTTAGTAAGATTAAAAATTAGTTTGACCCCCAAAACAATAGGCGAAACAATTTTTAAGTAAATAAAATCAGGTGTGTCACTTTTATCGAACAGCTCTGTATATTAGAAAATGCATCACAAGTAAGGAATATTGTGTCATTTTATGCACAAGATGCATATTTGTTACCATTTTTTAAAGGTTTTTCGGATGTTTAGATGTTCCGTTCATGATATTCTCAGCATATTTCAGTAGAATGCCATTTCTAGTACCTCAAGTCTTCATCGGTGAGGGCAATATCTAGATGAGCATTGTATTGTAGTTCAGATCTCTGTGCTTTGTTTCTCACGATATTTTCCTAATAGAATTCGCCTTTGGGTTTCGATTCAACGTTTTTCATCTTCTATTACAACAAATCCCAGATAGTAAATCGTTGCGCCTTCTCGGACTAACGTTCGCAGCTGACATGAAGTGGAAAGACTATATTGAATCCGTTGCTAGGTCAGCTGTTAAGAAATTTGTTTCACTGTGTCGTGAGAGACAATTTTGCTCTCCAGAATCTATCTTATATATATATATATATATATATATATATATATATATATATATATATATATATATCTACCATTCATTTCATGCTTCGAATATTACTGCCAGCTGTGGTACGATGACCCTGTTATTTACTTTGAGCTACTTGATAAAATCCAAAGAAGAATCAGCAATATTATTGGACATGATCTGGCAGCTCGGTTTCACTTACTTTCCCACTGTTGTAAGGTTTGTGTCTTTTCTAGAAATATTTTCATGGGAATTGTTCGAATAAGCACGCTATGGTACCTATATTTTTTTCATTAGGACAAAGTACTTGATTGTCATTGAAATCTATCAATTAACAGTTGAGTTTGTAAGATGTAGCCGTAATTTCTATGCTAACAGTTTCTTTTCTTGTGCTTTTTTTGCACTTCTCCCTTGAGTACCTCTCTTCCGGTTCCATGATTTCCAGTCAAATTTAAGCTTGAAAAAATTATATACAATGTCAGTTGCTATCAACTGTGCTTTTACTTTTTTTTTGGTTCTCGCTCCTTAGCAATGTTTCAAGTTGCTAATTATTCCACGCCCAGTAAACCTTTGTGTCTTAGTGGCTTTACTTCCTTCCGTGGTGCTAGACCGATTAAGCAAAGGTAAAATTCTACACTTGATTGATTTTTACGTTTCCAAATTAGGCCTCGAATTTGTAGATCGTGTCTTGGGCTAAAAGCTTCTACCTTCTTACATTTGATTGTTAAGCCTTTCTCCCCGATTCCCTTTACTCCCTTGTTTAAGAGTTATTGCAGTTTGCCCTCTCAGTCTACCATCGTCACAATCTCACAAATAAGCCTTATTATTTCTTTTAAAAATCGCCTAGAATAAAACTACTATTTTCCGTCATATTTGTAGGTAGCTTCAAGTTTATATCTGACAACCAAGACAGAACTTCCTTTCAAAAGTTTATGATATTGTAAATAAACAAAATTGAATAACATTCGATCAAATATCGATTAGACATGCGGTTTAATGAGAAAATGCATGTGTGATTCTGCAACCACTCGTAATATGAGCTCAGATGGTAATCGAACTGGTTATGCAACACAAGAAATGAACATGAACAATTTTAAGTCGCAAGACATGTTTGTTTTGATACGACACAAATCACAAGCGCTTAAATCAATTAATAAGTCCTAAATTCAATTTCCAAGAGTGGATTGTGCATAGCATTGTCCGAGGAAGATGATGCCTTGTGGCTTGACGCCATTACGGTGTCTCGCTGAACGATGAATGAAACAAAAATTTGAAAAGAGAAGGCATAACGATTCAATAATTGTCCAATAATGGGACAATAACAAAACCTTAAGACTTGATAAGATATTAAACTTAGTTCAATTGAACCAAGCGTTATTGATCGGCGTCTAAATGCTGTCAATCGATTTGTGAATCTTGATCGAAAACAGATTTAATTTGATTGCTATAATTTGCGACTGTTTACGAGATGCTAAACCCCCCGATTTGAATGTAAAATAATTGTTGATAATTTTAGATTTCGTTTTTATTCCGGTCGTGGATTGCGTAGTCAATCACGTCGTAAACAAAATCTGGAGATCCACCAAGAGCTCCATACGAATGAATGCTGAGATTTTAAGTATGTTGAAGGACAGACTTAAATACGAAAGTTTTAAGGCCATCTGTCCTTGACTCATACCAAACAAATGAAGGATCTTTTGTTGTCATCGTGTTCGGGAGATTAATTGATAGTCCAAGATGATTATATTTATTAAAAAATATCCTGAATAATAAATTGTTCGCACCAGCATTCTAATAACGTTTACATTATTGAACCGTCCTGGGTATGACGATAAACTACATCCGCGTCCTGGGTAAGACGATAAACTACGTCCAACAGCAAGGCCTCTGATCAGGAGGTTTTGAGGAGCGTGGAACCACCTCTTAATTGCTGGTGTTCCGAGGTCCACCCTGACCGGGGTGGTAGCACATGTTGGGGTCCCAACTATGGACAAATAGTTAACCCCGAAACTGAGATAAAAAGCATTATTAAAGTGTAAAAGTAGATCTTAATACTAGAAATACTATGTAAAAAATTATTACCAGAAATAAAATTTCTGCCTGAGCTCCTGAGTCAAAATTCGCAAATAATTGGTATATAATATTCCCGGTAGATATAAACATTGTTACAAGTGATTACCCACCGTTCAACCAGTGGCTGAGCAATAAGTTGTTTCTCTTCAACCGGTGGCTGGACATTACATCATATTTTCTACCACCGGTAAAGAGATGGCTAGGGCTCAAAAGGTTAAACCTGGAGCAATAGCAAGTAACCTACCTAATGAGTTTATGATAACTGATGGCAGAAAGGGTAAGAAGAATGATGGGCAAGATGTCAAAAGTGTAGGGCCATGAATGCTTGCGTTTTAGGTGGACATAAGGAAGAATATTGTGGTCGTTTAATTATTCCACAATCGTTTTGTTATTTAATTCGGTCTAACCGTTATTTCCATAATTCAACTCTGGTTCATGCCTCTTAGGGACGGGGAATGATCAATATACGATGTGTGTATTAAACTCTCTCAAGTATCATTTCATTAAGAGACTACCACAAACTTGTAAAAAAGGTAGGTAACTTAGGGTTGATGTAGTAGTAACATTGATATTATTTGAATGTTGTTACAGTAATTACCCCGTGGCTATAAGTATTTGTAGTGTGGGAGAAATTCTTTTCTCTTTTTATTTATATTGAAAACGAAATTAATTAAAACGTACAACAATAATATAAACAATAAAAACTTTATACACGTGTTGAAATAAATAGCAATAATTTGTATTTTCTTTTTGGGATGTGAATTACAGAATATTCATATAGTGTGTGAAAGATGTTCTCAGTGTCACTTTTGTTTAAAAGCCAGTATTAATTGGTTTGGTTCTGAGAATTTCGTTTGTGAGGATGGCGTTTGAAATCCTCTGTTTTCGCTTTTCACCGAGTGTTGGCAACGACGTGAGCTCCTGTACTACTTCTACTTGTCTACTATACTACTATGAGTACCCTAGTCTACACTCCTCTACTGACTCTCTTGTGGTAGAAGGGTCTTTTGTATAATGATGAGGGTTAGGATGGTGAAATATCCTTCTTTTCTATCACCACAGATGACAAATATATTTTTCGAATGATGACATATCGTTAATTTTTTTATCATCGCTGATGGCAAGCAATCATCATTCACGACCATTACAAATTTTAAGCTATCTTGTTAGTCCTCGCAATAGGAATAACGAAAAAAACCTTTGTATTTTATATTAACTTAAAACTAAAAATACAATAATGTATTTTATATATGTTTAAATACCAAGGATGGTGACTAAAAATACAATAATGCATTTTATATATGTTTAAATACCAAGGATGGTGACTCTCATGCTCGATGGTATGTCAGAAACTTTTTACTATAATTATTTTCAAATAAACAAAATGAAATAACTATACAGAATTAATTGTAATTAGACAGGATCCAACAATATATATATATATATATATATATATATATATATATATATATATATATATATATATATATATATATATAAGACATTTTTTATGCTTATACGTTCTTTTTATAGATTCAAATATTTAAGTAAATGCTCTGTTTATAATAAACAGTATTAAACAACATTTACCGGCCTGAATGTCAGAAATTGTCATAGAACTACATCGATCTCTGTTTTGTTTGCTCCATCAATTAAATATTTATTTGCCTATCTGGATATGCGCGCTATCGGACACATATACAGTTGCTAACATCTCGTTATTTAGTTTATATTCACACATATCTATCTATCTATCTATCTCTGTCTATATATATATATATATATATATATATATATATATATATATATATATATATGTGGAAATATATGATATAAAAATAAATAAATTTTATAAATGATAATTAGGGAATTAATTAGTGAATAGAAAACCTATTAGTGAAACAATTATTTCTTGAATGAACCATCTATCTATCTATCTATCTATCTATCTATCTATCTATCTATCTATCTATCTATCTATTGAATGAACCATCTCTCTCTCAATATATATATATATATATATATATATATATATATATATAGATAGATAGATAGATAGATAGATAGATGTGTAAATATATGATATAAAAATAAATATATGTTGTGGTAGGATCCACTTAATCTGCATAGGTGACTACCGACTATATAAATAATGGTTGGTACCGGAAGACAGAGGAGGGAATACAGAGATCCAGCTAGAGACTCTGCCCGACTGCGACTTAGTCAACACATTCTCCAGGAACGGTCTTCCCAGAAATATACAGAAATACTATATGTAAATATTGTGTACATTTTCTTGTTATAATACATTTTTTGTTCTAAGTACATTTTGTGTTGCATTATTATTCCATGCATTAGTCGAGATTCAACAATGAGTCAAGACTCAACAATATATATAAATCATAATTAGTGAATTAGTTGATAGGAAACTTATTAGTGAAACAATTATTTCTCCAATGAACCATCTATCTATCTATCTATCTATCTATCTATCTATCTATCTATCTCTCTATATATATACATATATATTTTTATATAGATGTGGTAATATATGATATAAAAATAAATATATATAAATGATAATTAGTGAATTAGTTGATAAAAAACTTATTAGTGAAGCAATGTTTTTTGAATAAAACATGTTCATAGAACAGACTCATTCATAGATTAAATTTTGCAAATTATATGAAGTGATTCCTAAAAACTAATGTCTGAAGAATCTACACGACTTAAAACCGTCTTTCCCTGCTGCTTTGACATTTAAACGTCTATGATTTTACCTGGGTTCAAACATCGATTATTGGAACTCGTGGAAGAATAGCAAGCGTCTCAACGATGGAGCTGGCCCAATCTGTTTACTGAAATTAATTGTAGGGTTACCGAGTAATTATCGACCATGCTACATAATAGAAATTGCTTCCACTCACCCTGCACACGAGAAATCAGATTTGCGTATTCTGATCAGATAATTACGTAGTAAACAAGTGCACACAATATTGTTTCTATCTTTTGTGCTTTTATGCATAAAAAATGTCTTACTAATCAATGTCGTTCTCAGAGCACGCTTTGTTGTTCAAAATTCACAAGCAATGTCATAAGCACACAAATATAAAGAGTGACACGCACAGACACAGACGCGCGCGTACACACGCATCTCTCCTCTCTCTGTTTCTCTCTAGAGCTAGAAACACATAGTAACCTGCGTTACCGATTCTGAGAGGGAAATCAGCGAGACGTTTTCGAATTCCAACCGATTTCCTCATGGATAATTTCGCAAAAATACCATTCAGAAATATAGGAATCTGTCTCTTTTCCTTCACTAGCTATAGATTAAATACCAAAACTGATTGGGTGCTCTTGAGGTGGTAACCAATCTAGGAGAAGGAAAAAGATAAATTTAAATGCCGTCTATCGATGGTTTGGTTGGTTGGTTTTGTTTTATGGCATATCAATCTCAGAGGGTCATTTAATGCCAACAAAATATTTTAAATAGATTCATAGCGATAGTTTTCAAAAAAAAGGTGTGTATGTATACATATATATTTGAACCATTTTTCAATTAGTCATAATTTTTAGTACAATCCAACTTTTTAAGAATATATTGTTATTTTTTGTATCTTAAGTATTGCTGATAATGATTTTTCCTTCAAAAATTATTGCTAATAATAATCTTTATTTATTACAAAGTATTTCTGGTATTAAAACCTATTTTTACACTTTCATAGTGTTTTGACCTGAGTTTGGGGGGTTAACTATTTGCCCATACCTGGGACCCAAACAGGTGCTACCACCCCGGGTCAGGGTGGACCTGGGAATACTAGCAATGAAGAGGTGGTTCCACGCTCCTCAAAACCTCCTGATTAGAGGGCTTGCTGTTGGACGTAGTTTATCGTCTTACCCAGGACCTGTATGTAGTTTATCGTCATACCCAGGACCCGTCTAGCGAGGGAGTATTATGACTGCAGTATATATTGTTCTTCTATGACCCTGAGTTAAAGTCAGGCACCCACAGAATTCTATAGAGGTTTATGATTCTTTGATGAGGTATTTCCTATCCAGATGAATAACCAATGATTAGAATTCGAAGGTTTAAGGGATATAGGCCATACCTAAACAGAAATGGGCACAATTTATTTTATTAATTCTCTTTAACTCATTTGCATAATTTTGCATAATATAATTTCACTGGCTAGAGTAATTTCCTAAGGAAGCAGATCAGATATCTAGAAAGCTACCAGTGGGAGCCTAAGATATACTATCATTTAATAATGTTCTTAAAACAAATTTAGCAAAATTATTTTAGTTGCCATGACACAAAAATTAGTTTTTGTAAAACAATAAAATAATCAAATATATATTACTTTAAATTTCCCTCTGGTACGTGTATATATACATATTAATGATATATATATATATATATATATATATATATATATATATATATATATATATATATATATATATATATATATATATATGTATATATATATATATATATATATATATATTACGGATGTAATAGCAAAATTGTTCAAATCGTGTAACAGCAAAATTGTCCAATTGTTATATTAAGCTTCGAACCGTTGTGTCTTAGAAATGATTAAAGATATGTTACTAGAATTCTCCAAGGCTTTAATAATACTATTGGTCTCTACTTTGAGTAATAAGAATGCATAATTGCTCTCCGAGCTAAGCAGAATATATTCAATTCTCGGTAGTGGATGCGCACTGCTGATGAGTTCCAAATATAGGACGAAACGGCCTTCCAGTGCTTTCTGTATTCTGTTGAGGTTTCTAGACTCGACGAAGTAATTATATATATATATATATATATATATATATATATATATATATATATATATATATATATATATGTAACGTAAATCATTCAAACGAAAAACAAATACTGAAGCTAAATTTTCGTTTGAATGATTTACGTTACATAAATTGATTACGCACTACAAAATTGACATATATATATATATATATATGTATATATATATGCGTGTGTGTGTGTATGTGTATGTGTCAGTGTATGCATGTGTGTGCACCCGTCTGTGTGTCGCACGTCTGTGTATGAGGTTTGTTTGCATGTGTGAGAAAGTGGGAACGAGATACGCATGTAGAGAGAGAACTCGTGGTTGCATAAAAAAATAGGTTTTCAGTAAACAGAAAAAAGAAATAATTACGTCTGAATTTCTGGGACGAGAATTTAACATTATTTACATTCTGAATATTGTCCTCATCTTTGGTGTTGTCACAAATTATCGGCCGTTGTTTTCCCGGGTTCATTGTAATTGTGAATACAATCCCTTGGCTGGGTAGTGTCTACTTGGACACAGTCGAAACAGGGCGAGCAATAATTGAACGGCACTAAAAATAACAACCAGATGATATATCACAGTGGGATGAGAGCAGTCTTCCCCTATAGGTTAAATAAGGTTTTCCGAATTCTCTCTAAGTTACCCGGATTGGTGTACACATGGTGGAGGACACAGTTGCCGTAACGTTGCACTAAAAACGACAAAGTGGGTACAATAATACGCATGTAAGTAGTGTAAATAAAAAAAAATAATGCACTAATTCAAGATCAGTTGGTCAAATAAAATGTAGCAATACTTTTATTCTTATGGACAATGTTATTTTTTAATTTTAAAAATACGGTCTTTGTGTTGGAATAATATGAAATGAGAATGTCGTAGAAAATTTCATTGTAATAAATTCTGATATTTGGGTCATAGATACACGGCGGAGTGATTGGAGAGCCGAAGTGGAATCGGAGGGCCGAGTTCGAATTCCAGTCAAATATCATTATATTCACTTACGTGATATACTACTGGGAAAGGTAGGAATTCATTTCTTCTCCCTCCCCGCTATGGGTAAATAGTAGGACAGCTTGGGTTTCTATAAACTTGGTTGGCAAACTCTCTAGAATAATGAAAACTCTGAATTCAAAAACAGTCTGGAGATTGTTGGGCTCCGTCAGACTATCTTGCCCAAGAGACATCACATCTATTACAGTAGCAGTTTATGTGGTGCTCCTTGAAAAAGTGACGTGAATCGTGATCTTACAAATTGTAAAATATGTGATTTCTCGGCCTGTAAATGTTGTGTTTATACCTTTCAATGTGCATACGCATTACTAAATCAGAATGACATTCCTTTTTGTGCTTTCCTGTTATAACCATGTGTTATTTTGTGCAGCTAGTGACCATCGTTAAAAATAAAATAAATAGTACAACACAAAGGTTGACAAAGTTTGCAATAAGAAATAACAAAAAAGTAAAGAAAAGAACGGAGCAAAAATAATATGAAGCAAGCAAACAATATATGAAAGGCAAATTAACAGTAATATGGCAAGGCGACAGTAATATGTCAAAATGTTCAAAAACTTAGAATTGGGGTTGACACACAAAATCAAGTTCTTACAAGCGAACGTAGCGTTGTGACTGCAGGGCAAGACAGACGATGACCGAGTCAGAAGAAACCGGAAAGTCCCAGCATACATTTGTGTGCTTCTGCTTATAAACTGGGGAAGGGAAAGTATTTTGCACTCATTCCAGTTGGATGGAATCAACATATTTTCTAAAGGATTTTGATCAAAGTGTGTAAAATTCGGATAAAGTACATACAACATATACGTCATGAGACGCAGATTAGTAAATGCCGTCTACTTGTTTCTGAGAATACCTGTCTGCTATAGTGACTAACTTATGTCTATTGCGCATATATATAGCGAAACAGCCTGTGGATGACAAAAATATTAGCTCCTGAAAAATTAATTTCGGTTGAGCCCTCTGGTTTGAGGTGTGAATTTGTAAACTGTGACTATTTAAGCTAATATTGCACGACTCTTCGGCAGAATTGAGTCACTGTCAGTCACTGTGTGTTTATCTAAAATCTAAAAATAAACACGCTAAAATTCACCTTCATCCCGTACCGTACGCTGACGGCTTAGTGGGAGAAGTTCCGACTGACGCAAATTCAGTCGGGTTTCGATCTTAGCTAGAGGCAACCGGACGTCTAGCCACACTGATGAGCTGTGAAACAGTCTGTCTGTGGATGACAAATATATATATATGTTTTCCTTTCATCTTTTAACGATAATGTGATTAAGCTTATCAGACAATATGAAAGGAACTTACATTAAATAAATAGATAAAAACTTGTCTATATTATTTAATGAAGCATGCATTAATGAAGAATTGCTGCCGAAATATACACAATATATATATATATATATATATATATATATATATATATATATATATATATATATATATATATAGTAACTATACTGATTGGAGCCTGGTTATAGTTTTTGGGAGAGAGCGCGCAATCTGGCGTGATCGGAAGTTTAACAAGTCCGTATACACAAATCTTCAAGATTTTTTACTTCGTGTATGCGTAACCTTCCACAGCTTTCGGACATTTTAATCTCTCCATTTTCAATTACAAAGCTTGGGTCAGCCCAAGTTTGCTGCACGTAGCGGTCGTCACCCCCAGGCTCATATAAAGAAGTCACAAATCGAATATACGCAGATTTTTAACTTCGGACATCCACTCTATAAACCTACAAACACTATGATGTCTGTTGTTCAAAAACTTCGTCAAGCTATTCGCGTCGATTCTTTCAGCGTAACACTTATATTCCGTGGAATGATGGCTTGCAAGACCAATTAAGTGTATGTTCAAGATAACGGGAGTTCAATGTAACCAGAAGATGTAGAAAAATGTTCGTTATATTCATTGACAAAAGGACGAAGGTTTCGAAGCAGATTTCAGCCAAATCTTGAACAGGATTGATTATTTCCAATGTGATTGTAGTCAAAGTTCGATGTAGATTGTGACCTAAATTTCGGATATGATTGACTATTTCTAAACTGCTTGTGACGAATCAATGAGATGATTGACCATTTCGAAGGAGATTCAAATCAAATTAAAAAAAAAATGATTGACTACTTATTAGTGTGGGAATATTAAGAATAGACATAGTCGCCAAACTACAAAGACGATTGACTCTTTCGACGGAGACTGTGACGAAATTGCAAAGAAGATTCTGAGCAAACTTCGAAGATGATTGTCTATTTCGAAGGCAAATGTGATGAAAATTTGAAAAAGGCTGCCTATTTCGAAGGAGATTGAAATCAAACTACGAAGATGATTGTCTATTTCAATGGAGATTGCGACCAAACTTCGAAGATGATTGTCTATTTCGAATGAGATTGTGATAAATACCTCGATGAAGATTCTCTATTTAGAAGGAGATTTTAACCAAACCTCGAAGGTAATTGTCTATTTCGAAAGGCATTGTGGCCAATCTTCGAAGACGATTTTCTATTGAGAAGCAGATTATGATCAAACGTCGAAGATGATTGTTCATTTCGAATGAAATTGTCACCAAACTCTCGATGAAGATTGTTTATTTGGAAGGATAATGTGACCAAACTTCGAAGATGATTGACTATTTCGAAGAAGATTGTGATCAAAATTCGAAGATGATTGTGTTTAAATCTACATTATTCATAAAATATTATTTCCGGGATTAATGATGTACTTTTTCAGTACCACTTCATATAGCCACAACTTGATATATATATATATATATATATATATATATATATATATATATATATATATATATATATCCGTCTATATTTCTGTGATGAGGTATTCTGTACACTATTTACATTATTCGGACTAATGTCCTCATCTTTGTCGCCATATGTATTACAGCATTTCGGTCGTTGTACGTTACGGCCATATTCAGGTGGTCAACATCTCCGGCAGATTATCTATTGGAATACTGGTCCGTTCTTCTAGGGATGATTTAGAGGCCAATCTGTCTCTAACTACTGAGATGGGTACCTTGGTGAACAAACTCACCAGGTACAAGCTCCCCATCTGGTTTGATGGGATGGGAGCATCTTAGATTATTCCTACGAAGTGGGCGAAGTTTCGGACATATGAAGGAGACTTTCCGATCAATGAGTCAATTATATCTACAAGCGACCTAGAGAGTGGTACAGAGAACCTCGGCAACGAACAGTCGGCCTGAGCGGAATAAATTAGGTTTATAATACCCAGAAATTCATATACA
>OZ038477.1:21304812-21312312 GCA_964036315.1 Acanthosepion esculentum | reverse complement strand
AATACTTGCCATTTTAAAAGTATGTCGTTGTTTATTTTGTCATGAGATTATTGTTTTTTAATATCACCTTTCGTGATTTCGCGTTTTATTGCTTTTTGCACAGTCACATAAGTCCCCCTCTTCTATTTTCGTTTTTTTTTTAAATCAAACATGCATACATGAAATATCGCTGACTTCGTACTAATAAAACACGGTCTTGATCAGCGAGGCTTCAGCCCCGCTCATATTAACCATTTTCTGATAAGAATATAAAAATTTATCCGTTTTTCTAAGTAGCTCCGCTTTCCATTTGTTGTATTTAAGTTAATTATTATTATTATTACGCGGAACTAATTTATACACAACCCTTATATAATAGCCTATGTGGCACTTCGACGTTGTGGTTAGCAAGCTTCTCTCGCTATATCAATTACTACTGAATAGTGAGTTCGATCCTTACTCAGTGATCCATACTTCTCTTTGCTCCACATCTTGGCTAATCTTAGAATACCATTTCTTTGAATGTGGCATTTCTACTACTAAGACCAAGCCCTAGGCAATCATTTTCAGGTTTTACCTCTCTCACGGAAGGGAGCTGAGTTTATTTCTCGGTGCCTGAGTTGTCGAGTGGGTGTTCCACGGTTGTACCAATAAACCCACCGTAAACTGACCTTGTGTTACATCTAGTTTCGAAGTGGGTGCACCAGTAAATTACTATATAATAGTCTGCAGGACAGTTGTGCCTGGGGTAATGTTTAGCAAGCTTGTTTCGATACGTCAGTTACGACTGTATAGAGAATTTGATGCTGCCTTAGTGCCTCATACTTTTGGCCTTGTGCCATATCTTGGCTAAGCTTAGAAAATCTTTTTTTTTTTCATATAGCATTTCGTCCATGTATTCTTTCACTAAGCCTTAGGGGACCATTCCCCCCAGGCTTTGTCTCTCCCTCGGGAGGGAATTTATTGCCCGGCGGATGAGGCATCCGCAAAAGGGGAATCGCTGATAGTGTGTGGGAATTTGTCTACGGTACTGTCGATAGACCCACTTTAGACTGACCTTGTGTCAGATCTGGCTGCGTAGTGGGAGCACTGGTAAATATCTATATAATAAAACAATTAAAAAACGTTTTTCACTCTTTTCTCAATCACATCGATTCTCTTGTTTCTCATCAACAAGCGAAGAGGTAAGCAAGGCTTGAGCGACGCGAGACAACCGGTCATTTCTTACTGACCTCCAGCCAATTGTTTTCCACCGTCTTTTCACCTAGCCACAGGCCTTATTGTCTTTTTAATAAAGTGCCTTGTGAACTTATTATTGGTTTCTTTCAGCTGGCTGAACAAAGACTTCACTTCATAAAAGGGGCGAGTTAATAACAGGACATCTTTCACGCGTCTAAACTCTAGAGTATCATTAACTGCTTCCTGCTGCATGTTGGTCACTGTACTTTCTGGTCAGTCGATCCACTGATTTTATGTTCACTTCCCAGTAATAATCAGAGATATGCGTCTGGCCTCTGTTTAGCCGGAGAGAACATTGCTGTATATAGATCTTGGTGAACTTTTTAAATATCTATATCTTCCAAAGGATTAATAGATGCATGTTTGCTTTAATTTTTAATTTCACTATGTTATATTCGATTTTCGCTGTAATGGTAATGTTAACTTTAATAGTATCTGATTTGTTACCATATAAGTACCATTATTCGGCATTCATTGGCTGAGCAGCCATTTCTACCCGAGTTACGATTTTTACTCAAACCTGGCCATAGTGATAGGATTATAGTGTAGTATCTGTTCTCTTTATATCTATTAATGACGTGGATATAAACTGTGGCCTTATGTGAAAACGTTTAGAAATCTTTTTTTTGATTACCAGTGCTACTCTTGTTTGAAGTTTATTAAAATAAAAAATAAAAATCTCAGGAAAATGGGGTTCTCAGTTGCACTAAGAGTTATCGTTCTTTCCAGATTGCCTCCTTCCTAACATTTTATCTGAAGTAATGTGGAGCATTAACATCTTGAGTATATCATTATGTTCTCGTCGACTCACAAGTGATTTGAATTTTAACTGCTGATATAAAAAAAAAAGGTTCAAGGGATGAGGTTTGTTATCTGGAAGAGTTTTTTGCGAATCTTTAGCGACACTCCACTAGGGTCGAATAAAGATGCTTCTTGCTAAGACTGACAGCATTCGCCTGAAACCGTTATTGACTTGAGAAAGCCTTTGCGTACAACTGACAATTTAGATATTTCTGAATGGGTTTGGAGTCATGCATCATATCTATGTGAAAGTCACGATATGCCGTGATTATTTAATAGCATGACTCAAGTATTTAAGTTAAGTAGTTTTGTTGCAATTTGTGGTGTTGAGCTAAACAACTTTAGCGCTGTCTATTCTATGTTAATTTTCCTTATTTATTTAAAGACATTTCTTGTAGCTGATCAATATCCCGAGGTATTCCAAGTGTATAATTTTTCTTCTGCTCTATTTACATCATTCGAACTCTCATTTATTACAACGTTTCGGCCGCTGTACGCTCCGGCCTTCTTCAGGTGGTTGGAATGTCGAACTGAACTCTTTATTTCGCTCACTGGGGTAGACTGTTCTAGTTCCACGTGTCATGTGTTTTTTTTTGGATGTTAGTTATCAGTTGTTAATTCCCCTCTCCAAATTCTCCACCGCGTATTGAACTCTACTCTTTGAGTCCTGTCACTGTATCTAACTAGCCCCTTTATCCACTGTGCCATGTGTCCTTGAGGACATCTGTGTATAAATTTCTGGGTATTATTAACCTAATGTCTCAGCACGCATTTTTTACCAGTGCTCATATTGCAATTTTTGCTGTTAACATTGAATGTTTTTCCCAGAGCTCATATTGCTATTTTTGTTGTTATTATCGCTTTTCTCTGGCACTGCTTATTACTGGTTCCCATATTGTATTCATTTTTATGCTTGGTCGGCTCAGGAGATTTTTGTGGCCTAGCATATGTCCTGATTCCATAAGTTTACGAATTTTCCAATGGTGTTCTTTGTCTATGATCTCAACCTAATCTCAGAAATATAGACAGATTTCTTCTGCCATGTCACCTCAGAACGTGGGCTATCATGACTCTCTATAACTGACAGTACTTTGTAGCTGTTAAAGAACTTTTTTTAAATTTCCGCCTTTAATTTACCCAAACTTCCTAAGTAAGTTATGCGTTGTTTTCCTCTGTCCACCTTGCCTTCAATATGTGAGTATCAGATTTTTCAAGCCCTCTTTCATCGCTATGTGCCTGGGAGATGTTTACTGTATATTCCTGATGTTAAGTATAAGTTTTCATTTTGGTTTCATTTTTTCTAAAACGTCATCGTTGCTCGCATATTCGCTGTATGGTATCCTCAGCATCCTTCTGTAGAATCACATTTCAACTGCCTCAAGTCTCTCCATCTTTGAGGAGATTATCCAACACTCGCTGCCATACAGGAGGACAGATATCACGTAACAGTTTCGAACTGTTTTACACGTTTCTAACGAAGATTTTTCTAGTTATAAATACTCTGCTTAGCTTTTGGAAGGCACTTTAAATATCCTAATACGTCTTCGGATTTCAGTATCGCATAATTCGTCCTCTTTTAAAACACTTCTGAAATATTTAAATTTGTATACTTGTGTGATTTTGGCATCTCCAATTTGCAATTGGCACTTTGGGGTAACAAACATGCAGTTGATGTTTCATCCTTTCTTCAAGCTTTTTTTTCATAAACTTCTATACGAGTTTTCGCAGGTTTCTTTCCATGTCTGCTATTAACACTGAATCATCTGCATGTCGTATGTTGTTAACATTGTGACCAAATTTACTAAGTCTAAATTTTGAATTTTTATCATGGATGTAGGATAGGTAGCATTGCTGATTTCATTTTAATTCCTGGATCATAATTTCTGTTTTTAAATGGTTAAACAATAGTGCTATTCTTTGAACACTCTATAGAGAAAGCTAATTTTTTGTTCAAGATCATTCTTATCGCAACTATGTATAAATATATAATCGATGTAGCTCCTCTGCTTATCAGTGCATTAGCATCTAGCGGGTTAACAAGAAAGTCAGTGAAAACTAATAATGGTGCTGAACTGTGTACAGTCCTCTTTCTGAGCCAATGTGGAAGGATTAATTAAAAGACTCTCTGCAAGAAAATTTGGAATACTAGGTTTTACATGAATAAAAGATTATACTTAAATTTGAGTAATATCTTTATGAGAAAGAGAATTTGATTTATTTCCTTGATATGTACATCCATGTTTCATTTCTAACAAATACACATACATATGCCAAAAGACATAAGTATGTCTATATATAAATTCCATCAACTTAGATATTTACACGTTATTGATTAATCATTAAATAAAAGATTCAGGTTAATGAATGTTTAAAGTTCATTGATATATTTATTGACAATATTTTACACACACGCACATTCATATATATATATATATATATATATATATATATATATATATATATATATATATATATAAATGTAAAAGTGAACATAGAAGTCAACACTTAGAGGCGACTGTCCGTTTCATAGTGGATGCAATCATCGGGCCACCGATGATTGCATCCAGCATGAAACAGACTGCCGCCTCTAAGTGTTGACTTCTATGTTCACTTTTACATTTACACACGCTCTATCTCTGATATTGAGCACTTTATCCCATAAATATAGCACACTTTAAGACTATATTTCTTCATATATATATATATATATATATATATATATATATATATATATATATATATATATATATATATATATATATATATATATAAAATATGGGATATCGATATAGACATTTTAATACGATATTTTATATATCAAGAAGAGTTTTGAAAGCAATGGTGTATGAGAAATTGGAAAATGTTGGTTTGACTGGGTTTGTTGACGTTGACTACACATGCGCACGAACGAAACACGCCGGGATGTTTAAATTTAGAAATAATATATATATATATATATATATATATATATATATATTATGAAATGGACAATCTCCGATAATTATTTTAAGACATTTTTATGTTTATACATTCTTTTTATAGATACAATTATTTAAGTAAATGCTCTGTTTTATAATAAACAGTATTAATAACATTTACCGACCTGAATGTTCGAGAAATTTCCATAGAAAATATTCATTCTCCAACAGGAATCGAACCTGAATCCTATACGGAACCGTCATTTATCCTGACGTGCCTTAACCGATTGAGTCATGGAGAATCGTTCATGTGTGACGTCATTTGTTTACATTTGAATTCGCTTTGAGCAGATTTGAATGTACGTTCATGGAAGATTGAAGTTTAAAAACAGTAAATTCGACCTTCCTAATTGAACGATTGTTCCTTTCAGTTCTGGCTCGTTGTTTTTTTTTGTTGTTGTTGTATTGATTAAGTATTTTATTGATTTAGATGTTCATAGTTGTGGTAAATTGTATGTTGTTTTGTCAGGAGGTTCCACTTTTCTATTTTAGAAAATTTTATGAGCCTTTTGCTTCGCATGAAATATTAAATACTTAAGGGGTATTTAATAAGAAAGATGATAGAAGCAAAAATAATCTAGATGGAACTGGCTAGATTCCATGCAAAAAATAAATATTTTTCTAAATTTGAAACTAGAAGGTGGAATCAGGTGCGTTCATGATCATTGTAAGGAAAAAACTGTTTTTCCAGCATGCGTTCGTCTTGACGTCTGGGGTGAGCTTGAGCCGCAATAGACGTCCAGATCATAGAAACCTCTTGAGATTGATTGATGGATCCGTTTTCTACGGCTTATAAACAATTTGCAGCAGATATCTTCAGATTGCAATGATTTAGTTTATTTCAGATCGTAGGATGGAACTGTCTTACGGTTTGAAAAGAAAGTGTTTTTTCTTTCCTGAAAGATTAATTGATTGATTTGTTTGTACAGCTTATCAACTCTTTTCAAGTTATTTAAAAACAAAATATTTTTAGATTGTATGATATCTGGAGATAATAATGATTACAGATAAAATTTCTACTATTTAATCCATAGCTATGAGGAGAAGAGATAGATTCATCCCTTTATTTCTCCTTCAAATGATGTAAAAATATCTATATATTTTTCTACAACTTGAAAAATGTTAATGCTGGATTAATTTAAATAATCGAAATTTGCCGGCAAAATAAATTAAAGGCCGCATGGGTATTATTATATTTAAAGCAAAAAGTTATGGAAAAAATGAACAAAAAATACCCCAAGATATTTATCAATATTTAGAGCCGTAACCGTTATTAGTAATTACAGCTTCACATCGGCTAAGAATCGAGCTTGATAAATTGGCACAAAAATCATTTGGAACGCTTTGCCATACTTAGTATAATCGTATAATTGAGCTAAATTTGCCGGTGCGTGAACTCTTTTAGAAATATAATTCCATAAATTTTCAATCGGATTAAAATCCGGACTCTGTGGAGGTCACTTAATGCCATCTATATTATGATGATCAAAACATTGCATTACTTTTTTTATGGTTTTGTGAATGGGGCTATTATTTTGTTGATAAATAGCTCCAGGTGGCATTTGGTCATTCAAATATGGCAGAACATGTTCCTTAACTAGCTGCATATAGCCTACACTGTTGAGCCTGCCATCAACTTTAACAACTGGACCAATACCAATACTACTGAACGCACGCCACACCATTACATCCCCGCCTCCCCCTTGTGCCGTCTTTTTGACACATTTACGATGGAATTCTTCGGTTAGGGAGCGTCTGGCAAAGGTTTTTCCATCAGATCCAATGATTCAAAAGCGTGACTCCAAAGAACTCTGCACCAGTCGTCAGCCATCCATTGAATATGACTTTTCGCGAAATTCAGCCGCCTGAGACGATTCCTCTCTGAAACTATTGGCTTTTTTCTAGCAATGCGCTCGAATAATCCAGATTCTTTTAGAAGGTTTCGGACAGTTTTACCAGATAATGTCCACGGCCGTCAGTATTCGGTTAGCTTAGGAAAGCCTATGAATTCGTCTATCCAGTTGCACTGCTTTTTTTCTTGGGGCTCCCGATCTTTGCCTATCCTTATATTGTCCAGTATTCTGGTAAAGCTTCCAAACCTGAACACAAGCCGTTTTGCAGCACTTTAATTACTTGCTTATGTTCATAAAGAAAACGTTTTGTTGATGCAGTAACACTATTTTAGTCACTTTGCTTTCCCATAGCGAGTTAATTGTATAACAATGTCCAGTTATTACACTATATAATGCATTAATCTCCAGCCATGTGACCAGTCATTTATCAAATAATTTGCATAATGCTCATGCGGTCTTAATCTTATGTTGCCGACAAATGTGGTTACGTTAAATTAATCCTACATTAAAAGTTTTCAAGTTGTAGAAAAATATATAATTTTTACACCATTCTAAAGAGAAAGAATATCTGTATAATGCGTACACAATAAAACTAATTAATATTGTTTTATTAGAAATATATTCTGAAATAAATAAACTTTAAACATTGT
>OZ038477.1:21222312-21302312 GCA_964036315.1 Acanthosepion esculentum | reverse complement strand
GTTCTACTACTTCTTCTTCTACTTCTTCTTCGTCTTCTTCATCTTCTTCTTCTACTTCTTCTTCGTCTTCTTCATCTTCTACTTCTTCTTCGTCTTCTTCATCTTCTTCTTCTACTTCTACTTCTTCTTCTTCTCCTTCTTCTTCTTCTTCGTCTTCTTCTTTAACATCATCCTTTTCTTCTTCTTTGTGACCCCTTCTCCCCAGAACGTGGTTGATTATCTCTCTCTAAAACTTCCTATCATTTTTGCTCTGAATAATATTTATTTTGCAGTCCCAGTCTTTGTTCTGCCATCCGCTTACACAATTAGGCCACAGGATGTTTCCCACTGTCCCTCATGTCTTGAATAGTTCCTGTGGGTGTCAACTTCACCAAGCCATTTTCCTCATCATGTGATCTATGAATTTCAACTCTATCTCTGAACAGCCTTCTGAAGAACTACATTCCCGTCAGCTGGTTTTCATCTGCGAGGAGATTGTTCAGCATGCAAGTGGATTGGCATTATATAACAGTTTAGCAGATTTTTAGTCTTTTTTTTTCTTCTTAACAAACGAGATTTTCCTGTTTCTTAATACTTTGCTCGAATTTCGGAAGGCATCTTTCACTATTTCATTGAGACTTCGGATTCCGGCTTCACATTTTTCATCCTCTCTTAAAACATTTCCAAGATATGTAGATTTCCGTGCATGATTGATTATAGTATCTCAAATCCGCAGTTCGTATCTTGGGATGTTCCTCTTGCTGGAAGCCATTACATATGCTCTCTGACAATTGATGTTTAATGTAACAATCTACATATTGTGACCTTGGATGATCCAAGATATTTTGAAAGATTTCGTGTGCTAACGAAACATGTTTTCCTATAAGATGCGTCTTTTTCAATGTTTCATGAGCTCTGAAGACAGACAAATCTTCACATTTATCAACCATCGAAATCTGTTTCTGAGAATAGCAGTATGATCTTGTTTAATTTCCTTCCGATCTGAAAATTCAGCGACGAGTTTAATCGACTGATGATGCGATATATAAGAATCACTCTAAATTGTTGCTCTATCACATAAACCTGTTTTGAAATTGTGAACTTTCCATAAAATATAGGGTCGAAGCCTAACCTGACGAGATGGTCTGTCTATATTTCTGAGATGAGGTATTATGTACAGTATTTACATTAGTCGGACTAATGTCCTCATCTTTGTCGCCATTTTTGTCACAAAGTTTCGGCCGTTGTACGCTCCGGCCTTCTTCAGGTGGTTGGAATTTCGAACCGAACCCTTTATTTCGATCACTGGGGTAGACTGTTCTAGTTCCACGAGCCATGTTTGATGGATGTCAGTTATCAGTTATCTCCTGCTAAGTTTCCCTCTGAAAGTTCTCCACTGCCTGAACCGGGACACATGGCACAGTGGATAAAGGCGTTGGTTAGAACCAGTGACAGACCCAAAGAGTGTGAGTTCAATACCCGGTTCATGCAAATAGATTTTGGCGCATGCGTGTTACTAGTTCAAAGCCCAATCTGTTTTGAATTCAGAATGTTTTTCAAATTCTTTCAACCAAATATCTTCTTGTCTTATTTTCTTTATTTATATATCAATTCTTCTTGTTTCATTTATTCAAAATTTTACCATAAGTATATTTGACCATTATTCTTTATTTTTCTTGTAACGGGCGGATTTAAAATTAAATATATTACGTAAAGCAAAATATAATTCTTATATAATCACAGATTTCAGTCTAGATAGGGTTAGTTCAGATCGAACGATAGAACCCTCTTCCGATTTGAAAAGAAAATGTTATTTCTTTCCACAAAAAGTGATTGATTTGTTTTTTTAAGGCTTCTCAACCATTTGCAGGTTATTGAAACCCAGAAAATATTTTTTATATCGTAAGATATTTGGAAATAATAATGATTTACTTAAACAAGTCCTACTAATTAACCCATAGCTGGGGGAAGAAGACGTGGATTCATAGCACTCCCAAGGGTATTTGTGCATATGTGGATATAACTATCCTAAAGCGAATTGGAACTCTTTTCTCCGATTTCCAATTCCGAGAAGCTATCGATCAAACCACCAACACATCCAAGCTTACAGTAGCTGGTATTTCCAAGCGGTCTCCCATAATCCATGATCGACGTAGCTTAAATTCGGTGTTTCAACGTGATATGATTGTAAGTTTTTGTTGGGGTGGGGGGAAGTGTATTCATTGTGAAATGTTAGATATAACTATGAGTACACCTTTTCATCGAACTACTCGGCCACGAAGGACTACACGGAAACGCAATTGTCTGTATGAAAGAAATCATAGCTGTCATTAAGATCTTTCGAAACCCGTATTTGCTAACTTTTCATTTTTTTTATACGAAACGTAAAACGATTACCGAAGTTAGTTAAGCAATATCCACGACGTGAGTCAACACCGGTGATTGTACGGGAAACGGTGTTTCGACGTGATACGGCCGTAAACCTTCTTTCCACAAAGAGAACAATGGCTGTCAAAATAGAAATAACAATGAACTTGGACAAAAAAAAATACAAGTTGTGCAAAATTACGAGAAAAGTAAAAATGTTTTGAGGTGCGCCGAATAAGGAGACAGGTCGACCATGCAAGCTGACATCAAGGTCAATTCGGTATACATGACCTGTCTTACATGGCCGACGATCGTCTAAGAAACCGGTACTAAAATCGAGACACCACGAGGCCCGTTTAACATTTTCGTAGAAGAATAAAGATAATAATTCTACGATTCTGGACAGCATACTCTAATCAGATGAAAAATCGACTGGTTTGACTCTAAGGACATTGGCGTCGTCATTGCTTGACGTACAAGGAAACGTGTTTGGTTTTAACATTTAGATGTAGTTGGAGAAAGGTCACTGTCTATGGTTGTATGAATTCCAATGGATCTGGCGAGCTGTATTTCATAGGTGGAGTCATGAATGTTAAATGTTAATGCAATAAATTCTATAAAAAAATTTATAAAAAAAACAAAAAAAACGCTGTCTTCACGCAAACCTTGTGAAGACGTTCTGTGTTTTCGTATGATAATGATCTGAAATACTTTTATTAAGTTATTTTGAAGAAGCAAATACTCTCAGAGCTCTTTTAGCGTAGTTTGTTGCTGAATTTAAAATCGAATTGGTCACCTGACGATTAAATAAACGGTAGAAAAGCAACGACCCACGAGCAAAAAATATTTGAAAGAAATATAGAGTGAAAAATATGAAACTGAAAGTAGCTATGACATTAGAGAAATCTAGGGGAAACATCGAAAAGTTGTAATTCGGTTCGAAGCAATTAAATCAGACATGGCTCACCATGCCCGGAAAAATACTAGACGACAAAAAATAGAGAGTGAGATGCTCGGCTAAGTGGACCTCCTTAGTAGGCCTAGCATAGAAATAAATACAAGATGGGAGCCGATAATAAAGAGAAAAAAAAAGGAAATGATAGTAAGGCTTCAATAGTAGCAACCGTAGAAGGGCGACGTTTCGATGATTACAGTCAAACATGACCAGCTTCAGGAGCACTGATAAGCAGGCAGGTTATGTTCAAGGTTTGAAGTTATTCACTCAAGAATACCACAGCAGTTTCATGGGTTGAAGCGTTGTCTCATAAATTTGATGACAGAGTTGTTGTGAGTTTTATCCCTGGACCAAACCGTGTATATTGTGAATTTATGTAGATTGGGATTTAGAGAAAAAAAAAACTGATCAGTACTAATTACCAACAATACCTGATATCTCTTGACATAGGCAACAGTACGAGAAAACTTTGGGAATAGGACGTTCCGGTGTAGCTCATTTGAGCTCTCTGATTGGGCGTGGCCGATTCAGCGTAGCCGATTCGACATAGGAATTTTTCGGCAGAGGGACGATTAGGCGTCAGATTACTACTTCGTCATTATAGTCAAATTTTCTCTAGCTCTCTCTCTCTCTCTCATTTGTCAAATTAGTACTTCGTCATTAAATGCTGTTATATTTCCCAACGTTCAGATTAAGCATTACTTTTTCCATCTATCTTAAAACATGCACACACATCTTGTTTCATTGGGTTTACCAAATCCCTATGAAACCGATTCTGACTTTGCGTTATGAGCTAAGCTGATTATAGCCCCCGCATTCGTTCCATTAGAAACAATGGATGAATACATGGATACACTGGCAGCAGTTCTTACTGATGATCTAATAGCCTTGTTCCATTGGTTTGAGGATACTTATACTGGACGTCATAATAGTTTTTTAATTTACATTGTTCTGTTAGTGTTTAATAGGATCCTTTATTCCCTAGATGAATAAAAAGTCACATTGAAAGTTGGGTGTTTTCAATGCTTTTATACATTTTTTTGGTAGGGGGTTGCGTCCGATCAAAGACAGTGACGTCGAAACAGTCTGACGCCTAAACGGCTGTGCCGAACATTCCATCTATTTTTCTGACGCCGAATCAGCGATGCAATAATGGGCTACGCCGAAGAATACCAAACTCGAAAACTTTATACCCGTTGATTATATGTAATATAATAAAATAAATTCATTGAAGTTTAACCGGATTGATTTTACATGTGTATATATAATGCATTTTCGTATATTAGTTTTGTGTTAGCGGCTAACATGTAATTGTGTAATTTAACGTGCACAAAGGCACACGCTCACATGCAGTCAAAATTTGATTAAATTTGAAATAAAACATTGAAATAATGCATATCCTTTCAGCTCAGTTTGCACAACCCCTAACTGAGGAATAAAATAAGTAAATGTGAGACAATACAAAAATAAACTTAATTTCTTAAACCCGAAAAAATCAGATAATTATAAAACTGAACTTTTCAGTAATTAGTAATAAATAGAATTGTTTTTTTTTTGTTTTTCCAAAAATTTTGTAGAAATATTTAATGCTTCTCTTCGAATTCAAATGGGCTAGGAAAATCATTCGCAGTTTTATTGAAACTAAAATGGGCGTTTGTGTTTCGAGGGCCAATTTCGCTTCCTGTTTGACAACAACTACTGAGAAACAGTAACTGAGTGAACGCCGATATGTACGGCCATTTGCGGTTATTTCTTTGACTCTTGAAGTTAAAATAAAAACATTTTTGCGGTAAGTAGCCTTTGCTCGAAACCAGTATAAGATAAAAAAACAAACAAACTATGAATTCAAAACCGTATTCCACTTTCTTCCCCAAGAAGTCCTGTCAGTTCACATGTAAACAGATAATAGTGTAGATAGATAAGCCTATCGTTAGGTTCAGACACCTCCTCGTTTTTCTGATCACAAGTATAGATTTTTCCTTTGTTTCATGTTTATGGTATGGTTGGGTTCCCAGTTCCGTATCAAGTCTTCTCATTCTCTTTCACTCTCAGTAACCCTTTACGTCTTAGTGTCATTATTGCCTTGACTGGGGTGAATTGATTTCAAAATATAGGTAGACAGTTAGGATTGCTTTCATTTTGACGGGGCATGGTATTAAAGTCGGTTTAATTCTTTGGATCTTTCACTACAGGTGAACATGTTAACAACGCTTGATATTTTATATGTTCGACATAAGTATTTTATTTTTATTTATTTTCAGGAAAAGTTCATCGTTTGCACTTGTGTCATTTATCGCGATATTATTGTTGGCATGTTTAATGTAAAAAGTATGCAGAAACGAAAAATAAAGTAGTTAAGATTTGAAAATTGACATGGCAAAGGTAGTTTTTTTTTTTATCACGGAAGATAGCTAAAAACATCGATGAATCCACTGACCCTCCTTATATCATGTCGTTGTTTTTTCCATGCCGTCGGCAGTTTTGCCGCGTCGACTGCCTCCGGAAACCTCACACCAACGCCCTCGGCAATTCTCGACTTAGCCATCGCAATCATGCAGTTTATTTCGACTTTCTTTCAGACATCTTCCTCTTGAAACATGTAAGTTGTTTACATGTTTTATGATATTTTTGTACACTTCTTTAACACTTTCTCTTCCGATTCTATTCCTTATTTTGTCCATTTTAGCTTGTTTTCTTTTTCATTTGTTTCCTTTCTGTTTATTTTTGCTTCTATAGTTTCATTCCTCAATATTTGGGGTTTATTATGACCAATGATTTTCCTTCCTTCTTTACTTTCTACTCATTTTCTTTTATTGTTTCATTCTTTTTCTTCGTAGTTCCATATATTAAAGTTCACTATTTTTACTCCTATTTTCCAAGAATTTGCTTAAATGTTCTTTGTTTAATTATATCAGAAACTTTCAATTTATGTTAATGTTTCAGGACTTTTATTATGACAAATAAAGTCTTTCTATCTTTCTTACTTTCGTTTTTCTTTCTTTTCAGCTGTTTTTTTCTTTTCTATCTTTTGTTTTTCTATCTTTCCATTCATCTTTCTTTCTATTTTTCTTACCTTTGTTTTTCTTTCGTTTTATCTGTCATTCTTTCTTTCTTTCTTTCTTTTCTTTCATTCTTTCTTTCATTCTTTCTTTCTTTTCTTTCATTCTTTCTTTCTTTTCTTTCTTTTCTTTATTTTCTTTCATTCTTTCTTTCTTTCTTTTTTTCCTTTGTCTTTCTTTATTTTCATCTTTCTTCTTTTATTTTTCTTATTTTTGTTTTTTTTCTTTCTTTTCATCTGTTTTTTTTTTAATTATTTCTTTTCATTTGTCTTCCTTTCTTTTGACCTGTCTCTTTTCATCTGTCTTTCTTTCTTTCTTTTCATATTTCTTTCTTTCTTTCTTTCTTTTCATCTTGCCTTCTTTCTTTCTTTCTTTCTTTCTTTCTTTCAGGTCACATTAAAACAGCGGCACCAGTATGATCACCAAAGTGTCAGTAACTGGAGGGGTGACCGCTTGGGATTACCAGGTGCTCTAAAATTGGATGTGCGACTGGATAATGGATAATTGCTTGGAATTGTTAATCTGAGAGGCGAGTTCCTATTCCAGTTGAGATCGTTATATTCAATTACTCGCAAATACACTTCGGGAGGATATAAATCTACCTCTTCTCCCCCAGCTGCGGGTTAATTAGTAAGATTTGTATCATTAAAACCACAGTTACCGCATAGAATAAATTATAATATAATAAATTACGTACAAAATGTTTAAATTTCGACATAAAATAATCCATGGAGGTTGAGATGCCATTAAACAAAACAAAACAAAAAATCTTTCTTTTTTTCTTTCTTTCTTTCTTTCTCGTCCCTAACTTTAAACTCCTATTCCCATTTATATATTAATATCTTCACGGCAATTCTTCTAATGATTTTTCCTCGTTTTTATCTAGACTTCACGAACTTATGCTTAACCCAAGAATACTAACCATCAATTAAAGTTACACCATTAATAACCATGGGTTTATTATACTCGATTTTGAAAATATCAACAAAAAAAAAAAAAATGAAATATAAATTTTATTTGAAATATTTTTAATGCAGTTACTTTAAACTTTGTACTTTGAGTTAACATTAATAGGAACTGAAAAACATTATTTAGGTAAGAAAATCAAGTACTGAAAATTGTAATTAAAGATAGGAAAATTTGCGCTGGGTACGATATACCCATGGTTAGTGTTCTAGGGTTAATAGTAGATTGTCTCATATTTTTTACTGTTGTAATTGTTAGTTTTAACCATAAATGCAATACTAATGGTTTCTTCTCTCGCGTTTGCTTGTGGAACTCTCTTGAGATTTCTTCTTTCCTGTAAACTACAATCTTCAAATTTATCAACGTAACGTCAGCCGTCATTTTCCGTTTCCTTGAATCATGTTCTTTTATTTTCTCTGTATCCATGTTAGTTTTTACTTCTCCGACTGAGTTCAAAAGCATCTACGCGGCGTTGTAGGTGCATTATTTTCCACCCTACACCCACTTTCCCACAGACGAAAAGGCGCAAGGCTATCGTTTATCTATCGGTATTTCCATGGAATATATTTTGACAAACTACATTCATTTTTTCACCAGTTCAAACCTTTAGAGCTAAGTCTCGCCCTACCATGTCAATACGGCTAATTCCCTTTGTTTTCCATTGATGAAAAGAAAGCCCCATTTCGACATCTTCTCACCAAGAGTGACTGCTTTCTAGAACATACATTCGACGAATACAAAATTAACCTATTCAAGTCTAGAGTGCATACTTTCTGTATATCCTCAAAATCTACAATCATTACGTTAAAAAATGCACTTAATTCAGTAATCCTCTTCCTGGAAGGTCTCTTCGGTCTGGTATTGTTGGAACAATACCATATAAAACGTATTTGTATCTTTCCTTTTGTATTTTTCTCGCCACATATCTCTTTCAGATAATTATAGATTTTTTTTTATTAATGTTCACCTAAAATAAGGCCCAAGGGCCACTCAAGGTAGAAAGTTACTGTGTGGGGATGTGTTAGCGTAAAAGAAAGATAACAGGAAAGACAGACAGCTCATTCTAGATTTGAAGAGATCAAGATTTAATTAGCGAATACAGTTCAGAGTACAAGCAGAGACATTAGAAATATAGAGCTGAAGTAGTCTTTAAAAGGGAGCGTAGACAAATACTTAACAGAGAGCAAGGGTTAAACCACTACTCCTGTTCAAAAGACCGGGGAGGTGTGTGAACCGTACGATAGCCAAGCCTATCTACTACCCTGAATCCATCATATAAATTCAGTATGTGGATTTAATAAATAGTAATCACTTCAAGCACCTTGTTGTATGCATCAGTGATAACTAATTTAGTGTAAGAGAAGAAAATTAGACGATACAGTATGTGTAGTTTCAGCTAACAACACAAATTAATACAAAGCCAATACATTAACTAAAATCTAGAACCATATTGTTAAATAGTTTCGACCTATCGAGAATTTCCCGTCCTGCGTATGACGATAAACTACATCCGCGTCCAGGGTATGACGATAAATTATATCCACATCCAGGGTAAGACGATAAACTACGTCCAACAGCAAGGCCTCTGATCAGGAGGCTTTGAGGAGCATGGAACCACCTCTTAATTGCTGGTGTTCCCAGGTCCTCCCTGACCAGGGTTAGGGTCCCAGCTATGGGCAAATAGTTAACCCCGAAACTGTTGTAAAAAGCATAAATAAAAGAGTAAAAATAGATTTTAATACCAGAAATACTTTGTAAAAATTATTACCAGAAATAAATTTTTGAAGAAAAAAAAAACTATTGCCAGCTATACGTTTTTGAAAAAATAATATCACAAGCTATATATTTTTGAAAAAATAATATTACCAGCTATACGTTTTCGAAAAAAATATTACCAGCTATACATTTCTGAGGGAAAAAAATATTTGTAAAACATGTTTAATGTAGTTTGAATGTAGAAATCCGACGTAGTAATTAATTTGTTCAATGAAACAGCACCAATGTCTAGTAGCAGCTATTCAGGTATTCTTAAGGTCTTCCATATCAGAGGTTGGCAGTGGATATTCGGAGAGAGTAGCAAAGCGTAGTTCTGCAGGTCTTTTCATCTGACAGGTTAGCAGTGGATATTCCGACAAGAAAAAACAAAATGGCCGCCTTTATACACATCGGATCGAATATTTCAAGTTTTCTGATTGGTTAACCTTCTATGCGTGGACTATAAAATGAGTCAGCTGATTTTGGTTGACTCACTAGCTATATTACGTACACAAAATAACTTAACAATATTAACAGAAATAGATTTTTGACAAAACATAATTATTACCAGGAAAAAAAGTTGCCGGCATTAAATGACCCATTGAGGTTTTGATATGCCGTAAACCAAACCAAACCAAACCAAAACTATCGAGAATTTTATATAGATGGCATGCATGGTACCAGACTCGTTCAGAAATTTATAAAAAGTCGGTTGTATACAACGGCTTTCTCAGATCGGTGATTAAAAATGACTTAAGGCGTGTGAAGCCTGTAGGTATCCGCGATGACCATCCACTTTAGAACCTCGTAGACTGGCGTTACAAACTCACGAGCAAAGTACTGTACACCACTTGATAACTACAAACAGCAACAACAGCTAAAATGGATAGCGAATGTAATACGAAGACAAAATGATGACATAAACGGAAAGATAGTAAAGAAACCATCATAAGTATTGGATAGAGCGATAACACGGAACTAAGAAACATATTTTTAAATATTGTTTTAAGAGAAATATTCTATAGATTTCAAAAGATATTAGCACTGGCTGCTCGGTATACATCTTTATACGAAATGTAATGTTACTTCACTGCAAAATAATGGAATTAATATACAGATAAGAGAACAGATGAATATATTTATGTATATTTCTGAGATGAGGTATTATGTACACTATTTACATTATTCGGACTATCGTCCTCATCATAGTCGTCATATTTATTACAACAAGGACACATGGCACAGTGGATAAAGGCGTTAGTTAGTTCCAGTTGCAGGACCCAAAGAGTGTGAGTTCAATACCCGGTTAGGGCAGTGGAGAACTTGGAGAAGGGAATTAACAGAGAGGGGTAACTGACAACTGACATCCATTAAACATGGCACGAGGAACTAGAACAGTCTACCCTAGTGAGCGAAATAAAGGGTTCAGTTCGACATTCCAACCACCTGAAGAAAGCCGGAGCGTACAACGGCCGAAACATTGTAATAAATATGGCGACAAAGATGAGGACAATAGTCCGAATAATGTAAATAGTGTAGATGAATATATTGCTAAAAACATATGAATGCAAACAAACAGACGGAAAAGAACAACAGATATTTTGTTAAAGTGTAGCACAGAGACAAGACTAAATTGCCAATGAAGCAAAACATGTTCACTAAAAATGTCCGGTACTTGCGTGTATTTCATGCATTTGATCACACGATGTTCATTCTTCTTCTTCTTTTATGTGGCGTGTTCCTTCAGGATGTAGGCAATCATGGCCCTCCACATTTCATTTAGCTCTTAATAAGTTCTCTTTTTGCTATTTCTCCTCAACCCTGTTCTGCCTTTTATTTGCTCAAGCCCATCAAATATACTACGTGCTGCTTTCCTCTTTCACTCTTGGTCCCAATCAGTCCCGTGAGTATCAGATTTTCCTCATTACGTCCCCTAGAAATTTAAACTGCTTCTTCCTGATGCTAAATATATATTTCATTTTTGTTTCTATTCTCTCCAAAACATCGTTGTTGCTCACATGTTTGGCCCATTGTATACTCAGCATCTTTCTGTAGAACTACATTTCCGTTGCTTCAAGTCTCTTCTTCATCTTTGAGGAAATTTTCCATCAAGAGTAATAATCACCCCTCACGGTGTTTAGAAAGAGACTTTTGTATGCAATGCATCAATAAAATCTTATTTCTGAGAATTTTAGAAAAATATACACAGGAGAGAGTTTGAAAGCAAGCGTTCTCTTAAAATTATTTAAGGAATGATATTCATCTGAAAAGATATTTTCTGAAACACTCAGTTAGAAACGCTTAAGTCTACAATTGAAATAGCAATAAATGATTGTGCAAATAGATTTATCACTGCATTAATCCGGAAGACATATTGAAATGTCAAGGGCCCGGATGAACGACGTTACCCAGCACCAGAATTTACCACAGCATTACTTTAAACTGGACCTTTTCAATCTTGATTGCAAAAGTTAAAAATCATATATATATATATATATATATATATATATATATATATATATATACAAAATAGTAATTATAAAAAATCTAATACATCGTGTAGAAACTAATTCATCTACAAAACAGATTTTTTTACAATGAACTAAAGAATATAAAACAAACACTCATTAATAATAGCTTTCCAAACTATATAGTTGATGAACAAATATGAACAAATTAGAAGTCTTAATACTAAGCAAATATAACATAAAACTGCTTCAACTAATCGCAAACATATTAATCTCCTTTATAGTAGTCAAATGCATTCTAATCATAAACAAGATGAAAATATACTAAAAAAATTAGTAAATACAAATATATCTACAACAGATCCTAGCAACAAAAAAAAAATAGGTTAATTACATATTACACTAAATCTAGTATATCCAACTTAATTATTCGGAATGATTCTTCCCCACTCCCCGTTAGAGATTTGCAAAAAAACAACATAGTTTACAAATGCATGTGCCGTTTGGGAGATTGTATCTCCAATGAATTAAATAATATTTATGTTGGTCACACCACAAACTCGCTTTCACGACGCTTGACTCTACATTTGAATGATAAATCTAACATTTTTAGGCATTTAAAATAACATGCCTGACCGCATACACAATTCCGGAAAATCCTCGTTGAAAACACAAATATATATAACATGAAAGCAATAAACAAAAACTAAAAATTCTTGAAACTATATATATATAAAACAGTTGAAACCTAACTTCAACAAAATAAAGTACGAAATCTCCACAAACATTCTTAAAGGCCTATAATTGATAACAGAAGCCATTGGTTTATACCAACAGCTTCCCATACTTAATACTTCTCGTTTTCACTCTCGCGTGGTCATGTGTGACGTCATGAGCTGCGATGCGATTTTCGCTTCCGCGTCTCGTATACACGATTTTGTCGTTGCTTAGATATTTTTGGAAAATTTCTGATTGGCAACACAGACAAACTTCCAGCCAAGTCTGTCACAAATATAACGCGAGTGTGGGCATGTACTCTGGGTAGCGCACAAATATACTATAGCCCATGTCTGCGCACTGGAAAGTTCACTTCAGTCTCAACCCTAGAAGAATGGATTTTGACCAAACTGTCTGGTCTATTTATCTTGTTAGATGAACGGATGCACAAAGTTACATATATGAATAGATTAATATATACGAGAAGAAACGGTTATTAGAATCAATGTAAAACGAAACTGGGAAAATGATGGTATAATTTCAAGAATGCATAGCATGTACCAAAGTGAATTTTCAGGCGAGTAAGTAGTTGTATATATCTAGGCCCACCCGAAATCTAGCGGTAACATTAAGCTCCAGGGTTGCTACTGGAGGATCAGTTCTAGAACTGACTTCAGTACAAGGAATACAATCGTCGACCCTGTCTCGAATTAAAATTTTCGCAATACAAAATAAGTGAGTTGCTTATTTCATAAATGGAAAAATGATGAATTCATGCCATATCAAAGGAGTAATCGGCACACCTATTCGACCTTTTACTTCCACAACTGTTACACTAACTGCATATATGTAGACATAGAAACACACTCGTGTACACAAGTGCTGCTTCAAATTATCCCGATTTATTTCAACTTTCGAAATGATCCACGGTTTCGTTCAAGAATAGTTTGAAAAGAAAACACGATTAATACGAACGATTTCCATCAAATCGCATCATAAATTCACCGAATGAATTTGTCTTGAAAATTATTTCAATTTTACATCTTATTAACCCTTTGAGCCCTGCGTTTCTGAACAATTTTAAACCTTCTGCCTGAGATCCTGAGTCAAAATTCGCAAATAACTGGTATGTAATGTTTTACGGTAGGTGTAAAAATAATTAAAAATTATTTACCCACCGTTCAAGCGGTGGCTGGGCATTGAGTCATTTTTCTCTACCACAGATAAAGCGTTGGTCAGGGCTCAAACGGTTAACATTCGCTGAAAGAATTATCTGTCACATGATATTCTTTATGCTGAAGTGCATTCAATTAAAAGTCCGAGAGCTACTCAAGGTAGAACGATATCGACAGCTTTTATATTTACATACGCTCTGCCCTGATATTGACCACTTTAGCCCCTACATATAGCGTACCTTATAACTATATATATATATATATATATATATATATATATATATATATACATATATATATCCGATGCGATGGGAACGAAAGTAATATATAAAATATATAAATTCTAACGTTCGCAGCATTCATTCAAAAAAGAGCTCAATACATGTAGTAGAGCGATAAGTATTTATTTATTATAATTTTATCATATAGACAAAACCAATTTACTCACTACAAAGATGCAACTTGGTTTCAGTGCATTTTAACTGCACATCTACGGGTGAGGGTCGGAAATAGATAACCATTTCCGACCGTCACCCGTAGATGTGCAGTTAAAATGCACTGAAACCAAGTTGCATCTTTGTCGTGAGTAAAATGGTTTTGTCTATATGATAAAATTATAATAAATATATATATATATATATATATATATATATATATATATATATATATATATATGAAGAAATATACTCTAAAGGTGTGCTATATTTATGGGACAAAGTGGTCAATATCAGAGATAGAGCGTGTGTAAATATAAAAGTGAACATTGAATTCAAAACTTAGAGGCGACAGGCTGTTTCATGCGAGACGCAATCGTTAGGTGGCCTGACGATTGCGTCTAGCATGAAACAGGCTGTCGCCTATATATATATATATATATATATATATATACATATATATATATATACATATATATATATATATATATATATATATATATATATATTGTCATCCACAGACAGACTGTTTCGCTGTATCACTGCTCATCAGGGTGACTGGACGTCTGCTTGCCTTTAGCTAGGATCGAAACCAGGTTGAATTGCTTCAACCGGAGATTCTATCCCTAAGCCGTTCGTGCACCGCAGGGATGAAGGTGAGTTTAAGCGTATTTATTTTGGGATACACACACAGTTACTGAGAGAACTCGATTCGCTTTACCGAAGAGTTTTGCTTTATAGCTATGCGTATGCGTATCGTAATCCTTTTTTTAATCCCTGTAATTCTATATAGAAAACTCGGGGATTGTTGATGTTTTGAACGGCTTTTGTTTATAGTATTATTTGTCCGAACGATCAGAGATCATATCATCTCTAAAGTTTATGTCTCTCAAAATGCAAAAAAAAAAAATAGGATTCATTTTTGTTTCTTTGTATCTATGATAAAAGATCAGCCAAACAAAGATCTGCAAGCATTTATTTATATTTCATATATATATATATATATATATATATATATATATATGTTCTTCCGTTTTTACTGATTGTTCGATTACCATGCATACGTCAGTGAGGCGAATTTGATGTGTTGTCTGCCGCGAAATCACGAGGTGACAAAATCCTATTCGCGTGCGACTCAGGTGTCGCCCTCCTTCGGCCTCCAGATTGCTAGGCAGTCATGCGTGTGACATGACGTGGCCTCCCGGCACGTCCATTCCGACCTGATATCGACAAACAAATAATCAATGCTATTTCTAGACAAAATGGCCACGAAGAGAGCCGACATTTTATCTACCTTTACTTCAGTCATTTTTCGCTTCCGGGTAAATGAAAGGCGAGAGAGTGGGTGCAGTGAAACCATTTTTTTTTTTTTTCACGTTTTGTAATTTTTAAAAACATTGCTTCAAGATATATTCTTTTAACCCGTTGAATACAAATTCTTAATGTCCTTAAACATATGTAAATAAAAATGGTGTACGTCTGCCATATCTGGGTTGGTGCTGCCCAATTCTCACTTTCCAGATTTGATAGGGTCGAAAGCCGTTTACGTGGCCTTGTAGAAGAAGGTGAAAGTGTCGGTGCTGTTATGGATAACGTACTCATACTTACGTGCATATATCCTTGGGAATGGTAGGAATACACTGACTACACGAAGACATGGGTTAAATAGTAGGACTTTAATGAGGAAAAATTATTGCTATCCTAAAAACAAAATGATGATGCAATATTTACTAGCAAGGAAGAATTGTGGGTTAATTTACAGGGTAACACTCGCACTCAGTTTGCATTTAAAATTTCCAGAATACTTACATTTATGTGTAATTGTACATGCTCCATTCGAATCTGGCTTCATAAATTTGATAAAATCTACCATTTTGGAGTTATCGACAGTGAAATTTGGGATTCAATCGCGTCTTTGGCGGCAGCCATTACTCGCGTTGTTTGCATACATTCGCTGCGGAAAGCAATACGCGGAGGATTATGAAAAGCTAAGCTCGAAACTGATATTTCTTTCTGCGCACGAGAACTATTTACGGAGACACGCTCAATGATAACTATTCTGATAGCTATTCTGCAGCGAATTTATGCAAACAACACTATATAGAGAGAGTGAGTGGGAGAGAGAGAGATACAAGTAATCGAATTTAAGGGATTTAGACAAATCATTATAGTAATTAATCGAGTCTAGAAGAATCCTCAAGGGAATGCCGAAAGCACTGGACGGTCGTTTCGTCCTACTTTTGGGACTCATCAGCAGTGTGCATCCACTACCGTTTCGATACAACGCTAACGCCATACCAACTGTACCAACGGGCCTAGGTGACGAAGAAGAAACTAAATTGACTCGATGTAGCACCGCTACTCACAAATTCCGTGGTGATGCTCATCAAAGTATTTGAATACTTGGATGAGTATAATCACTGTATCGAATCCCGGTAGTGGATGCGCACCGCTGATGAGTCCCAAAAATAGGACGAAACGGCCGCCCTGTGCTTTCTGCATTCTTTTGAGGATTCTTCTAGACTTGATGAATCCCTATAATGATATATATATATATATATATATATATATATATATATATATGTGTGTGTGTGTGCATGTGTGTGTGTGTGTGTGTGTGTGTGTGTGTGTGTGTGTGTGTGTGTGTGTGTGTGTGTGTGTGTGTGTGTGTATTTACTAGGCTGAGTGTATTTTGACCAGAGGTAACGACTATAGGGAACCCACTGAAAATTGAACTTAGGGCGAATAGTCTGAATGAATACCTTGCTAATGCCAATTCGACGTCGACCCCCTCTTACCCAGCTTCATGTGTGATACAAGGTGTATAGAGAACTTCCACTGAAAACTGAATCCATCATTTAGTCTGCAAGAAGTATATGCGGATACTCGCGTTATCTACATCTTTGCCTGCATGCACCGCAGAAGGAAGGATTTATTCTTTGATTGCAAAGTTAAACGATTCAAAACGCATATATTAATAGTTGCGTGTATTTCTTGACGTCAACAAAAATGGATAGACATTTTGTTACTCCAGATGTTAAAAGCATTCATTTGTTAAGAGTGTGTTTATTAATTTAACCATTAACATTGAACTTAAATAATGCTCTACTATGAAATGCAGCTGTACGATGCCAATCATTTCCTTCTCAATGTTTAAAAATGGTTTCGAACCAGTGAAGTATGTATCGGAGTGATGGCCATCCTCGTGATGAAGAAAGTTTGCTGGAAGAAAGCTTCATACTCAAAAATATTAATAATTTATATCTACTTAATAAGTGTAATGACCTTATGTTAAGCTGTCGTCACAGAAAAAGGTTTCTCTAAAAATATTTTAATCCCGGATAAATATATTATTCTTTTCACTTTGATTTTAGGTTATATATTGATTACTCCCCTTTAAACATTTCAGCGTATATTGCTCCTTAATCGTCCACAAGCGCCCCTCTTTTAAATTTAAACTTGCTTCAATTTTTTGTCTTATTTTATTTATTTATTTGTTTTTCTAAATCGTCTCTAACTACACCATATTTTCTGTATTTAGACCCCAATATTATTTTTGTTCTATTTTACCTATGAGTTGTGAATCTGCGTCCTTCCCATGAGTCCATGTATATATTATTTTAAATTCCGTTACATTCCGTGCCTGATGAGTTGGGAAACCAATGAAACTTAAGTCTCACCACAAAGAAACCTCGGTTTCTATAGCCTTGGATGTTAACTGGTCTTACCGCAGAAGGAAATGGCAACCTACAAAATCTGCCTCGTCAGTCATGTATCTAAAGATACATGATCGCCTAAGCGTGTATCACGCATGGCACATAGCTAACTTAGGATAGATTATGTTACAGTATTGGAATGCCTTAAATGAAATCATTTACGACAGTAGAAAATCGATCTTAGAATTACGATAATAAGTAAACAAAATAGTACGAAAGATATAGTCGTTAAAATTAATTAAACAATTCCTTGTTTTAACTTCAAACTCAAGAAATCTGACACCGGACGTGTCTCTTGACTACCTGAAAATCATTTAAGACATAGTAGTTAAAAATTTAGGGGTAATGGATAGCGGCTCGGATTGAGGAATCGGAGTGACGAGTTCGAATTCCAGTCGAATCCAGTACATTCATTTACGTGCTAATACTTCTTCTTCCCACTATGGGTAAATAGCAGTTTGGACCGGATTCTATAGTCTTGCATGGCAATTGGTCTACCGCAGAAAGAACGGCAACTAGAAAAAAAATCTGCCTCGTCAGTCATGTATCGAAAGATGCATGATCGCCTAAGCATGTATCACGCATGGCACATATCTGACTGATTTAATCGCTTTGTTATATTTTTGTGTTTCAGTAATTATTTCTTGTTCCTTTTATTTATTTTTTTTTTATATGTGTTGATATCGTTTAGTAGTAAATTGATTGTTTCGTCGTACGAGTTCTTATTCGTAAGATCTCTCTTACCTCCCTTGTCTCCGGTTGAAATATAAATTTCTTATAACGCATTATTGTACATAATTAGGTTACAATAAAAATTGTAATTTATATGATTACCACCTTATGAAAATTGAGATCTAGTAGAGTGGGAACCGCGTCTCAAAGACTAGCGGGTATCATAGATTTGGTCGTATCATAGATTTCGGGTGGGGACGTGACCCTTGCACCGGCCTTCGTTAGTCTTCTTTTTTTTTTGCTTTCGTTTGCTGCTTTGCTTAGAAGTTTTTATAGTTCTCCTACTGAATCGGTCAAGAGAGAGTGTCATTTGCAAATATTATGTTGCTAAGATTAAGTCCGCTAGAAAGCCCGTTTGACTACCTCGATCAACTTAAACTTGCAAGTATGGCGCTATTCAAAACTGTTCTCTCTTGTAATTAATAGTATTAACTTCGCTGATAATAATTGGTGATTGCTAAAAGGACCAGGAGGATGTATTTTGCCGAGTTTTCGTACAGAATTAAAGATTTCATTGCTGTAAAAAATTGGCAGGATATAACGAATAAAATATTGTATAAGAAACTGACAACACAGTTCTTTCTCGTGAAAGCAATGCTCGAAAATATGAACAAGACAGAACAAATATTGAACTTTCAACCATTTAAACACAATTTTGATCATTCAAATGAAAATAACAAATTAAGCAGAGCTTGCTACTTGAATCGTTCATATATATATATATATATATATATATATATATATATATATATATATATATATATATATATATATATATATATATAGGTAGTAATCCGTTGGTATAATCCAGGCGAGTCCTATTAACACAAACATAGAATTTGAAATATGTTAAAACTGACTCAAAGAAGAGCACTCCATGTTTATTTTCATTAAACAGAGCAGAATTTCTTTACAATTGGAATTAAGATACCTTTAGTAAATGACCATTTTCACCTACGAATTTTAATTTTAACATTCGCAGGATTTTTCAATCTTCCAATCTTAGGTGATCAAATTCTTACTACCATCAGAAGACTTCCTAATACTTAACATAGGCTATATAAGTTAATACAAGAATTTAATAGGCAAAAAGTTCACTTCTATCTAGCGTATGTATGTATGTGCTTGAATGAAGATATCTCAGTGTGTGTTCGTGCAATCAGCTATACGAATAGGTATTATTAACATGAACAAACGCATCCGTTTTTGTTAATTTCCATGGTTTCCCGTCGAACTAAATTTTGACCGTGTGATAATTAGGATATAGGTCAGCCGATCGGGCCCTCTAACCTCCATAATATGATTCCAGTCCGTCTACCTCCCAATAGGTATCCAATTACACACCCTCCCTTTTTCTCCAAGTAAACAGTATACTCCAAACTGATACCAGAAACAGTTTGAAAAATCCTACGAATTTTAAAATTAACATTCGTAGGTGAAAATGGTCATTTACCAAAGGTATCTTAATTACAACTGTAAAGAGTATATATATTCGTAAAATACACATCTATTGGATGCTTTAGTACACATCATCAGTGATGTTTCTAGCTGAGGTTCATTAGAGGTTTCGTGTCTTTCATCACCATACACCGTCTTATATATAGACTTAAGGTGTGCTATATTTATGGGATAAAGTGCTCAATATCAGAGATAGAGCGTGTGTAAGTATAAAACTGAACATTGAAGTCAACACTTAGAGGGGAGTGTTGTTTTTTTTTTGTCGGCAATTTAAATAGCCGAAAAAAGAAAACAACACTCGTGGCCTGACGATTGCGTCTAGCATGAAACACCCTGTCGCCTCTAAGTGTTGATTTCGATGTTCACTTTTATAGATTGCAAAATATATATAGTAAATCCTATTCATTTGAAACAAGGAAAATCCCCAACATATGATATATACATATATATATATATATATATATATTTTAGAATTGGACATAGTCCGACAATTTATTTAAAGACATTTATATTATGTTTAACGTTCTTTTTATAGATACAAGTATTTAAGCAAATGCTCTGTTTTATAATAAACAGTATTAAGTAGCATTTACCGGCCTGAATGTCCGAGAAATTTTCATAGAAAATTTTCGCTCTCCGACAGGAATCGAACCTATATCCTATACGGAACCATCATTTCGCGTGATGTGCCTTAACCGTTCGGCCACAGATGAGCGTCTGGTTAGCAAGGTCGATTTTACTATCTTTAAACTTAAATCTTCCATGAATCTCTTCTATTCATATCTGCTCTAGCGTATCAAATGTAAACAAATGACGTCATATATTTTAGAATTGGACATAGTCCGACAATTTATTTAAAGACATTTATCTATAAAAAGAACGTTAAACATAATATAAATGTCTTTAAATATATATATATATATATATATATATATATATATATATTTGAAATTGTAGTTATGTTAACGTTTAATCGACTATCCTCACGGAAAGATTTGTTGATAAAACTGGTAACTAATTCTACTTGTGTTTCTTTAGCACTAATTCCCATTGAAATCTAATAACAACGAACTTGTTCATAAATGGTCTACAGTAGCTTAGTCTAGTAAACGTACCTCGTGGTAGACTCCTCTGATATTCTCAAGCACACGTGGTTTGCAAAGCGAACTTGATTGGTCTGAATTAGTTTGATTATACGATCAGTGATTATGAGATTCAATCCGTTAACCAACAGCCCTACGATGCAAACAGACACTATATCGCACTACATTAAGGGCGAACATATTGTAAAGAACATATTCATTATATTTACATTATTTCAATTCGGCTTAATGTTTTCATATTTGTCGTTACTATCAGAAAGCTTCGATTGTTGTACCTAAAATGTTTTAGATGTCAATCGATTCAGGCAGAAAAATATGAGCCCGAAATTCGATTTGCAGGTCGGGGACGCTAAAATCAAGCAGTTGCGGAAGTTTAAATATCTGGGAAGTGCTTTGAAAGAAGACGGCAAGTTCGACGCTGAGATCCGAAGACGTATTGGGATGTTCAAGGACGTATTCCAAAAGCTAGGCACTGTATTACAAGACAGGAGGGATTTCTTTGGTAACAAATAAAAGACTACTGAGCTGCTACGTGATATCTGACCTTATTTACGGCAGCGAATGATGGACGGTCTACCCAAAGATGAAGAAGAGTCTCAAGGAAACGGAGGTATAGTTTTACAGAAGGATGCTAAGGATATTTTGAACGAGCGTGTGAGCAACAATGAGATTTTTAAGAGGATGCAAAGAAGGTGGAAGATTATACTTAACTTCAGGAAGAGGCAGCTGAAATTTCTGGGACACGTAATGAAAAAGGAGGGCCTGGAGAATCTGATACTCACAGGTCGAATAGAGGGAAAGATTAACAAGGGGAAGTAACGCTTGACATATCTAGCGTGCTTAAGCAAGTGGGTGACAGGGCATGGCCTGTGGGAAGTAGTAAAGGGAGAAAAAATATTGAGAGCTATAAGTGATAGGGGGAAGTGGAGAGCCATGATCGCCTACATCCTGAAAGGACACGGCACATAAAAAGAAAAGAAGGGAATTTTAATCTGAACCGTTTATTTAATCTAGAGTTATAGATTTCTCTCGTTCTGTGTTATTCGCAAGCGTTTGCGTCTTGTGTCATCTCATTTTTTTCAATTTTTGCTGTGTTTCAACCGAGTCTGAATCTATACCACCCATCTCAAGGATTGAACTCACGGTTACAATGTCACCAAATTCACTCGTGCCTTTGTCTCGTGGCTTTGTCTCTAGAATTTGAGCCTTAGCACTAGTATTCTTATTGCCTGCCTGCTGCTGCCACGGCTGCTGTCACTGATGCTGTTACGGTTGCCATTCTATAGCTCCTCTTTTCTGACTTGTACTGCTATCGCTGAAGCTTGGGGTTAATAAGTATTCATCAAACTAGAAGTGACTGTGCATTTAAATAATAATTATTAAATCTCTTGCGACTAAAAAATAAATAATTATTTTATTCCGATGTGGCCAATCGGCTGATATTAATAACTTATAAATATTAAAGGTTTGCATTCTTTGGCATGAACTACGTCATTACACTTTGTAATACACTGTGAATAAAATTATGTTCAAGAGTTTAGTCAGGAAGAAAATAAAATAATGTTACAATTTAAAGCAAGGAATAGAAAGTACTGGAATTTAACGGTTACACATGGAATGGGCCTTAATGAGAGCCCAATCAGTGCCCTTGTAGAAGTTATGTGGTACCCTCGTCAAACCCCTATATAAAGTCTGTTTCCAGAATTCGGCCTCTTTTTCGTTCGATTTCCTTTGAGAGAGACTCTTAGCCTTGTCCCATCGACCCGTGTCTTTCCCCTTGCGTGACAGACAAACATTACCCGAGCCCTAGACAGCCAGTGAGAAGCAACAGCCACTATCGACATGTAAGACGCGCAACTCGAATACGAGCCTGCAACCCAAGGGAAGCTAGGACAGCTAGAAGCCCACTGCCAGCGCTACAGACTGTCGTTCCATTTTGCCTGTACGAACATAGTTTCAGTTCTGAACCCGCCCGGCTCGGTTTTAACTCGCGAGGATAAAAATCCCCACACGGGAGATATTTCGTAATATATATATATGGATTGATGTATTTTTAAAAGGTAAAATGTCATTTGTTATGTGTTTACATTTAAACAGACATTTAAAAAAATCTTTGAATGAAATGTGCCATGGAATACTTCATTAGAGTCCTGTGGATACCAATTGTAGTTTCATTCAATGTTTATTACTGTTGTAACCAAGAAAGTGTTACTGAATGAGGAATAGCCAAAACGGTGGTTGGAAATGAAATGGTAATCTTTTTAACTTAAAAAAAATACCATACTCGCCAGCGGCGTGAAGTCGGTAAACCACTGCTAGTGGTGGACTACTTAGACAGCATATTACGATATTTACCTACCTCTCTGAGGTAGGATGCGGCACAAAGCTAAATTTGATATGGGGAAATCCGTAGGCTCGGGCCTCCGTAGACACCGCATACGCGGGATCGGGTATCTGTCTACCTCTTCGCACGAGACTCTGCCCTTCGGCATAGCCACGTCCAGGTTCCTCTCTGGCCAAAGTCAGAGAGTTTGACACGGCTAGCTCACGCTGCCACATTACACAGCATATTACCCCGACTTACAATAGTGTGCAACGTATTTATGAGGATTAGGACATACACATTAGTGTTCATAATTACGTTATATAATAATTACCAACTAAAAGTTATGCTGAATCCGGAATCGACTTTCAATGCAATTCTTTAATTCATTATCTACGTCAGCAGCAATTCCTTTATTCTTTTCTAAATGAAGCTGTAACCTTAATTGTACAAGAAATTAGTTAAATATTTTATTTTTATATATTTATTTTCCATATTTGATATTGAATAGCATGAATGAAAAATAAACATCGCTGAAAAAATGAGCTGGAGAAAAATTTAAAATATATAGAAGCATTTATTAGAAAATCGGCTTTTGCGTGCCGGATTTCTAAGCTAGGTACAACGCCTGATCCAATAATACAGTCTTTACTCATATATGTTTGTTCACTGAGTGCAATTAGAGGCTCAAATGTGGCATTGGAGATTTTGAAACCTTTTCTAATTTTGTGATAGCAAAACGAATGGACATAATTAAAAAAGGACAAATATATTATTTACCTTTTTTGCCCTTTTTACTCATATCCATAATTAGTGTTTGAATCTTATATTTATACTTTGAAGCTCTCCACAGCTTCCTGATTTTGCTACTCTAAGTAAATTTTGAACTATTACCATCACTTTTGAACTTGTTTTTCCATTCATTCACACAAAGCCGTTACGGAATGTCTTAGTAAATTTTGTGAAATATTCAAATTACTCTCTTGCACTTTTGTATATTAACTGGTTTAAGTAAGGAGTGCCCAATTGATGACCTAGCTATAAATAGAACCTAATCTCCATCCATCACAGTAAAACGGAAATATTCATCATTCGCATTGTCTAGTAGTTCTCTATGAGTGACTGATGGAAATTTCCGTGAATCGCTGTTCAAACAGAACAAAAATGGATGAAATTATCGTTAGCTGCAATTAAAGTTTTACAATCGACGCAATTGCGCCGATTTACTTTCGGTATTTTTCTTGCTTTTATTGATGTTGCCGCTTTTTTTGCAGACAAATCTGTCGACAACAAGCCGCGTTGGGTCAGTGTGATACGAGAAACATGAGTTGTATTACTTTCATTCAGTATGGATGTTTAGTTTCTATGTTTTATCTTCCGCTTGAAATCGAACACCGGCTATGAGTAGCATATATAATCAGCATTCGTACTTTCAGGGTATATTAAACAACGTCACGGGTCAATGTGCCCGCTGTCGTTATGTTCACAGTGTCAACCAGGCTCGTTTTCTGATCTATATCGCTAAAGAACACTGATCTGACCACCAGGATATGCATCTGTTACCTGATGATTCGAGCCAGTGTCGTTTTTATGTTAGATACAATTCTAGCTATGCACCTCTGATCATGATCCTTAATGACACGTGGACAGCTACTGCAGCGTTCAATGTGGTGAGTAGTAATGCCTGCAATCATGTATTCTCAGATACCGGAGATCGATGTATGATATACGACTCCACGAGTTAAAAATATTATGGCTCATCCGTTTTGCTTTGACTATCATGTCCTTTTAAAAGCCGGATGATTCATATCGCCTTGCCATTAGCGACCTACCTGGTGTTCAGAAAAACTGACTCAATTTCAGACCAGATTTCTGTGCATTTCGATTACGTCAAAACTAACACCGTTTATGATTACCCTCATATATTTCAATTCTATGATATTTCGTATATATATATATATATATATATATATATATATATATAAAAGTGGACATGGAAGTCAGCACTTAGAGGCGACAGTCTGTTTCATGCTAGTACAATCGTCAGGCGACTAGTGCTATTATTTTTCTCGGCTATTTATATAAGTGCCAGTGGTGCATTATGGGTAGTCTATTTTGGCGGTTACTTTTACCGGAAGTCGCTTATTTGTTTATTTATTTATGTCAAATTATTTTGCTTGTTTTTTTGTTTGTTTTTTTTATTTTTATTTTTATTTTTTATCTTATATATTTATTTTTATTTTTTATTTTGATCGGTGTTTTTGGTTAACGTAGTAAAAAATTTTTTATATAGCTTTTTGTTGGTAGTCTATAATGGCCGTCATTTACCGGAAGTCGCTTGTTCGCTTATTTATTTGGGTCAAATTGTTTTGCTTGTTTTTATTTATTTTCATTTTTATTTTTTATCTTATATATTTGTTTATTTGTCATTGATTAAATCTATTTGTGAATTTTGGGGTGTGATGTTGTGGTTTGTTCTGACTATTATTTTGGTGGGAACAGTTTTTAATTTATCTATTTAGGTTGGTTATCTTTATTTGTTTTTTCTAAACGGCTAGTTTATCGTAATCGGTTGTTAGTTAATATATATATTTGGATGTATTTAGATCGATTTATTATACTTGTTGTTATTTATTTGTTATACTATATATTTTTGGCTTTCGGTTTTTTAAGTAACGTAGTATATTATCTTTTATTAATTTTTTTTTTTATATATAACTTTCGACCGTTCTTTTGTTTTGATTTTATTTCGCATATTCTAACAGGTGTGGTTTTGTGATTTGTTTGGAGTAATTTATTTTGCTTATTTTATTGTTGTTTGATTATTTATTTATTTTTCTATTTTAAGTTACGTAGTAAAAATTTGTTTTCATGTCTGCATTTTGAGATTAGCTCGGATCTTTTATTTAATAATTTATTTTGATCTGGGAAGGTAATGATAGCTATTTTTTCCTCCAAGCAAAGTTTGCAAGTTTTTGATAGGTTGTTGTAGGCTGATGATTCTTTCCTTATTTTCCAAGATATTTTTGGTGTGGTGTGTGTTTTGTTTTTTATTTCCCAGATATACTTAGAAAGCATTGTGCTGTTCGCATATTTACTATTTGTGAAAGATATTTTGTGTACATAATTTCTTTGTTTTCATGGTCCTTCGGTTACTCCTAAGTATACTTTTTTTTCATTATCTGCTGATTTTATCGTGGCTTGGTAGATTACGCTGTTTTGTAAACAATTACCGTTTAAGGGACATTCGTTTTTATTCTGCAGTTGCACGTGGGTTTAATTTGTTCGTGTGGTTTGTTAATAATTTTCCTGTTGTGCTTTTTTATTATTTGTGCCATGTTCTCGGTGCAACTGTAGCTGATTTTTACTGTGTTTTTGTTGAATATTTTGTGTAGGGTGTTTGATTCCGGGAAGTGTTTGTGTAAAAGTTTGAATAATATTTTTCCTATGTTTGTTTTTACGTTTTTGCTGTACGGTGGGTTGAACCATGTTATATTTCTTTTCCTGTTGGTCTTTTTTGTGTTCTGTGGTGAGTATGTGAGTGTTTCTGGGAATCCGCTATCTTTTAGGGCTGTTTCGTAGTCTTTCTTAGCTTTGTTAAATATAGATTCATCGGAAGAATTGTCAGAAAGCCTGCGGTTAATCGATTTTGGTATCTGTTTGATTATAGAAGGCGGGTGGTTGGAGCATATGTGTATGTACTGTGGTTTATCATTCGGTTTTCTGTATGGTTTGTGTGTGCCTTTTCTTAGGTTGAAGGTAACATCTAGAAAATCTACTTCGTTTAGGTTAGTTTTTATATCTATCTCGTTATTTTTGAAAATTTTAATTATTGCTTTTCTAGTTTTATCTGTGTTTTGTTTGTTGCAGTTTCTTAAGATTATGAGACCGTCATCCCTGTAGAGCCCTGTGTCATTTCTATCTATTATTTTGCTTAGTTCGTGTAGTAAGTAAATACCTACGATTTCGCATGTCCTTGCACCATCAAAGCTTCCCATTGTAGTGTCAAATATCCCATCTTTCTTTATCCATGCTTCTTCATGGTGAAATAATAATGATTTACGGGAGTGCTTAATGATGTCGATTTCGTTTGGTTTTATTATTATTTGTTCCTGAGCTAAGTTGATGGCCTTATCTAATGTACGTTCTGTTATGGATGGGTACAATTCTTTTATGTCTAATTGTAGGAAGTGGCAATTTTGCTTGTTATTTATGCTGTTGAACCACTCAATGGTTGTTTTTGTGTTTTTCCACTGGTTTACTCCTAACTTCTTCCTAAGTTCAGAATTAATTCTTTCTAGTATTGTTTTACTTATTTTACCTAGTTCGCTTTTGGCTGGGTTTATGAGTCTGCATGCAGGGTTGGTTTTGAAATTTTCTTTGTGGTCTTTTAGTGTGATAAAGGCTTGCGTCTTGCGCATGCAACTTATTCGATCATCTAGGTCTAATTTTTGAGCGATTGCTTTAGCTTCTTTATTTATATCGTGTTCTATTGTTTTGGGTGCCTTTTTGTATGTTTTGGTTATGTTGTTCTTTAGTAATTTATTGTGCGTAGGAGGGGTTAGTTCGTATAAATTTCTTGTTTTGTCGGCTGCGATAAATACATTTTTTGAACTGTTTATTTTAGCTATATCTTCTTTTAGCTTTTTCTGGAATGCATCTTGTTTTTTATGGAATTTTATGTTTCTAACTAGGTCAGTTAAGTCCTTCTCGAAGTCATCTAATTCTTTTTGTTGCGGGGGACATTTTCTTGTTTTGAACCCGTATTTTTCCTTGAGTGTATTATTATTATTATTGTGAAGATCTTGGTTTAAAAAATGGGCTTTCCGTCTCATTCTTTTTATGAAACTTTCTGTTTTTTCAAATAATTTTAGTTTATATATGGAAGGAGAAGGGGTGGGTATGTTTTTTAGTGAGTAGTCGAGGCTAAATTTTTCTATGTCCATACTGTGTTATAAATGTAGCGAAAGTGCTCTACTGATAATCAGGAGCTGAATATGATGAAATATAGTTTTAAAGTGTGCTATATTTATGGGATAAAGTGCTCAATATGATAGACCGAGTGTAAATATAAAAGTGGACATGGAAGTCAGCACTTAGAGGCGACAGTCTGTTTCATGCTAGTGCAATCGTCAGGCGACTAGTGCCGTTATTTTTCTCGGCTATTCATATAAGGGTCAGCGGTAAATTAGGAGTAGTCTATTTTGGCGGTTACTTTTACCGGAAGTCGCTTATTTGTTTATTTATTTATGTCAAATTATTTTGCTTGTTTTCATATATATATCACATCATATATTTTCACTTAAATTTCTTTTAATATCATATAAACAGTAACCGGGGCATAATCAATGACATTGAGCGAGCGAAAGATGTGATTTTTTTTCTTGTTTACACTTCTAAAAATAGATAGCTTTTAAGAAAAAACAATTAGTAGACAAAGTTCTTTGTAGGTTATGCGCTGTGCTTGTGAGAATTATTTTTTAGATTTCCTAGATCAATGATGAAACAAGAAATTTATTGAATTGTTGTTGGTGTTCCTTTCTTTATAAGACCCAAAGCTCAAGCCACAATATGAACAGTTTTAGTTTGTAAATGTTTGATTTTTTCACTCTCTAGGTCATTGTATTAGTTTTTTGAAAAACCTTCTCAGATAAATTTTTCACTTGGTAAACAGATGATAGCAGAAACTGCTCCCTCAACTACAGATTCAGCATGAAGTTCATACCAACGTGCATCTATTTTTATGTTAGTCTTACGGCCAAATCATGTTGTAACACCGGTTCTCGTACGATAACCAAAGTTAATCCACTTCGATATGGGCGAACGCTTCGGAATACCAGGTGCTGTAGTCTTGGATGTGCAGGTGGTGTAATAGATAATGGCTCGGAATTATTAATTGGAGAGCCGAGTTCCAATTCCCGTTACAAATTCACTTGGACACAGATAGCTTTGGGAAATGTGTGAATCCACCTCTTCCCCTCATAGCTAAGGGTTATCTAATGACTTGTATCAACAAACTATTGTTTTCACAGAAGGATTCTTACAATCCTTAAATAACCTGCAAACTTTTGATAAGCCATAGAAAACAAATGAATCATTCAAAATGTTTTCGTCCTATCGTGATAACAGATCTCCCATGATATTGATCTTCATTGTCATGACAGTTCTCATTGGTGTGAGTATCGAGTATACCGTGATAAATTGATCAACAGATTCGATATATTGATCGCAGAGGATTTTATTATTATTATTATTATTATTATTATTATTATTATTATTATTATTATTATTATTATTATTATTATCTTCTTTGACTTCTATTGTATATATAAACATTTCCTTCCTTGTCACATAAGGTCAGAAATCGCTTCATGGCTTTTCCACTAATCATATTTTACATAGATAAAGTTCTTCGTAATGTGTGAGCTGTACTTGTGAGTACAATATTTTTAGTATTTCTTTAAAGCATGAGCTACCAGGAATCCTTTCAATAAGTCTATCGAAATCAGTTCTAATCAATCAGTTGGTTTTCGCTACAACTGGAATTATGGAAGTTCTCATGTGCCACATTTTTGAGATTTCCATTTAAAGATACTTGTGTTTTGATAGTTTTTTGAAGATCTTCATGTTACATTTCAGTCTGCAGGGACTGCCATATCAATAAGAAAGAACATTCTGTCTTTGTGAGCATTGATCATGGTATCTATGCGATTAGATTTGATTGTTATGACTGTGTCTCTTGTAAATTTCCATAAAATTATTACTATCATTATTATTATTATTAAATGAGTGAGCAGCATGCCTACAAAATGACGCTTGGGTAGACATATACGAACCCAAGCATATGTCGCTGCATAATAAGAATACAATAAAAATAAAACATTGTCGCTTATATATATATATATATATATATATGTAAGCGACAATGTTTTAATTTTCTTGTATTCTTATTATGCAGCGTGTCATGATGAGTATGCTTGGGTTCGTATATGTCTACCCATATATATATATATATATATAAATATATATATATATTGTTAAATATATCAGGCAACGAATATCTATTATGTTTGATCATGAGCCGTTCTAAACATCTTATGGATACTTTAATTTTGGGAGAAAAGAAAGACAAAAATAGTCCAAATTTTGCATATTTTTTATTATGCTGTTCCCCGATCTAAGGTTTCAGCTACTTTGAGCAATCTTCAGAGTGGTCATATGGACATTTATACAAAGATATTCACCATCAAAGATGGCATTCTGTTATGTTGACAAAGAAGATTGCCATGTAAAGATAACGGTCGCTGAATCGCCGACGCAGGTCGGAAGTTCAAGATGCGGTTCTATGATGTCATACCACGCGAGAGGCCGAAATATTAACAACAGAATCATATGTCTAGATACAATGTAATGTGTTGTGACTAGTTTGAAATGAAATTTCTTTGGGTGTGGGCTGCTTTGTTTTAATATAGATGCCCTCCAATATCTGAAGTTATTTTTACTGTGTGTATGTGTGAATATTGTGTTATAAACTAATATCTGTTTAATATTATGTACATGGCATACATACATACATACATACATACATACATACATACATATATATATATATATATATATATATATATATATATATATATATATATATGTATATATGTATGTATATGTATGCATCTTTTAGAAAGCGATATATTAAATTTTAATTTTAAAGACTTTGATTAAAGGAGAAAGAATTAAAAATTACGTGGTGACCTTAATCATCATTAGCCGAATATTTTTGAAAGGAAATAGAGAGCAATAATTTTCAGCGATTTCGTTTAGTAATTCAATGCCTCCGGACGAAACGATGGCCAAGTAAATTACATTATAATGCATATTGAAAATAAAAGTACCTTCAAATGTATTTCTAATGATTGATTCATTAGCTTAATGATGCGAACACTTCTGTCTAATCTGAAAGGCTGCATTCATTTCTCTTTCAACATACTTGAGTCGTTTTCATTATTAATAGTTTTATTAATAGGAATCTCTGGATCTAAGTGCCGGTCAGATGTGCGCCATTTACAAGAGGAGGCATTAAGGCCATAAACTCGTGGCATTGTCATAATAATTTATTCATACTCTTTAGAGATTTTGAAATATTTCCTCTAAGAACTTTCATTACTGACAGCGTAATTTATTTAAAGGAACCATTTTCTTACGAGTTTTCTTTTTAATCTCTATCTATTACAGTTTGCCCATATCTGTAGCTTGGCATATATATCAATTTAGTTGGCCATCTATCTGTCTATCTATCTGGCTATCTATATATCTATCAATATCTTTATTTATCTACGTAGGCTATCTATCTATAGCTTGTTATATGTCTATCTAGCTGGTCATCTATATATCTATCAATCTGTCTCACTCTAGCTATCTACGTAGGCTATCTATCTATCTATCTATCTATCTATCTATCTATCTATCTATCTATCTGTCTATCTATCTATCTGTAGCTTGGTATATATCTATTTATCTGCCCATCTATATACATATCAATCTCTCTCTAGCTATCTACTTAGGCTATCTATCTATCTATCTATCTATCTATCTATCTATCTATCTATCTATCTATCTATCTATCTATCTATCTGTAGCTTAGTATAAAATTTATTTAGCTGGACATCTCTATATCTATCAATCTCTTTCTCTCTCTCTCTCTCTCTCTCTCTCTAGCTATCTACGTAGGTTATCTATCTGTAGCTTGGTATAAAATCTATTTAGCTGGACATCTATTTATCTATCAATTTGTCTCGCTCTATTTATCTATGTAGGCTATCTATCTATCTGTAGCTTGGTATAAAATCTATTTAGCTGGACATCTATATATCTATCAATTTGCCTCGCTCTATTTATCTACGTAGGCTATCTATCTGTAGCTTGGCATATATGTATCTAGTTGGCCATCTATATATATATCAGTCTGTCTCTCTCTAGCTATCTACGTAGGCTTTCTATCTATCTGTAGTTTGGTATATATCCATTTAGCTGGACATCTATGTATCTATCATTCTCTCTTTCTCTCTCTCTCTCTCTCTCTCTCTAGCTATCTACGTAGGCTATCTATCTGTAGCTTGGTATAAAATCTATTTAGCTGGGCATCTATATATCTATCAATCTCTCTTTCTCTAGCTATCTACGTAGGTTATCGATCTATATATAGCTTGTTATAAAATCTATTTAGCTGGACATCTATATATCTATCAATCTGTCTCGCTCTATTTATCTACGTAGGCTATCTATCTGTAGCTTGGTACATACCTATTTAGCTGCTCATCTATATATCTATCAATCAGTCTCGCTCTATTTATCTACGGAGGCTATCTATGTGTAGCTTGGCATATATCTATCTAGCTGGCCATCTATATATCTATCAGTCTGTCTCTCTCTAGCTACCTACATAGGCTATCTATCTATCTGTAGCGTGATATATATATATATATCTAGCTGGCCATCTATATATCTATCAACCTGTCTTTCTCTTGCTATCTAGGTAGACTATCTGTTTATCTGTAGCTTGTTATCTATCTATCTATCTATCTATCTATCTATCTATCTGAATAGACCGCTGCTTTTTTATTTTTTATTTTAATATTTTCTCTCACTCTGATTTACTGCAATTGGTGACACGTAAGAGATAAGGACGAATTATTTTAGATCCCTTTCCGCTTAGCACGCATATTAACACAATTATTGACGAATTTAGATGTTTATTATTAATATATCCTATAGCTACGGAGTCTTCTTTTCGAGGCCCGATTCTTTAGGTTTTGTGTAATTAGATATAAGTTATTATTGGGATGACTTCCAGTTGTTTGTTAGCTTTCTCGTCATACTTGCGTCTAAAAATGTAACCTCTTCCAAAACGACGATAGAGTAACAAACACACACCGATACGTGTGTGTGTATATGTATATATATATATATATATATATATATATATATATATATATATATATATATATATATATATATATATATATATATATATGTATATATGTATGTATATATATATATATATATATATATATGTATGTGTATATATATATATATATATATATATATATATATATATATATATATGTATATGCAGATCAGAAAATAAGACAATATGAGTAGAAACGCTCCTGTCTATCCTTAGTATATTTAGGCATGGATCTAGTGTCTTTATCTTGCTTGTATTAGTCAGGTATCTCTGGTTCTACCCAGCGGGTTTTTTCATTTGTCTATAATATTCGATAACCTTGTAGAAATGTATTCAAGTCAGGGACGAGATCAAGAGAAAAAGACAGAGAAACCTATATAGACACACACACACACACACACACACACACACACACACACACACACACACGCGCACACACACACACACACGTGTATGTGTGTGTGTGTGTTTGTGTGTGTGTGTGTGTGCGTAAAGATTGAGTATGATGTTGAAGAGGAAGGAAAAAGAAAATAAGGGGAGTTAATCAGGTTTTTCACTGTACTGCACTGCCAACGTTTCAACCGTTTTCCCACCTGGTCTTCATCAGATCTTTGTCACAATCGTTAGCTTTTAGCGTTTTGATAAATTTGGAGAAACCATAAAAAGAATGGCAAGACTGATATATATATATATATATATATATATATATATATATATATATATATATATATGCAGAAATATAGTCTTAAAGTGTGCTATATTTATGGGATAAAGTGCTCAATATCAGAGATAGAGCGTATATATGTATATATATATTGCCGTTCTCTTTATGGCTTCTTCAAATTTATAGCAAAGGTAATAATCCGTTGGTATATTATTTAAGTGGATCCTAATAATATAAAATATTAAAACTGACCCACAAAAATTGCTCAATGTATTTATTATAACAGAGCATATAAATTTCATAATAGAGAAATCCACAATTAACTCATGAGAATGGCTATTTTAACTAAAGTTGATACGTTAGCAATTATCAACTCTAACGATGAGTAGATGCAAAGTTAGAAACTTAAAAATTAAACATTTAAAAAAAGAAAAAGAACACGCACCCGTTGAGAATAAATGTTGAGTTAACGAAAAACAACAACAACCGTACCATAGGAAGTGGAGGCGGATATTGTCTGGCTTCAACGGAAAAGATTAACAGAAAACACGACCTAGCTTTTTTATTCCAACATCCCAAGTTGGAGTTATGAAAAAAATCGAAGGCAAATTAAATAATGTCAAGAAAAATTGGAAAAATGAAACAGACGTTAAAGACCAAGTTAAGAAAAAAAATATTAAATTGGAAAAAATAAATTATTAGTTATAAAACAGAAATCATAAAAGATTTTTTCTTTTAAAAATTACCAAAAGTATGCTAGCAAATAATATAACATTAACAATAAATCTTAATTAGATAGTATATATTAAGAATAAAAATGAAAAATTTAAAAATATTTCAAGAAAATTTTAAATTTATAAAAATTTAAAAAAGAAATTAAAACTGTAAATGTATATGTATAAAAGTAAAATCAATAATTAAAATAAAATAATAATTAATACTTAAAAATAAATAATTCAAAAACCTTTATAAAAGATTTTATCAAAATTCTAAAGTATGTAAAAGATTTTACATACTGTGAGTTATATATATATATATATATATATATATATATATATATATATATATATATATATATGAAGAAATATAGTCTTAAAGTGAGCTATATTTATGGGTTAAAGTGCTCAATATCAGAGATAGAGCGTGTGTAAATATAAAAATGGACATAGAAGTCAACACTTAGAGGCGACAGTCTGTTTCATGCTAGATGCTATCATCGGGCCATGAAACAGACTGTCGCATCTAAGTGTTGACTTCTATGTTCACTTTTATATTTATATATATATATTTATATATATATATATATATATATATATATATATATATATATATATATAGTTAGAGAGAGCGAGAGAGAGAGAATGAGAGAGAGTTATATAATGAATGGGTGAAAGGGTGAAAGACAGAAGAAAATATCTACCCAAATTTCCGAAATTAGTTATTGTTATACGATTGTGTCATAATATGACAACGTTTCAGCCTCTGCACAACCTGGCATGTTTCAACTGCATCGTATACACTGACCTTTTTAGCATTTATATAGTTTAGCAGAGAGAATAAAGAGAATGGCAAGAAAGGAAAGACAGAAATATAGAAGTTAGAGACTTAGAGGTAGAGAGAATGAGAGAAAAAAGAGAGAGTATGGTAATACGAGAAAAAGGAAATATCCTTGAAAATCTCCGAGATAAATTATTATTTTAAATTATGTTTTGATCCATCCAAATCTTACTTTTCTATTTAAAAAAAATTATGCTGTTCTCACATCCGACCATTTTTAGGTTTCCGTTATTTATTGTAATCTGTACATTTTACATCGGACCCATCATTCAATATTGGACTGTCATAATTAAAACTTCTCTCTCACATGCCAAGCGTCTGATGGATCGAGTTGGACCATTTCTTATTGATTTCTTCAGCTCTAAGTTGAAATGATGATACCTCTTCCTGTTGTGACATTCTGATTCACTTTTCCTCTCTACCTTTTTTTCCATTTTTAAGCTTATTCACAATTCTCTTGAATGGATTTTGAAGATGGAAGCCAGAGTATGAATATTGCTACCATTACTGAAGGCTGGAATGATTTCTCCTCTCAGCAGTATTCAGTTGAGAAAACAGTGTGGCTGACAAAAATAGATTTTATTCAGTTCTCTTTCTAGTTAAATAACTCACAGGATTTATCAGTGATTCTTAACACAAATAGTATCAAGATGGCTAAACGTCTTTTCCGAAAACATCGTAAAAAGAAACTTAATTAGTTTAGTGGTTTTTAGATATTGAACATTGTGTGTTCAGGACAATTATGCTGTAACACGATTTGGACAATTTTGCTGTTGCACAGGGTATGTTATTAATTTTTACTTTTTAATGAAAAACCTTCAAAAATTAATTGCTTAAAGTTGTAAATTGCCCGTAAAACCGAAAGTGTTTTGAAGTTGTCCATTGGTTCCGTTAAGAACCTCATCTAATCTTTGCCAACACTCTCTCAGTTGATTTGAATTCGGAGTTTTCTTCCTTTTAGGCCGTTGGCCAGCCAAGGCTATAGGGATCGGTTTCTCCTGCTATGTACGATTATATGAGTGGAGTATAGATGGATTCATACCTTTTCCAAGGGTATATGGCGCTTGGCTTAACTGAATATATTGAAGTCAAATGAAATTCAACCTCGAGTTTCCAATTATTCATTTCCATACATTATAAATTATATGACACGCACAACCAATCTTACAACATCTAGTATTCACAAGTGTTCACTCATCTGCGTACTGACAAGACTCGAGATATAAAGGAAATGGTGATTAGAAAAGCTAATAAACTACGCGTTTCAGCGATGTGACGTGTATTGTTTTCGGCCTTTTCAGGTCAGAATGTTGGGATATTTTTTAGGACAAGAGGGGGCAAAAAATTATATTATCGTATCAGATCCAACGACCAGTGACTGGAACGTAGTTTTTGTAAAATATTAGTACTGCCCGTCAAAAATGTGTAAATTTCTTTTCATTTTTCGTTTCAATCTTTGGAAGTAAAATCTATTGATCCGCGGTCCTTTAAAAGGGCTGTGGTGAAATAATTTATTATATGGAATCTTAAAGTGGTTTGTTTTATTTAATATATATATATATATATATATATATATATATATATATATATATATATATATATATATATATATATATATATATATATGTATTAGCCCCATTGGTGTGTAGTGATTTTAAATCAAGCCACTCAGAGTAGATCTTTTTTTAAAATTTAAACTATTCGGACTTTTGTCCTCATATTTGCTGCCATATTCCCGAAGTTTCGACCATTGTAAATTCCCGACTTCTTCAGGTAATTACCTGAAGAAGTCGGGTAACTTCCAACCCTTTATTTCGTGTACCGGTTAGATTGTTCTATTTCCATTTGCCATGCCTCTTCTGAATGTCTCGGCACTTGTATCTACTGGGCCATGTGTCCTTGATGACATCAGAGTATGAATTTTTTGGTACTTATAATGTTAATGTTGGCAGTATAATTTTTTACAAAAGCTCATATTGCAAGTTTTGATGTTATTATTGCTTTTCTCTAGCACTCCGCATTACTGGTTCCCATATCGTATTTAATCTATTACCTCCTAAACCATATTTTGCTACTATTGCTATTTCGATTATAGGTGATAATATGAATAGTCCTAGTTTTCGGTTTATTGACGAGAATTTTGAGATGAGTACTTTTTTTCAATACCTTTTTTTCTTAGTGAATACTTTTTCTCCTGATGAGACAGACATTTATTAAGTAGAAAACTGTTCAGATATATTACGGTGAACTACGAATGCGTTGAAAATGTTTTCACAGAGCCTATCTCTTCTATGCTCATACAGTATTTTTAGAAAACTTGTATCAGTGCAATGTTCTGCGCGAATAACATATCCTTGTTATAAAACATGAATGAGTGCCAATTGTCACATTGTAGGGTGAAGTAACGTTCACCCCTACAATGACATGTTTAGCGACCCAGCGGGCCAAATCATAGTTATGCAAATACATTCTAAAATAATTATAGAATCTTGGCCAGCTCTCACGTTTTTTTTTCAGAACTGGAGCCCAGAGTCTCGTGGTGATCGCGGCATATCCGAATATTAGCACAAAACAATTGTAACCGTAACTCCCTGAACCACACCACGCACTGCCATTCCTCTGGGGTCTAATTACGAAAAATACGATCAGTTATTACGACGATGCTCTCAGAAAGGCTTACATTTCATTCGGCTAAACATAGATCCATATCTCAGCATTTAAAGGGACACTCGTATCCACGCTCATTTATCAAACGGATATTAGTTGAAAATACATGTATATTACATAAAAAAATAATAAGCAAAAACTAAAAAAAAACTTGAAGCCCTTTTGTATAAGAGAATTAAAACACAAAATAAATAAAGTCAATTATGAATATTGCAACAAAGCCCTTAAATTCTTATAAAAACACAATTATATATGTATGAGCAAAAATGGGAACGTTACTTCACTTATAGTGGAAATAAATTTAAAAAAATCACATAAACTTTGAACTTTGAACTCTAGAACGCCGCGTAAGTAGTAAAAACAAACAGTTGACATCTTGCTTCGTGGTCAGGTTTTTTGAATCACCATATACTTGCGTTTTGATTGGTCATTCTGACTTATGTTACAGCGTTTACCCCTAGCGAAGGACTGTTAATGAATTTGGAACTTTTTAAAAAACATTTATTCTACATTCAACATCATCACTTGATAAGACACTGGAAGTGTCGAAACGAAATGGCTATTTTTGTAGGGATTTTATAACATATTTATGTTATAATATTTAAATAAATGATTATAAAACACATATATGTACATACTCACAGGCAACTTAAACCTCGTAGTGGGGTAGACCCTTTTCCACGAGATGGACTCGCCCAAAGTATACTTATACTGAGAGAGAGAATACCTGCGGTTTGAGATACGTTGAGCAAAGGTGAGAGATACGGAGAAATAAAATAAAAAATATTCGAAAAAAATGTTGGTATTTTTCTTAATCAATTTTCTAATGCTACCAAAAATTAAATCCGCCAACTTGAAAGGATCACAACGAAAACCAAAATGCTAATTTCACTGGTTTTATCGATCTGTGTTAATTGTTGTAGTGGTAGTATTGTTTGCGGGCGTGGTGGTAGTTGGTAACAGTGCAGTTAGTGTTAATGATAGGTGTTCGTAGTTATGTTTTAGTGGTTTTGGTGTTCTTAAGTTTCATTCCTGCTTGCTTTCAGTTTTGTTGTAGGTTTTATCCGTTTGGTATGAACTGTGAGGTTAGATAATTATTTTCGTGTCTGCATTTTGATATTATTTCCGATCTTTGATTTAGTAATTCCTTTTGTTGTGTGTGGAGGATTATTGCCACTTTTTCGTGTAGATAAAGTAGACATTTCTTTTATATGTTATTGTAGGCAGGTACAGTCTTCATGATTTCCCAGATTATTTTTGGTATGATGTTTCTGTCTTATAGTTACCATGTGTATGTGGATAATGTGGTGCTGTTGGAGTATTTTCTGTTGAGGAATGAGAAGTCGTGGCTTTATTTTCTTTGCTTGAATGTTCCTTCTGTGGCGCTAATGTAATACATTGTAGTGTTGCTTGAGTTTACCATAGCTTTGTATAATATATTCCTTTGTAGGCAATGCCCTTGTAGTAGGCATCTGGTTTTGTTTCTGTAGTTGAATCGGGGATATTTGATTGCGGTATTGTATGTTATTATTTTGTTGTGGCTTTTTATAATTTATGTTATGTTTTAGTGCAGCTGTAGATAACGTTTACGTTGGTTTTTGTTAAATATTTCTGCCAAGGGGTACATATGTATATATGTATGTCTGTATGTGTGAGAGTATCATTTAAAATAAATGACAGAAGAAAATATATACATATATATATATATATATATATATATATATATATATATATATATATATATATTGTCATCCACAGACAGACTGTTTCGCTGTATCACAGCTCATCAGTGTGGCTAGACGTCCGGTTGCCTCTGGCTAGAATCGAAAACCGGCTGAATTCGCGTCAGTCGGAAATTTTACCCTGAAGCCGTTGGCTCACGGCAGAGAAGAAGGTGAATTTAATCGTATTTATTTTTAGATAAACACACAGTGACTGAGAGAACTCGATTCGATTTACCGAAGAGTCTTGCATTAGCAGTAATAGTCACTGTTTACAAACCCACACATCCTCCCCAGAGAGCTCAACCGAAATAAATTTTTCAGGAGCATATACATTGTCATCCACAGACAGACTGTTTCGCTGTATCACAGCTCATCAGTGTGGCTAGACGTCCGGTTGCCTCTGGCTAGAATCGAAAACCGGCTGAATTCGCGTCAGTCGGAAATTTTATGGTTATTGCAGACATATTTATATTAAATTTAAGTTAAATGAAGAGACGATATATACAGGACTAGTCAGAAACAGAAAATCTGAAATTCTGTATGTCTCCAATAACCATGTTCTGAAGATGGTCTATTTGACCGAAACCTCTGACGTTGACAGAAAAAACAAAAAACAAAATAAAAAAATCAGTAAACTCACATATTTGGATTTTGCTTGTCTTTTCCACATTTTCATCATACACATATATGTAAGTGTGTGTATGTATGTGTGTGTGTGTGTGTGTGTGTGTGTGTGACAGAGAGTATGTTTTCGTGTGGTATCGAGATGTGGCATTACCATACTGATCATAAAATCCTGGTTCGAATCTTATATAGATATGAACTATATAACAAGATTTGACTGAAATTAGATAGAGGACTTGAGCCATAAATCGTTTTGGACAGCTTGCTGGCCTTTTACAATTACTTATCATGCAAGATTTCCACTTTGCTTGTCGAAACTTTAACTAAGGTTTGCTCAGCAAAGTTGCAGTATCCAGCAGTTTCTCTCACTGGGTGCTAAAGAAACACAAAATAAACCTAATTAAGTGTCTCAGTCATTAGCTAGTTCTACCAGACGCGTAAAAAATAAAAGGTCATGATGGCCCTGGGCATATACTAATTCGGATTAGACAAAGCTATGTCTGTTAATATTGCCTGTGATCCTTTCAGTGATTTCACTGTTGATGGTCATTAAATGTGGCTATAATGTAACAATATTTTAAGTCAAGTTCCAGGTAACTTGCATATACAACACTGGTATATATTTTTATTTAGAAACCTTGACGAACGTTAAGAAAATATCTTTTGTAAATACACGGCTCTAGAATTGAAGGTACGTGTGTTCCATCTTTTTTAAGTTATTATCGGAAGAAATTCTTTTAGATGTTTGTTATCTATTGCGCCAGGAGGTTGATGAAAAATAAAAGCTCTACATAGACTCGTCTAAAAATGGGACCCCCTTAAAAATGCAGAAAAATATAGATATATGTCTGTGTGCGAATGCAACATTATATCTATAGATGATATTATCACTACACAAAAATAGGGGGAGGAATACTCGTACGAATACAGATTTTACATTTACTGAATTTTCAACTAATGAATAAACACACTATTCATATTGTTGGATTATTTTGCGTATGTATGTACTAGTGAGCAAACCCAAATGACTTGACTCACTTTATAGTTCCCCAAAAGAAGGTTAACCAATCAGGAGGCGTAAAATATTCAATCCGTCTTGTATAAAGGCGGCCTTTTTGATTACTCTCTCCGAATGTCCACTGCCAACCTGTCAGAACCAAAGATGACCAGAACAGAAGGAAGAACTACGCTCTGCTCTCTTATCGAGATATCCACTGCTAACCTGAACTACGCTTCCCTACTGTCTTCGAAATATTCACTGCCAACCTCTGGATTCTATACTCAAATACTACCGTCATCATGAACAACACATATAATTAACTGTGCACAGATGCATAATAACTAAACATGCATAGAAAACTGAAAAAATGACTGAATAGAAATAAATCCCATTTATCAATTTCAATGCATGAAGAAATATTCATACAAAGCAAATTTAAGATTTTAAAACTTTAAATTTCTTTAATACTCTAGATTATTCAAGTGGAATATTCTAGAAGGTTACAATGATGTTGTCAGTAGTTATTTTGGCCTAAACAAAACATTCTGCAATTGATATTCGTGCAAGAACGGTATCATCGTGGCAAGAGGTAAAGAATTGACAAATTCACAAAAAGAACTAATTCATAAGAATTCGTAAAAATTGCCGGAAAATCTCAGACAACCCGAATATTACATCTACTAACATTGGTTCATTCATTGCAAGGTATAACAGAACTTAAAACTGTTGAAAACAAAAGAAGAACCGCTTCATAGAAGAATTCTTCAAAATCTTTGAGGAAATTAATACGTCAAAATAAAAATAAAAATCCAATGGTTACTCATCAATAGTTGTAGGATGATTTGCTTTCGTCAGGAATCTGTGTCACTAAACGGACAATAAGCAATGAAATTCATAGGAACAATCTAAACTAACGCTTCCCTCGGAAAACTCCACTGATATTGAAATGACACAGAGATGCCAGTTTGAAATTCGTCCGTGAACATAAGGATAAAGAAAATTCGTATTGGGAAAGAGTATTTTGGACAGACGTAATCAACACTGATTTGTTTGGACATAATTCTAGAAATCATGTATGTAGGAATGATGGCGATGCCTTCAAACTTGAGAACACAGATCCAACAGTGAAATTTGTTAGTGGCAGCATCATGGTTTGGTGATTTTTTTCTGCCAAAGTTATTGACAACCTATTTGTAATAGATATTGAAGACTATATGCGAAGAAGAATGTATTAGAGTACCAACTAATATTTGCAAATCGTTAATTGAGTAAGGAAGAGGCTGCTTGCTGTAGAAGTGAATAATGGCTATTTTACAAAGTATCAAATGAAGATAATGTATTCTTTTTTGGGATTGTACGAATACTTTTTTCATCCATTACAATAGATAAATGGGATTTATTTCTGTTAAATCATATTTTTTCCTGTTTTTTATGCATATTTAATTATTATGTATCTGTGTACAGTTAACTATATGAAAATATATTTATTCATTACTTGGAAATAAAATAAAGAAATATGTGTACGAATATGCGTTTCCTCCCACTCTGCGATTGAAATTCTAATACCCAACAGCGAAGACAAATATATGAATTTATCCAACCATAAATTAACAGATGACCAAAAAGAATTTTAAAATTTAGGGCCAAACAGTCACATCCAACCTAAATTTGACCTCATCACTAAGACAACTGAAATTGAAATTCTACACCAGTCACTATCCCAACTGGCTACGCATGGAGACATAGCAGTTCACCCTGACCTGAGAGACCTACTCAAAACCGAAGGCTTGAAGAATCGATCCCCTGGCAACAACCACAGTAGTATCTTAACACCCAAACTAAAAAACGCCGCGAAGGATTTAAAAAACAACCCCGACATCGTCATCAGACGAGCCGATAAAGCTAACACATACGTTATTTTGGATAAAGCCGATTACCACCAAAAATTAAAAAATATCGTCGACGATCGAACTTAATTCACGAAACTGAAAAGAAACCCCACCGAGACTTTAAAAACTTCCGTCAACAAACTAATAACAGCTCACAACGCGGAAGTCGGTTCCCTGAAAATTCAAAAAATAATCGTAGATTACCAACCGGGATATTTATATGGAAATATAAAAACCCATAAACCAGGATACCCTCTACAACCAATTATTTCCACGATACCAACACCTATCTACGAGCTATCAAAATTCTTGAACGACATCATCATACCTACCCACCAATTACAGCATCAGATCCACCCACGAATTCCTGCAAATTTTAAAATCTACAAAAAAACAAAAAACAAGGTATAATAGCGTCACTTGACGTCGAAAACTTATTTACAAACGTCCCCGTCGACCAAACTATTGACATTATCCTCAATTCTGTACATACTAATAATTCTATCCCTCCGCCATCCATCAAACCATCCGTACTAAAAAAATTACTACACGCATGCACAACCAAAGTTCCATTTGATGACCATAATGGCAACATTTACACCCAAACTAATGGCGTTATTATGGGAAATCCACTCGGTCCATGGTTTTCCAACTATTATATGTCCCACGTAAAAATACGATATTTACACAAGTCCCTAAACCAAAAGTATATGTTCGCTACGGAGATGATATTTTTATTTTTGCAAACACCATTAAAGAAATAAACACACTTAAGACCACATTTGAGAAAAACTCCGTCCTTAACTTTACTTAAGAACTCAGCCAAAAAATCAAACTTCCATGCTTAGATGTCCTCGTTGAATACAGCAATAACACTTTCATTACATCATTATACAAAAAACCCACCAGCAAAAACTCCTGCCACCTTAACTATAAAAGCGAATGTCCACTTAGTTACAAAATAGCTAGTCATAAAAAACTTTCTAAAAAGAGCACACCAGAATTCATCCTCTCGAATACTCTTCCTCATAGAACTTAATAACGTTAAACAAACACTAATCAACAACGGCTTCCGTAACCACCTTATAGACCACGAAATTAGACTATTTCTCCCTAAAGTAATAACGATAGTGAACACACAGTCAACAATCACATACACATTTATTACAAAAACCAGATGCATAGGAATTACAAACAAGCTGAATCCTCACTAAGACACATTATAAAGAAATACACTACCCCAATTGACCCGAATAAAAAAAATCAAATTAATTATCTACTATAAAAAAATTAAGACAGGTAACCTTATCCTCGAAAATAACAACACACCAGCTAAGTCAAAATTACAAAGAACGAACATTATCTATGAGTTCAAATGCCCCTTAGGAACTGTGTTCCTGATCAAACAGGACTCATGAATAATTACATCGGTTACACAAATACATGCTTATCCAGACGTCTTACGTTACACCTATCTGACCACAGCTCCATTAGAACGCATTTAAAGACGTACACAAATTTACCGGACTCCATTAGAAACATACTAGTAGAAAACACAAATATATTAACTGCATCCACCTGCAAAAAAGATTAAAAATAATGGAGGCTTTGATAATAAAAAAGACAAATCCAAATCTTGACAATATTAACTACGAACAAGGCCACAATGTGCTAACCGTATTCCTAAATTAAGAACATCCCGACTACACACTAAGACATACACATAATGCACACACTCAATTAAGCTGAAAAATCGAATCATCCTTGATAATGGCTAAAGGTATAGCCGAAAGAGCTCGGAAACTTAAAACATTTGGACAGTTCTTACACACCCTTTGTCCTGTAAAGAAAGCTCTTGTCCGAACCCAAGAAAAATTAAATAAAAAGCTCAATCGTAGTACCTTGTCTGTCGTCTTTAATGAAACATGCATATATATATATATACATATATATATATGAGGGCGGTGCGTATTGGAAAGTGCTCAATATCAGTGATCACAAACTCATATCCACACAACTGAATATATATATATATATATATATATATATATATATATATATATATATATATATATATATATATATATATATGTATGTGTGTGCGTGTGTGTCACTAAAGCGGTCGTCACCTATTATATAGTTTAATTGCATTTTTCCGCATTGAAATAGATTGTTTACCCTCCCGAAACTCAAATGGTCTCAAATTACCTTCTTCTTCAATGTGTCGTGTCACTTCAGGGAGAAGAGGTGGATTTATACCTTTCTCAATGGTATTTACGCGTATATGACTAGAACGAACCCCATTTTCATATTTCCAATTTCGAGCCGATATACATTATATCACCTGCACATCCAAGCTTACATCACTTGGAATTCCCAAACGGTCAGTCATATAGGTACTGTCCAGAGTCGACGTTGTTTTATGTCGGTGATCGTACGAGAAGCGGTGTTTCAACATGTCTTGGTTGAAAGAAATCAGCTGCGATATAATGCTAATGACGTAAATGAAACATGTGACTTGAATATCTGTATGACAACAATTAAACGTACAGGGATCAAGACCGGCACATATGGCAGCCGACCGAGTAATAATCTACGGTTAGAATCAATCCAAAAAACAAGCGCGTTCAAAGTTATGGGAGGAGAATAAGGAGAAATGATTTAAAATCTTATGCTTTGATAGATGAAACAAGGATCGGATTTGCTTTCCATGTTAAACGAACAAGAGACAGTGTTTGGTATTGACAGTTATTCACGGGGATGAAAAAGTTTTGGTCTAGAGTTGTACGAACTGCAGTAGACGCTGTATTTCATCGGCAGACACGAGAATGCTGAAGATCACTGCATTGTATTGACAGGAAATCTACTTTCCTTTATTCTTTTTCTCTATCTGTCCATCCATATCTATTTTTTGTTTTTATCTATCTATCTATCTATCTATCTATCTATCTATCTATCTATCTATCTATCTATCTACATATGTATGTATGTATGTATGTATGTATGTATCTATCTATCTATCTATCTATCTGTCTATTCCATCTTTTCATATGAATCAGTCTAATTCTGTTCAAATAAATCTAAATCTTTTCAGATCTATCACGCACATTATGTTCAAATCTATCATTATATTTCATCATATCTATCTATCTATCTATCTATCTATCTATCTATCTCTCTCTCTCTCTCTCTCTCTCTATATATATATATATATATATATATATATATATATATATATATATATATATATATATATGTGTGTGTGTCGTAGAATGCTAGAATGTAATCATCAAGTAAATACACGTTCATTTTAGAAATAAGAAAAAACACCCTTTGTCTGGTGTGTGTAGTTTTTATCGTCTGTCGCCTGAATCAAATCCCCCTGACTGACATACGCAAGACACGGCAACATTAAGACACATTGCAAAGTCGGGTGTAACTTGATTGATTTTTTCTCCAAGAAGCAGACACATTGCCCATAAAATAATACATTAAAAATCGAAAAAGCAAAAAGAAAATTCAAATATTAAATATTTTAAATCACCTAAAAAGAAAAATAATTCTTAATGTTTTGGGGGAAAAAAAAGTAGAAACGAAAATGTTTTTAATTTGTTTGATGAAACTTCGCTGGATTTTAACAAATGGTGACATTTCGTATGAGAACATTGCGTGTAAAAGCTACTTATTCGCAGATGGACGCCAGGCGTAGTGTAATGGTTAATAAATTAGTTTTTACTGGATATATTGCTAAGGTATTGAGTTCGATTCACTTTCTCTGCCTATTTGTAGCTTCCTTAGTTAAACTTGGTACATAATTGCATCTGATATTGAGTTATGATCAGGAATATCATATTTGAGACCTTACTTTAGCTTGATATACATGAAGTTCTTCATTCTGCTGATCTACTAGTGTAAGTTCAATAATTGTTTATGACTATGCTTGGATTGATTTTTTTTTTACAGAGATATAATTTCACGTACATTCTAAATATTTATATAGAAAAAATTGTATCTGTCTATATTTCTGAGATGAAGTATTATATACACTATTTATATTATTCGGACTATTGTCCTCATTTTTGTTACCATATTTATCACAACGTTTCAACTGTTGTACGCTCCGGCCTTCTTCAGGTGGTTGGAATGTCGAACTGAACCCTTTATTTCGCTCACTGAGGTAGACTGTTCTAGTTCCACGTGCCATGTCTAATGGATGTCAGTTATCTCCTGTTAATTCTCCTCTCCAAGTTCTCCACCGCCTTAACCAGGTATTGAACTCAGACTCTTTGGGTCTTGTCACTGGATCTAACCAACGCCTTTATCCACTGTGCCATGGACCCAAAGAATGAGAGTTCAATACCTGGTTAAGGCGGTGGAGAACTTGAAGAGGGGAATTAACAGGAGATACCTGATAACTGACATCCATTGAACATGGCACGTGGAACTAGAACAGTCTACTCCAGTGAGCGAAATAAAGGGTTCAGTTCGACATTCCAACCACCTGAAGAAGCCCGGAGCGTACAACGGCCGAAATGTTGTAATAAATATGGCCACAAAGATGAGGACAATAGTCCGAATAATGTAACTAATGTATAAAAAGATGTATGATTGATATTGCTCCTACCATATCTCTTATTGCCTCATTCCTGATCTTGTCTCGTCTGGTCGTGTTCACTGCTTTCCTCAGACATTTCATCTCGCAATGATCTGTTTCCTCTCAAAGTTTTTTGTTAGAGGCCATACCTGGCACTAGTAGGTCAGTGTTGGTAGGAAAATGGCGTTGATGAGTTGATGGTAGGAGTAATATCAATCATACAACATAGCGAACGACAGAGAATCTAGTGGTTCGTACACCTCAATCATATGCCTATCAACCAACCAGGCCTACGAACATACACCTTCAGTTACCCTGGGTAGAGTACGAGAGGCAGCCCAAGAAGACGTTGGAGCAACTCAGTGGCCGACACTCTTAGAGCCCACGAGATATCTCTACTCCAGGCCACTCGCCTTGCCGCTGGCAGACGACTGTGTCTCCCCGTGACGCCTAACACACACAAGCGGAATGAATAACTAAAACTAAACCAGGAAAAGATGTCGATTCAATTTTTCGTGTATTTTGCAACGGGGAGGTTTAATTCCACAATATATAAAATAATGGCGGCTGATTTGGGACACGTGACGTTTTAGATCTTCACAATATTCCCTTGATCACTCGATCCGTGACTGCAAGCTCTGATAAAGCTGGCTGGTTTCAGAAGTGTTTTGAAGTGACCGAAAATATAAACCTGAACCTAAGAGAATTTTAGAAGGATCACTTCAATATTTTAAATTGCTTAAATCTCATTGACAAAGCCTAGGAAGGAGTCACAGCGATATATTTATTTGCATTATTTGTATATAATCTTTAAAAAATATTTTAATTTTGTATAAAATACGATTTTTATATCAATATTTTTGGTGCTTAGAATGAATTAAATTTCTATTATTTTAAATGGGGAAATTTTTGCGACATACGAAATTTCCAGTTACGAATCCACTCCTGGATCAGATTAAATTCGTAGGTCGAGGTTCTACTACACATACACACACATGCGCGCACACACACACACGCACGCACGCACACACGCACGCACACACACACATATTTCAAGGTACTTCACAACATTTGAAGCCAAAAGACATTTCGTTGCAAAGAAGATACAGAACTTCCTTCAAAAAAATCTCGGCGTTGAAAACGTTATGTCTTTTATGGTAAATGCAGAAATAAAATTATTATGGTAGAAATGATTAGTTATTCTTGGGTCCGCTTCTGAATAATTTGAAGAGTTTTGATACATTAATTCACAAATAAATGTTTATTCAAAAATCAGGCATTATTATCTGGATTATCTACTAGGAAAAGTAGGAAGAACATGATGGAAGAAAATTACAAATCCGATCACCATGAAAGGGAATTACAGAAATAAATTTAGGAAGAAGCAAATATACCGGGTGTAACAGCAAAATTGTCAAAATCGTTTAACAGCATGGCATAATTGTCACCTCACAAAATGTTTAACAACTAAAAAAACACTAAACTAAACAAGTTTTTTTATTTTCCATATTTTCAGATAAGACGTTTAGCCATTTTTACACCATTTGTCCTAAGATTCACTGAAAAACCCTATGAGTTACTCGTCTAGAAAGAGAACAGGTTGAAATCATTTTATGTCAGCCCCACTATGTCTTCACAACTAAGCAATGGGGAGATGAAAAAAATCATTCAGGTCTTCCATAATGGTACCAACACTCATACTCTAGCTTTCATCTTCAAAGTCCATTCAAGAACCATCAAGAAGACGGTGAATAAGTATAAAAAAGAGGAAAAAGTAGAGAGAAAAACTGGATCGGGAGGTCACAACCGGAAGAGGAATCATCATTTCAACTTAGAGATAAATACATTCTTATTGCTCAAAGTAGAGTATAAGTGTGTTATAAAAAAACCCAGAGAATTCCAGTAATATATCTTTAATAATTTCTAAAATACAACGGTACAAAGCTTAATCTCAGAACTGGAGAATTAAAATTCTCCAATTGTTAGATTAAGCTAGTGTAAAACATTTAACAGTAAACTGTTACATAATTTGGAGAAATTTGCTGTTACACCCGGTATATTTTAGAAACAAAGGAGAAGAAACATCATATCATTATTAAATATCTATAATGACGATACCACAATTCATGGATATACCTCCCAAAATCTAGATAACCAGGTCCTGGCACCGTTCTCCCCATTGGTATAGCTCTCACAGCTCAATTGGGGAAAGTGTATTGTTTCATTCAATAGGCCAAAAATCAAGTCAGTAATAATTCATTACAACTGAGCAGACTGAGATTTCTCCAGTCTTGAGAAGCGGTTGTAATCTGCAGTAAGTGCCGTGTTTATTGTTCATCAACTCACGACACTCTCATAACTTCAAGTGATAACCCCAAAACTAATAGAAAAGGTAGCATCCGAAATATATAACACTCATTTCTGCTTTGTCATCATTGCACCTCTGTTTGCCTTCTAATTCCAAATTTGAGTACGTGATCTCCCCCATATATATATATATATATATATATATATATATATATATATATATATATATATATATATGTGTGTGTGTGTGTGTGTGTGTGTGTGTACGTGTGTGCGTGTGTGTGTAAAAGGCAGGATGTGTGTGTGTGTGTATCGAATGCACGGCCGCAATCTTCGACGGATTTTCATAATAATTTACATGCACATGCTCCAAGTTAGTGGATAAGCCAAAACCGACATTGCATTTCCCAACTCCCATCAATAGTGGTAATAATCGATTTTTTCATGCTTCTACGGCAGTTTTCATGTAGTTTGCGGCCATTTTCTACTGGCCAGAGTGAGAGCCTATAGCTGGCTGCCACGAATAGGCAGGAAGATTCTATTGGCCAGCGGGAGAGCCAACAGCTGACTGCCACGAATGTTAACTAGCATGCTAGCATGCAAAAAAATCGATAGCTGCATTTGTCACAATTTAAATCTGCATGGCACTTTACTTCAATTGTCTCATTCGCTAGCTTAAAGTCAACGTTGATTCTGATTCCGCAGAACTGGGTTGGGCGTGAAAAAGTATTTGTTAACATTCTTTTTTCATTCGGTTTTTCCAGTTACGAGTCCTTTTTTAAAGCTGATCGTTTTGTGTTCATTTTATTTAGTTCTTTTTTCGTAACAGATTTAATGTTTAGTATAGAGCTTAGAAAAAATTCGTAGTTTGAGATAGGCAAGAAGTAAGGCATGTAGCAACATCAGCACGGCAAAGGGCACCCCTTTAAAGGCAAGGAAGGGCAAACATATCTTAAGTCAAGTGATAGCGATTGCTGTATGAGTCGTACGATTTTTGAATCAAGCACGGGCAACGCCGGGCTATGCTGCTAGCATATATATATATATATATGTATGCCCGCGCACCCACACGCGTAGTAGAACCTCGACCTACATACTTAATCTGTTCCAGGAGTTGATTCGTAACTGGAAATTTCGTATGTCGCAAAAATTTCCCCATTTAAAATAATAGAAATTTAATTCGTTCTAAGTACCAAAAATATTGATAAAAAAATCGTAATTTATCCAACATTAAAATACTTCTTAAAGATTATATACACATAATGCAAATTAATATATCGCTGCGACTACTTCCCAGGCTTTATCAATGAGATTTAAGCAATTTAACATATTGAAGTGATCCTTCTAAAATTCTCTTAGGTTCAGGTTTATATTTTCGGTCACTTCAAAACACTTCTGAAACCAGCCAGCTTTATCAGAGCTTGCAGACTTTCTATGTTTCACTACACTGTGGATGCCGGTTCTCTTTTTAAATCTTTGAAACCATCCCAGGTTTGCTTTAAATGGATTTTCATCTTCAGCAGATGTGCTTGGTATTTATCCGATAAGATCTACGTTCAGTGCCCTTGCCTTTGCCCACGTAATATCTTCAGACACTGAATCACCTCGTAGCTGCTTCTCATTAATCCACACCAACAACAGATTCTCAATACCTTCCAGGGTTTTTGGACGATGCTTGGTAATTATGCTAACTCCCTTGGCTCCATCAAGCTTCTTTTATTTCGATCTTGTTCTTTAGGATAATGCAAATTGTTGATGCTGAACGTTTATACAGTTTGGCAAAGTCAGAAACATGGGTAATTTCTTCATGCTTCTGAATGATCGTTTTCATTTGCACCGATATTTTCCTCTCTTCTTCAACCAGCTTCCTGGGTGACATCGTGGGCTACAAAAATTATCAAAAAATTACCCACCAAAATTTAAAATTTATTATAGACGTATAGTAATGTTTACAGTAACGCATTAAACTGTAAAGTACAGTAACTATGGAAAAATGTAAAGGAACAAACTGCAGTGATGAAATGCACCGTACAAATCAACCTGAACTGGATGCGTAGTTTACTGCATAGTTTACGTGCTGCACATGTATTTTATGCATTTTATTTTGCTCTAATTAAACTTGATAAATATTTTACATTTTTATACTATACTGTATTGATATCAGTTTAAAATTCAACGGTTATACACTGTAATATTAAACTAAAACACGTTACATTACATATAGATTAAACGAAAAGAAATCAGTATTGTTACACTGTAATTCAATAAATTTTAATAAAATTTACATGTTACTGTACTGTAACGATAACGAACGAGACTCTGGCCTGCTAACTAGTGCGCCGATGTGTGTGTTTATTCAACGGCGGGTTCGGCGTTCATCGCAGCGCCCGGGCCCGGGTCGGTTTTCTCACGCACTTCTTAGAGGGACGGGTGGCAGAAAGCCACACGAGGCGGAACGATAACGGGTCTGTGATGTCCGTAGATGTCCCGGGCCGCACGCGCGCTACACTGGAGGTATCAGCGAGGACTACTGTATTCATTAATGTACATAATTTTTTTCACATTATTAAGTTTTGTTATACTTACACTAATATAATCACAAATATACGTACACTACAAATGCTAATTCTACGAGCTTACAAAAGGACTGAGAAGGAGGATGCAATCTATATGTAATGCAACGTATTGGAGCATCACACTACATATAATGTGATGGAACTGTATAAAAATCTGTACTGCATAATAATATAATTTAGTACCGTATATGAAATATAATATAATAATGTACACTGTATATAAAACAAAAATCTAAGAATAAAAAATACAGTATAAAATATATCTGCAAATATTTAGTAGAATACAGTATATTATAAAAATACAGTATAAAAATGTATTGTAATACAGTAATAACCTACAGTTTTATGTTATTATGTATAAAATATATAATTATATAATTTACAAAACATAATAGTATAGAATACACTATATTTAAATAAGATTAAAAAGTATTTACGGTGCATTTATATCAAATATGTGGTTTGAAATGCAGTGGCGGGAAACCCGTTCTTATTTTCGTACGTCGAAATTAATCCTTAAGTGGAAACAAATATTCTGTCAAATGTTTGTTCGTATGGAGAGCTTTTCGTAAGTCGGGGGATGTTCGTAAGTCGAGGTTCCATTGTATATATATATATCATCGACTCTCCCGTCGAATTCGACCAATGAGGGTCAAGCAGATCAGTTCCTAGAAACTGAGAGCCCGACGCCGACACATGAGATTTGATTATAGTGGTGAAGGCTTTGTGCAGGACCATCCACACTTTTTGGAGGGACGAATACAGAGACCTGGTGCACTGAGTGCCTCAAGGTCCCCAAACGACCCTCTGCAGGTTTTGAATTCAGAGTTGTCCTTCTCCTAGACCAGTTGCCATCCAAGGCTATAGAACCCAGTCTCTCTCTCTTTCTCTCTCTCTCTCTCTCTCTCCATATATATATATATATATATATATAAAAGTGAACATAGATGTCAACACTTAGAGGCCACAGTCTGTTTCATGCTAGATGCAATCGTCAGGCCACAAGTGCTGTTATTTTTCTTGGCTATAAGAGCCTGACGATTTTGCATCTAAAATGTAAGGAAGCACTGTACAACCTCAAGCAAAAATGAACATTAATTTACACGCAGAGAAATAATCACTAAAAAGCTATGTAAACTATAGCAAAGAAAATATTCTACTACTCAACAGCAATGATAAATATATAAACCTATGTAGTCTTAAATTAAAAGATGGCCAAAAAGAATTCCTAAACTTAGGGCTAAATTTACATCTTCAACTTAAATTTGACCTCTTTACGAAGAAGACCGAAACTAAAATTCTACACCAATCACTAACGTAACACGAGACGCGTGGAGACATAGCAGTTTACTCGCACCTGAGAAACATCTACGAGGCCGAAGGTTTGAGAAACCGCTCTCCTCGCAACAAATATATCATTATCCGAATAAATAAACTAAAAACCAATCCTAACATTGTAATCAGACGAACTGACAAGCGCCAATACATACGTAATTTTGAATAAAGTCAGTTAATAAAAAAAACTGCAAACCATCATCGATGACCGAGCTAAATTCACTGAACTAAACAGAAACCCAACGGAGACCATAAAAATATCCACCAACAAATTTATAACAACGAAAAACACTGACGTCGGATCCCTAAAACCCAGAAAATAATCAGAGACTAACAACCTGGATAATTATATGGAAATATAAAAACGCACAATTCGGATATCCGCTACAACCAATCATTTCCCAGATCCCAACTCCTGTGTGCTATCAGAATTGCTTAATGACATCATACCCCATACCTACCCACCAATTGCAGCGTCACATAGACCCACGTTTTCCTCCAAATTCTAAAAAGTACAAAACCAACCCTTGACGTCGAAAATTTATTCACAAACGTCAACGTCGATGAAGCCCTTGACATAATCCTCAACACCGTGTACACAAAGAATTCTATCCCACCACCCCCAACTATCAAACCAAATATCCGCAAAAAATGATTACATGTATGTACAACCAAAGTTCCCTTCTACAACCATTTACACCCAGAGTAATGGTGTTACTATGGGAAATCCGCTCGGCCCGTGCTTCTCTAATGATTACATGTCTCATGTAGACAACATAAAATTTAAACAGGTCTGCAAACCTAAAATATAGTCCACTACGTAGACGATATTTTTAATTTAGCGAAAAACACAAAAGAAATAGATACTCTCAAGACCACATTTGAAAAAATAATTGTCCTTAACTTTACCTACGAACTTAGTCAAAAAAGTAAACTCCCATTCTTAGACGTTCTCGTAGAATACACTAACTACATTTTTACCACATCACTGTATAAAAATAAACTCACTAGTAGAAGCTCTTGCCACTTTAATTTTAAGAGTGAATGCCCACTCAGATACAAAATAGCAGTGATAAAAACTTCCTAAAGAAAGCACACGAGAATTCATTCTCTCGTCTACTTTTCCTTAAAGAACTCTACAATGCAAAAACAGACACTTGTTAACAATGACTTTCCTTATCACCTCATCGAATACCAAATTGGACTATTTCTTTCCAAAGTAAATAATAACGTTTGTAAATACAAAGTCAAAAATGACATTCTACAAAATCCAAATACACGTCAGCTACAAACAAGATGACTATTCATTTATCCAAACAGAAAAATTAAATTACCTACTACAAGAAATTTAAATCAGTTAAACTTATCCTCAAAAATAACAACACAACCCTCAAAAACAAAACTACAAAAATGAACATTAGTTACAAGTTCAAATAGACCTTAATTAATTGCATCGGTCACACTACTACTTGTCTATCCAGATTGCATACGTTATACCTATCCGACCACAGCTCCATAAGAACACATTTAAACAAACACACACAAACTAATTAGTCTCTATCCGAATCATACTAGTAGAAAATACAAACATAACCTCATACATGTGTAAAAAAAGATTTAAATTAATGGAAGCCTTAATAATAATAAAAAAAGCCAACACACAATAATATTATCTACGAACACGGCCACAATGTGTTAACTATGTTCATAAAATGGAACATCCTTATAACTCCAGACACATACACACAACCCATACACCCAGTTAAAAAGCAAAAATAAAATCATCTTTGATAATGGATAATAGAATCGCTCGGAATTACAGAACATTTGGACAGATTCTTCACACTTTGTGTCCAGAAAAGAAAATATTTGTTGGAAGACAAGAAAGATAAATAAAAAGCTTAAACCCAGCGCCTTGTCTCTCGTCTTTAATGAAACATAATGTGAGTGTGTTAAATAAGTTCGTCGGTGAAGCATCTATTTTTCAATCAATGTGATTGAATCGGGCAAAGAGGAAGGACACACCGTCACTCAAATACGTCTCAGGACCTAGGAGTCTTTACGGGAGAAGTAATGTTCAGCAATGTGTAGTTAGATCCCCGTTGTAGAGTTGATAAGTAACATGGAAAGTAGTAAAATTCTTAATGCTATACTAAAAATCATTGTGCACTTTGAGTGGAGATATCTTTAACATTAGATGTACATTGCTGAAAACATTTTTTTATATGTCTGCAATGAAATTACATATTCTGAGAATGAAAACTATTGGTGGACACTATGTTAAGAACACAAGATATGCAGCTGACACAGTGCTGATAACACACGCAGAAATAGCATTTCAGGCTCCTACAGAAGGCAGTGAAAGAAAAGTTGAAGAAAGATCAATTGTAAGGATTTTGAATATATGGTTGTGAGCAAGAAGGAAAGAATAAGATGCGACCTACGAATTGGAGATGCCAAAATCAATTAAATGTTTGGGAAATATTCCAACAGAGGATTGAAATTATGACACCGAAATCCGAAGGCACAATGGAATAACGAATGATGCCTTTCAAAAGCTAAGCAAGAAACAGGATAATTTCGATAGAAACACAAACTAAAATGATAGAGCTGGAGTTTTATGCAATATCAGTCGTTCTATATCACAATGAATGTTGGCCAACCTCGCATACGGACAGGAAACAATAAGCAACAAAAATGTGGTTCTACAGAAGGATACTGAGAATCTCATGTATTGAAAATTTGTGTAATGAGGAAGTTGTAAGGAAAATGGTATTAAAAAAAGACATACTTAGAACCATAAGGAGACATGTAATTTCTAGGGAACATAATGAGGAATTAGGATCTGAAGAATCTGATATTCACAGACTATATTGAAAGCAGAAGAGAGCGAGGAAAGTAGCAAGTGACCTACCCAACGAGCTTGTGCAAATGGAGGGCAGAACAAGCAGTTGGAGAGATAAAGAAAAACAAACCTTACTCACAGCTCCAAATGATAGCAAGATTTCGCGAAACATGATTGCTCACGACATGAATAAGCACAACACATAGAAAAAGATCAAAATGTTTACTTGGTTAATATTGTTTAGAGACATATCAATACCTCTGTGGTTTATTTAATGCCGAGATCTAAATATTTTGAACACAATGTTATGCTTCAAATAATATATTTTGAACGCAATTGTATAACTTCAACTACAGATAAGATATATCATTGGTCATGTTGCTATAAAATTTATTTATTGGTAATTCTACTATAATTTTTTTTTCGCTCACTTAGAGAGGGGAATTAACAGGAGATAACTGATAACTGACATCCATTAGACATGGCACGTGGAACTAGAACAGTCTTCCCCAGTGAGCGAAAAAAAGGGTTCAGTTCGACATTCCAACCACCTAAAGCGTACAGCGGCCGAAACGTTGTAATAAATATGGCGACAAAGATGAGGACAATACTCCGAATAATGTAAATAGTATAACATTTTATTGTTGGTCATTTTGATTTAAAATTGTATTTTTGGTAATTTTAATATAAGTATACTTCGTAATTTTTTTTATATAAAAATGTATCGTTGGTATTTTTTATATAAAAATGTATTTTTATACTTTCATCGTGTTTTGTTTTTGTTCGAGGATTCACTATGTGACAATAGATGGGACCGTAGTGGGTGCTACCATGCCGTGTCAGGGTGGAGTTGGAAACAGCAATAACTAAGAGGTGGTTCCCCGCTAATCAAAACCTCCAGTCTACCGATCAGAGGCCTTGCTGCCGGGTGTAGATCATCATCATGAAGAAAGATAAACTGCGTTTGTTATTTTAAAACATCGTAATTTGTCACATACGCGCCAAGATAAAGTTTCGCTTTTCTAAAATATGGCTGTCCAAATACATATAAAACTATAAATATCTTTTCTACCTGATTATTAAAAAAAAAAACAGCTTGAACGAATCAAAATTTTCGTATGGCATGATATGGTTATTTTATAGCGGATCAACCATACGTGATATTTTTCGTTTCCATAATTAAATGTATGGAATTTATAATGTATAAACTTTATTGATGTGTTTGCACAAGTCTTATTGATTCATTATTATTTGATAACAATATGTTCTGGATGGGGACAAAGAGAGAAAAAATGAAATACGAAATGTGAAATATTTTTGAATTATTTTAACATTTCTTAAAACTTTATAAATCCTTATGAAAAAAAATAGCGTTAAAATGTTTTTCTTTGAATAAGTCTTTAACATATTAGACATATGAAAATATTTGCATGTTTTTTAGAATAAAAGTAATGTAGTCTCCATTTGATTCTGCCAATAGTTTCCAAAGTAGTTAGTGTTGAAAACCTTTACATATTACTAACATATAGAGCGTAATAATAACGAAAAGCCATACATTTTGAAGTTTAAAATTATTGTTTGATCATTTATCATTAAAATAAATGAACTAATTAATAAAAAGCAAATTAATAACAAAATAAATTAAGATGAGCAAAGAACAAATAAATAAAATAAATAGGGAATTAGTAATTTACACAGGTAAAATTTATTAGTAACTAACAGCATGGCCCGGCGTTGCCCGTGCTTGATTCAAAAATCGTACAACTCATACAGCAATCACTATCACTTGACTTAAAAATTTTTTGCCCTACCTTGCCTTTAAAGTAGTACCCTTTGCCGTGATGATGTTGCTACATGCCTTACTTCTTGCCTATCTCACACTGAGAATTTTTTCTAAGCTCCATACTAAACATTAAATCAGTTACGAAAAAATAACTAAATAAAATGAACACAAAACGATCAGATTTAAAAAAAAAGAATCGTAACTGGAAAAACCGAATGAAAAAAGAATGTTAACAATAAATACTTTTTCACGCCCAACCCAGTTATGCGGAATCAGAATCAACGTTGAGTTTAAGCAAGCGAATGAGCCAATTGGAGTAAAGTGCCATGCAGATTTAAATTTTTCTCACTTGTGACGAATGCAGGCTATCGATTCTTTTTGCATGCTAGCATGCTAGTTAACATTCGTGTCAGTCAGCTGTTGGCTCTCACGCTGGCCAATAGAATCTTCCTACCTATTCGTGGCAGCCAGCTATAGGCTCTCACTCTGGCCAGTAGAAAATGGCCGCAAACTACATGAAAACTGCCGTAGAAGCATGAAGAAATCGATTATTTCCATTATCGATGGGAGTTGGGAAATGCAAAGTCGGTCTTGGCCTTCCCGCTAACTTCGAGCATGTGCATGTAAATTTTGGTGCAATTCCGTCATTCGTTACACACACATCCTGCCTTTTATAGATAGAGATTAAATTAGTACTTCACCATGATTTTTAATTAAAACATTTTCACCATTTTTTCATTTAAACATTCTAAGCCTCTGATAAGTCAAGAGATTATTATCAGCGACATACGGCAAGAATGACAGCTACTGACTGGTATTTTGATACCAGTCAGTAGCTGCCGTATGTCGCTGATAATAATCTCTTGACATTAACATGGCGATTTGATGGCCGTGTTAAAGTCGACGTGATATAATTAAACATAGTCCTTAAATGCCATGTGTTCCATGACGAAGTTAGGAGTGATTTTGTTAAAGGTACTATTTTTATGGTCAGAAGACTAAACAGCAGGGCTTGCGTGTTTTTAATGTTTATGTATAGTGAATAACTATGTGAAGTCATCCCAATAGGGGAAAAACTGTCGACAAGTTATCGGACGGCTAACACATCTATTTAATAATTGAAGGGAAGTTTTCCACTAATTCAGAATGACACAAATTGTAGATGACTTTAATCAAGGTCAAGCAAAGAATGTATACAATACACATTACATATTTTTAATCATTTCACTCAAGGAAAGGCGATAAAGCGACTAAGACGCAATGGTTTACTAAGAGTGAAGTAAACTGGAAAAAGACTACTGTGAAGCAAAAAGAAATAAAAGGAACAGTACTCATGGAAACATACGATGGCGATTGATATTCCATTTAAAGTTTTGAAGATTGTAGTTGACGGGAAGTCGAAAAGAGAATTCAGCAGGTGCTAGAGAAGAAACTATTATCATAGAATGTGCGGTTACACTTGTTAAATGTTTAACAGCAAAATGATGAGACATATCTGACAATCTAGTACTCAGTTCAAATGCAAGATGTCGAGGTAACAGATGGGAAACCTCAATAGAGAACAATTACAATTACTTACAGAAAAAGCTCATGAAGGTGACGAGAAACTGATTGAAGGTGACGAGAAACTGATTGGATAACCTACCTTATCTGTATTCTTATGTTCTATTGGGACGATTATTTGGTTAGATAAAATGGAGACTAACGAGGAAATTGTTTGGCCGTATCATTTTATTGAAAGCAAGGACCCCTAGCCCATTGTTGGTGGTGGGGGATGCCCCCACCCAGCTCTGCGTTCTTTGAAACATAAGAGCTTGGTGATAAACGGTTAGCCTCAACTATTCACTAACTGACCATGAGAATGGAAGACGGCGAATATGAACACCCGCTACCATATGTAAGTAGAATTATATGCCATATCCTCAATGCTGGATAACTAAATTTGTTTTTTTTAATGATAGAACAATGGGACTATACCTAGTTAAAACTTAACGGAAGGGGAAAATAAAAATAAAGACCCCATTCCTATCCTTCGGTAAGTATATCTTCAGCTGTCAGCTTGGACTCCTTTTCAGCTGGAGACTTTTATTTTGTGTTTGTGTGTGTGTGTGTGTGTGTGTGTGTGTGTGTGTGTGTGTGTAATAAGAGTAGGTAGGCTTTTCTACCGTCCGGTCAATACTCCTCCCCCTTCTCTTGGACAAGAGTAGAGGCTCCCACAAAGGCTAAAGTCTAGGTATCAAAGAGGAAATCTCGCCATTTACTTGGTGAAGCTTACCGCAGATTTAATACGTTGACCACTGAACTCTTTCTACTCAATGGGATATAGATATCTTATCCAGAGCTTTTACAGGAGGTTTTATTTTCATATTCTAAGACATATACCGTACAATTGCATTATCCTTCTAAAAGATGCCAGAGCCATGGTAATAGACTGTCGCCATGAAGGAGTATACCCGATAATGTTGAAGTGGTTAGTACGTAACAAAGAACTTCTCCATGTGAATAATAGAACGCAGTGTTTCCCAGAAGAACCGTTGCACAGATTATCACACTGACTGCTTTTTGTATATCCCGAGACAACGAGGCAGACCCCGCCATCCCTAAATCTTATTCAAGTGAAAGAAAAGGTCATCGAAACAAGCGACCTCTTTCCACTAAGCAAAGTATATTTTCCGACTCGCGCATCCCCGGTAAATGCCCTTGGTTAACATGTTTAGTCTGACACACCTACGGCTTAGTAACCCCAAACAAAAAGAGGATTCTTCCAAAGAAGAATCTGCTATGTTATCCATCCTAAATTGTCATCACGCCTTCAATCAGTTTCTCGTCACCTTCATGAGTCTTTTCTCTAAGTAAATTGTTCTCTATTGAGGTTTTCCATTTGTCAACCTCGGCATCTTGCATTTCAGTACTGTTTAGGAAGGGGTTCCGGGAACTCTTCCTGTCTTTCTCACTGGCTTCTGTACTAGTGCTGTCGTGTTTCTTTCGTGATGTGTGCAGTCTGTGGCAATGTCTCTTCATTCTGATGGTAAACGGTTGACAGTTTTCTGGTTGCTGTTTACAACTGGTAGTTAGGAGCCCTAAATCTTGCGTAGCGTCTTGAGCGGCCGCTCTGATCAACAGTTGTATAATACCGGGGTGTCTGTAGTACCATGTTGCACATGGAAAGTTGTCCCTGCATTCTGTTGCAGGCTGCGCCAACTTCTCTCTGCCCACGTCACGGTCGATAACCGTCTGCTTCTTCTACTTTAGGCCTTCTCATTTTTACTACCGTAATTACGCATCATGATAACTAACGACGATCCAAAAGAGAAAACCTTAACCAGCCCTTAAAAAAATCACCCAAACCCTTTAACATTTCCTTTTCTAACATACGTGGCCTTAGAACCAATTTCTTGCCGTATGGAATCTTTCCTCATTGCGAACTGCCCGGATATACTGGCTCTCTGTGAGACCAATCTTGACTCGTCTATCCCCTCCTCTGACCACTCGATCCTCGGGCACCTTCCTCTCCTTAGAAAAGACTCTCAAACCCACATGCATGGCCTTGGAGTTGACGTCAAGGACCATCTCCCGCTGGCGAGAGAGCTGTCTCTTGAATCTCCAGACCATTTGTACATGTGTCTCTGGCTATCTCTTCTCAATGCTGTAAGCTACCTCTTCTTCCTTTATCGCTCTCCATCTTCCCAAGACTGTGGCGTAATCGAATGTATTCCTGACAGCATTGACAGGCTTATCTCTCTCCATCCGTTTGCTCACATAATCGTGTTTGGTGATTTTAACGCCCATCATACCAAGTGGCTTAAAAACGCTACTACTGACATTGCAGACATTCAAACCCTCAATTTTTTCAATTTCTCAATCCCTCACAGAGATAGTTAACTTTAGAACACGTTTTTCCCTACAACTGGGATGGTAAGGTTTCTCTTCTCGATCTATGTTTTACCTCCATCCCCGAGTCCTGTAGCGCCACGCAGCTCTGCCCACTTGAGAACTCCGATCATGCTGTAGTGTCTAACAACATCTCCTTCAACTCCACTCCCTGTAAAGAACCTTCTACCACGAGAACCTCGTTCTGCTGTCAACGAACAGACTGGGACTCGTTCCGGTATTTCCTTCGCGATATCCCCTGGGATGTTGTATTTCCGCTCCCCGTTCAAGAATGTGTTTCCGAGGTCTCCTCTTGGGTTAAAGCTGGAATCGAGGCTTTCATCCCCTCAAGGAAATATAAGGTTAAATCGCGCTCCTCCCTTTGGTTCTCCGCTGCTTGCTCAGCTGCCATAGGAATCACTACTTGCACCAATATCTAGACGTCTCTTTGTCTCTGCCCGTAACGAGTGTAAGCGTGTCCTCAATGAAGCAAAGTCACTATTTACTGCTCGAATGAAAGAACGTATTGCATCTCGCAAATTTGGCTCCAAGGATTATTGGCGTCTCTGCAAGAGCGTACTTAACAATAGCAAACCCTCTATACCTCCTTTCAACCTGTTTGAGGTTCTGACCTCTTCTGTCGACAAGGCTGAATGCTTTGCTCGGAAATTCTCATTCAATTCAACGCTCGACTCTTCCGGTGAACCCACACCTGATTTCCCCCATAGAACTGAGGCTCTATTGAGCGAGTTGCACATAACCCGGTCATCGGTATTGGGAATTATCTTTAATTTAGACCCCCCCCCCCCACGAGGCTAGTAGTGGAGACGGGATACCAACCATTCTCCTGAAGAAATAAGCGCCTGAACTGGCGCCTGTCCTCTCCAAATTATATAACTACTGCCACAATGAATCTTGTTTTCCAGGCTATTGAAAGTCCTCATCCATTGTTCCTGTCTTTAAGAACTCTGGAGACCCTTCTGACCCCTCTAACTACCATCTAATCAGACTCCTACCCCTCTTAAGCAAAGTCTTCGAAGCTTTAATCAAAGCCGAAGTGGTTAAGCATCTTATATCCCATGGTCTTCTCTCCGACAAGCTATATGTTTTCCGCTTTGCCCGTTCTACTGCTGATGTGCTTACGACCATAACTGAAATTGTTTACCAAGCTCTTCATAATAACGGAGAAGCTCGTGCTGTGGCTCTAGATATATCCAAAGCGTTTGATAGGTTTTGGCATGCCGGCCTTCTTCGGCAAGCTTCAGGGTTATGGAATTTCAGGTCAATTGTTTGACTTAATACAATCATTCCTGTCAAACCGTGTATTGAAGGTCATTCTCAACGGATTCTCCTCTAGCTCCTATCCCACAAACGCAGGTGTTCCACAATGCTCCGTCTAAGGCCCTACTCTGTTCCTTATCTTCATCAACGATCTTCTTGACGTCATAGGTTCCCAAGTAGACATCTACGTGATCGACACTACTATTTACTCCTGCCTCAAAAACAAATCTAGAGTCACTGACAAAACAAACCTGGCGGTTTATCACGAAAAGGACCTCCAATCGGTTGTAGACTGGGGCAGGAATTGGCTGGTTAACTTTAATGCCTCAAAACCAAAACTGCTCTCTATTACTCACCAGAGAGAACCATCCCTGCCGCTCATTAGAATGTCTGACGCTGAACTCCCCGAGAGCACCTCTTTGCGACTGCTCGGTCACACATTGACTGCTGACCTGAAATGGAAAAAATACATTGAGTCAATGGCTTCGTCCACCGCAAGGAATGTTGGCTCCCTTGTGCCGCGCCAAGAATTTTTTTCTCGCCGGAGTCGATCCTTCAAATCTACAAATCAACCATTCGTCCTTGCATGGGGTATTTCTATTCATAAGATCCAGAGACGGATATGCAATATATTTGGCCTTGATCTGGCATCTGGTCTGCACCACTCTCTCACAGATGTCCCGTCGCCTCCCCCTGTCTTTTTTTTACAAATATTTTCATGGTAACTGCTCCGATGAGCTGCTTTCGCTGGTTCCCAGACTTCATAAATTTAGGCGTTCAACTAGTCTGGCATCTCGGTCTCACACTTTCACTGTCGAACCTGTTAAATGTAGTCATCTCTTCTACTCCAATAACTTCATGTCTCGCACTTCTTTACTGTGGAACTCTCTCCCCATTGCTTGTTTTCCTGATAGCTATAATCTCCAACTATTCAAATGCAATGTCAATCGACGTCTCCAGATACCCTGATATATCCTCTAACATTCTCTTCATCTTTTCCTCCATCACTCCTCTTTGTTCTCGCTCCAACTCTCTGTAATCCCTTGCGTGCTAGTGGCTTCCCGCCTTGCTTGGGGTGAAAAGCTTAAACACACACACAGACACACACACACACACACACGTGTGTATATATATATATATATATATATATATATATATATATATATATGCATGCATGTATGTATAAATATTTGGATATCAGGATATTTTCTAAAATAGCGACATTTTAGACAAATATATAAAATAAAAGATATAAAAACTTGATTCTTGCTTGAAAATGTAATATATTTGTCTCGCACAACTCAAGGAAAGGAATCTGTTTAGACATATGCGCTATTTCGGGTTAAAATCTGTAACTGTACGGACGAAGGGTATGGTAAAAGATGTCACTAACACGATGCAAAAACAAACAACTTATTAATTAACAGTAGGTTGAAAAATAGTTGTTTATTTTCGATGACGATCACAGGCTGCGAGTCAATTGTAATTTTCTACGTTGACGGATACATTCTCATGAAAGAAGAAGACATGTAAATATCTTTGTCTGACATGTGAAAAAAAAAAATGAATAAAAAACGAATAACAGGCAAATATCAGGTGAGGATAGAAAATAGAAAAGAAAAATACAAGCTTAAAAAAAAAAGTCTGTTTGCATAAAACATTGTAACACTTTTTTTGCCTGTGTTAGGAGTTGCCACTACAAATCAGTCCATGCAAGTAACGCGATACATTTCAGATGCGTCAAATTTATTCCCGGCAGATGTACGTGAGTATTATTAACCAAGTCATTTAAGAAGGCTTTAAATACTGATCAAACCCATCGGACACATCTCTGACCGAACTATATATACATATATATATATATATATATATATATATATATATATATATATATATATATATATATACACACACACACACACACCTCATCTCATAAATTAAAACCAAAACACATTTTTTTATATATTTCGTCCTCAAGGACACATGGCACAGTGGATAAAGGAGTTGGTTAGCAAAGACTAAAGTAATACATGTTGAAGTTTTTGATGCGCCATTTTTTAACTGTATACAGTTGTTTGATATCGGTCTGATCTACACCTATATTAAAAGGGTTAAATCTATAGAAATATTGAACATTATTAAATAACCTGCACAGATAGAAAAAGAAAAATTATAACCTAACATTTAATAGTTAGAAATGTGACAAACCTCCTTTCAAACCTAATATAAATAATCTTATTATAATTGTACTTGCCCCCCCTAGTTATTTCACACGGAAAAGAAATTACAAAATCTCCTACAGAAGGTAGCGACGGAGAGGGTGAAGAAGGGACTAAGCATTAACTACAAGAAAACGATGTCTGGTCATCAGCAAAAGGATGAGCCCGAAATGTCATTTGCAGGTCGGAAACACTAGAATCAAACAGACTCGGAAGTTTAAATATATGGGAATCGTTCTGACAGAGGACGGTATATGCGACACTGAGATCTGTAGACGTACTGGGATGGCCAAGGACGTATTCCAAAAGCTGGGCAGAGTATTGCGCTGCAGGAGGATTTCTTTGGTAATGAAGAAAAGAATACTGAATTGTTACGTGACATCTGTCCTTCTTTACGACAGCGAATGTTGGACGGTCTCCTCAAAGATGAAGGTGGGACACGCGAGGCGACGGAGATGTGGTTCTACAGAAGCATGCTGAGGATAACATGAAGCGAACGTGTAACATCAGGAGGAGGCAACTGAAGTTTCTGGGACACATAATGAAGAAGAAAGGGCCTGGAGAATCTGACACTCACGGGTCGAATATAGGGAAAGAGAGACAAGGGAAAACAACGCATGACATACCTAGCGTGGTCTGGGGGAGGTGATAGAGAAAAGGAACTTGTTGAGAGCTGCAAGGGATAAAGGGAGGTGGAGAGCCATGATCGACTACGTCCTGAAAGAACACGACACATACAAAGAAAGAATACTTCATAAATAATTGACTATTCCATTTTGATAAACCCAACACATTGCAATGACACCACTTGAGTTCAGGGGAAAAAAATGAATAAATGAAAGAAAGTAACGGAAGATAGAATTGTTTAATGTCTGTTACATCTTAACCGCGCGCTAAGCTCTTAGTGCTTGTTGAAATCTTTGCCTTTGCGAAAAGAGCAACCCAGACGAGGCTATGTCGAAGCGCAGAGTCTCGTCTGGTGAGGTAGACAAACGGGATCTACGGGGAATTTTTGCCAGGGCCTACGGGCTCGGAAAAACTCACGTTAAACTGGCCTTGTGCCACATCCCGCTCTGTGGGGAACACGGGTAAGTACCATGTTTAATATCTGTTTCATTGGAATGGAAAAAGGTTATCAATTTCAATTTTTTAAATTTGTATCCACTTCTTAATATAACGAGTAGTATTCATATTTGTTATTTTTATTGCAAATTTTTGTTAAAGTTGTTAAGCTCAAATTTTTAACGATGCGATAGGGGAATTTCTACGGATATCAATAACTTAAGAATTAAGATTCATCAGAAAATTCAAATAGGAAAACCGTGAAATTTTCACGGGATAGAAATTGTAATAAAAGTATTCAAAAGATTACAAAATGAACGTTCATGAACATGGCTTGAATGTGAAATCTTAATACTGAGTCCATGGATGAGTGCCTACATTTCCAATAAACTCAGTAGTTGAAGCTGAGTAAATATCCCCCCTTTCTATCTCGCTCCAGAAGATAGAAAGAAAGATAGATTGACGTGATTTTTATCGGTAGAAAAATTATATATATATATATATATATATATATATATATATACACACACACACATATATATATATATATATATATACACACACACACACATATATATATATATACACACACACACACACACAGTGTGCGATAGGTAAATTGTCGCTATGTTATATTTTCTTATATTTTTTGTTTTTATTTTCGCGCATGAGCGTTGTTTGTTTTTCGTTTTTTTCGACTGAACAGTAAAGTACCGTCAATTGGGCACTGTCTGTGGGACAAAAGAGCACCATGACGTAATTCACACCGCCAGAAACTTCGAACCGACATGCTGTATTGTTATGCATTCGCATCGAAAGATTCAATACGAACATTTCAGAGTGTTTCGGCTTCAATATGATGCCAGTGCAGAGGATTCGAAAAGAGCTGGATGAGTCTAATGGTGATTACGAAGGTGCTTGGAGTTAAATCTATTTATGGTGGCGGGTTAGGGTTAGGGTTAGGGCCACTTGAGGAGTGCTGATACCTGGATCGTCACTGACAGTGTTCTTTGTGCTCAGGCGTACCATCGGAACGCAGTTGTTTGTGGTACCACGGATCTCAGAAATACACCAGAAATTTTTGCATTGCACGGCTGCTTTCGGTCTAGAAACGCAATCTGATACAGCCTTGCAGCCTCGAGTCCATTACCATTAGCGCGGCCATATATAAGAATCATACCTGCCTGCTCACGATATGAATATCCCGTCATTGTTTAAAGGAAGACTTCCCAGTTAACTCACTACTACACGCGTTGAACGTTGAAGACAGACTAGCCACAATAATACGAGAAGAGAGAGAGAGAGAGAGAGAGTGAGATAGAGAGAGGGAGAGGGGGTACAGAAAAGGAAAGACATAAGGAGAGGGAGTGAGGGGTAGGTGTATAGGGGTGAGAGAAAGAGAAATATTCTTGTGAGTTTAGAAAGTAGGCCAGAGAGAGAAAGAGAAGGGAAGAAAGAGAAGGGAAGAAAGAGAGAGAAAGAGAGAGGGAGGGAGATTAACGAATGTTTGGGTTTGGTACAGTCATCATTTTTGTGAAAAAAAAAAATCTTTGCCGCTATATTAAAAACTAAAATTTCAAATAGAGCTTTCTTTAAATACTCACTTAAGGTACGAAGTACAACTTATTGAAATCTCATGAGAGAGTACTGTTTGACAAGGTATAAATCTTACTTTCTCCCGTGATATGTTATGTTGAATGTATCTTTTCCTTGCTCTGCAGTAAAGGAGCCAAAATAAAATACTAGGAACATTTGAACATACTGAGTCTAACCTCAAAATTGTTCAAATACTGTAACAGCATAACTGTCCATACCACAAAATGTTTAATGGCTAAAAAATACACTAATCAGAGTTCCTTTTTTCCAGGTTAGCAGATAAGATATTTAGTCATCTTGATACCATGCGTTGTAAGAATCACTGAAAAACCCTTTGACTTATTCAGCTAGAAAGAGAACAAGTTAAAATCGTTTTATGTCAACACCACTGTTTTCTCAACTGAGCAATGGTTAGAGTAAAAAGATCATTCAAGCCTTCAGTAATGATACCAAAATTCTGGCTTCCATCTTCAAAGTCCTTTTACGAACCATCAAGAAAACGGCGAATAAGTTTTAAAAAGATGGACCACTAGAGAGGAAAACTGGATCAGGAGTATACAACAGTAAGAGGGGTCATCATTTCAACTTAAAATTCAAGAGATCAATTAGAAAAGATTCAATTCAATTCATAAGACGTTTGGAACGTGAGAGAGGAGATTCACATAAGACAGTCTAGAGAGCAGCGAAAAAAGACGTGAAAATGAAATATTCACCATTTTACTCCAGGACAGAAAGAAAGTTAGAGAGGGCGAAGATCATCTTGAATAAGTTGCAAATAATCCTGGAATATATATATATATATATTTGAACTTGTAAATCATTCATGACCTTTTGATCCTTAGCAATGATTAATTAATGATAAACATGTCATTTTCGTTTAGGATCGAATTCATCACCATTCTTTTGTTAAGTTTAGAGAGTAATTATACATTGTTATTTCACAAAGTAGAGTTTAATAGTGTCATATAAACCTCAGAGAATTCCAGTAAAAATCTTTAATCATTTATAAGACACAATGGTTCAGATTTTAATCAAACAACTGGACAATTTTGCTGTTAGACCCAATATATATATATATATGTATATATATATATATATATATATATATATATATATATATATATATATATGTCAGTTCACAAGTTTAAGATTGAAAAGATGAAACAGAAAAGCTCAGTTTAATGCATTCACGGTCAACATTCTGCTTTTATTCAATTTTCTATTCAACTGGAGAAAATAATTATTATAGACATCGCCCAGTTATTCCATTAAGATGAGCGCCCAGTTTTCACCAGAGGCATATTACATCCATAAATTCACGTTTGACCAGTTCATAAAAGCCAAATGTCCGAAGAATAAGTGAACAAGATTTTTATTATCAACTTTAGAAAAAGGGAGATCACTCTTGTATGATAATGAAGTTCTTACCAAAGACATAGAGATTAATCTTCACGTAACGACGTAAACATGTGAATATCACGGGTTCACTTTATTGTTTCTGAAAATTTTAAGCGATCATGTAGAGTGAAATTTAACTAAAAAAAATTATATGATTATAAAACAGAACACCGATTATTTAAGCACCATAAAATATTTTTATCAGGGCAGCCACCCATTATATATATATATATATATATATATATATATATATATATATATATATATATATATATATAAGAGGGTCATTCAACAAAAAAGGTGAATTTTTCGGTATAAGGACTATCTGATCCAGATAGAAGCTTATTCTTTTTTATTTTTTTTTGTTTTACTTCTTTTTCACATGGATTTAATTTCTTTCGCAGATTAAAAAAAAATCTTTGAGAGTTTTGGCGATTAACAAAGATGGCCGACCAAGAAGCATGCTCCCATAGATAGAAAAATAGACTACCCACAATGCACCACTGACCGATATATATAAATAGCCGAGAAAAATAACAGCACTCGTTTGCTGCCGATTTTGGTCGTCGACTCAATCGAGATAGATTAGCGGCGCAAACTGCTTTAGAAGAAAAAGTCGATCGGGCCGTGAAATCCCGTGTTAGTGGGGATATAGCCTTAGCTAAGGCAGAGTTGGCCTCCTTGCTTATCAAGAAGGATCAAGCTCTGGTAGTTAGGGCTAGGTTAAAAAGAATGTCCTCTGAGGCGACGAATATGGCCGCTGAATTGCGTGCAGAGGAGAGTAGGAGTGCGTCTCGGCGACATATCGCGTGCGTCACATTACCGGATAATCGGACCGTGACTACAAACGCGGGCATATGTGAGGTCTTTCGAGATTATTTTCAGGATCTTTTCACCAGGGAGCCCGGTCTGAGCTCTGCTCAGTTCGATTCCTATTTGGCTGACTTTCCCTGCCTCGAGGCAGCTGAAGCGGCTGGGCGCGAGGGTCCCATAACAGTGTCTGAGATCTGGGAAGCGCTGAAGCAGGTTGGCCTGGATAAGTCTCCGGGACTCGATGGTCTGCCCTACGAAGTGTACTTGAGGCTGTCGCCCGTTTTTGTTCCTTTGCTGGAACTGATTTTCAACCACTGGATGAAGCAGGGGTCTATACCTCAACGCTTCACCAGGGGTGTGATCAAGTTGCTGCGTAAGGACAAGAACGGTGGGGATGGGTTTGGGAACTTTCGCCCTTTAACGATGTTAAACGCTGAGTTAAAGATTTTGGCGAAGATCTTAGCCAACCGTTTGCAGCTTGTCCTGTCTAGTCTGATTGGCCCCGAGCAGACTTGTGCTGTGAAGGGCAGGACTATTCAGGATAACCTGCATATGGTACGCTTGATCTTAGAACAAGTCGACGGTGAAGCCGCGCTGATCAATTTAGATCAGTCCAAGGCCTTCGATAGGGTTGATCATCGTTTTCTGGAGGCTGTCCTTTCGTCGGCCGGTTTCGGAGCCGACTTTCGCTCCTGGATCCGACTCTTGTATGCGACCCCCGGTGCGCTGGTGGAAGTGAATGGAGTAAGATCGAAGCCTTTCGTATTGTCTCGCTCTATTCGTCAGGGTTGTCCGCTCTCGCCTTTGCTTTACGTTCTTGCGTTGGAACCTTTCCTTCGCAAGTTAAAGGCGAATCCGGTCCTGCGTGGAATATCTCTGCCTGGGGCTACCACCTCAGCAAAGTATTCTGCCTATGCTGACGACGTTTCGGTTCTTGTGTTCTTTCGGTTCTTGTCAGAGCCGAGATTGACGAAGTCAGCAAAGAGGTCAGTGGTTATGAGATGGTGACAGGGGCCAAGATCAACCGTGATAAGTCTGTTGGCTTGCGGTTGGGTGCGTGGAAGGGAGTTTCTCTTCCCGGACCTTTCCTCTGGACGGATGGGCCGATCAAGATACTCAGCGTCTGGTTCGGTCCGGATCTCCAGTTGGAAATGAATTGGTCGGAGGTACGAGAGAAGGCCGAGATCGCGGTTAATCTGTGGTCTCGAAGGAGGCTTTCTCTGAAGGGAAGGGCGGAAGTATGTGTTTCACACATATATCCAATCATCGTGCACCGACTCTCTGTACTTCCACTTCCGTTTACCCCACTAATTTTATTAGTAAGGCTCTTGTTCTCTTTCTTGTGGGGAGGCAAGGCCCCTATGGTATCTCGGGAGATCTGTTGCCTTCATACCGCTGAGGGCGGCCTGGGTATGCCAAGCATTGAGATTCGTTAACATATGCTTCACATTGCGTTCCTAGACCGATTGTGTCGCGAACCGGACGAGGTGGGAGCCTTCTGGAAGGAAGACGCCCGGAAAAATTTCCCGTCCCTGAGAAGTGTGCACTCGTGCGAGGGGGAGGCTCGCCGTAGACCCCGAGCCGAAAGCTCCTTCTATCACGAATGTCGTCGCGCTCTGAAATGCCTCTTACGGGCGTCGGAAGGCCTCTCCAACGTCCAGGCGTTGTCTCGTAGGGCATTGTATCAAGTGCTAGTTCGGGGGTTCGTTCAAGATGGTTTGATTAGCAAGCTCGGTCTTACGAAGCAGCAGGCTCGCTCAATATGGCCTTAGGCGCCGGGGTTGAAATGCCTCACTAACGATGAGGCATCACTCACCTGGCGGGTGATTCGTAGAGCCCTCTGGGTCGGCAAAAGACTTTGTTCAGCGGGCTTGGAGAATTCTCCAAACTGCCGCCGCTGTGTTGGGGAAGTCGAGACCATTGGTCACGCCTTCTTTCAGTGCACGGTGGTAGTGCCGTTGTGCAGGTTTGTTGAAGGCCTCATGGTTCGCGTACTGCGGAGAAAGTCCTTTGTCCTGGATGCTGTTTCTGTTTGTAGCAATGTGGTGCCTCAGATGTCGAAGGCTGAACATTATGTGTTCTGTTGCTTACTAGGCGTTATGAGAGTCGTGATTTGGACGACGCGTCAGAAGGAATTCTATGGTGGCGAGAAGTTTGCTTCTTCCGAACTGATCTTGTTCTTTAGGCATCAGCTTAAAGTCAAGATTAGGCCGGAAAGGCGGCGGCTCACATCATCAGAATTTGGCGAAAGGTGGGTGAGTCTTGCGCGTTTGTGCCGTGTGAAAGGGGCTGACCTTGAGTGGCATTTTGATGCCGGTTAGGCATCAGGATATTGTTTACCTGGGTTGAACTTGAGCAACCCATCCCTGGATTTAGGATAGTTTAGGGTTTTTACTTTTGTATTTTAGTTTTTCATTTCTGTAAAACTTAGCTAGAGTGTGTTTGCTCATTGGTCTCCTTTTTTTTCTGTCCCCCTTTTCTTTTCCTTTAGTTTAACTCCCCATCCCTCCCTCGGATTGATCGGATCGACGGCCTTTTGGTTGGACGTAGTTTATCGTCATACCCAGGACGCGGATGTAGTTTATCGTCATACCCAGGACGCGGATGTAGTTTATCGTCATACCCAGGACGCTGTGTGTGTGTGTGTGTGTGTGTGCAAATTTCTAATCGGATGAAGTAAAGACGCGAAATGTCTTTATCAAGAAAAATAAATCTATCCTCATTTCTTCAAATATTGTAAAGAGATATAGCAAATATACACGGAGAACCGGGAACCATGTTATTTGACACTTTGATAAATCTGCTGAACTTCTTTTGCAGGTTTCATATATATATATATATATATATATATATATATATATATATATATATATATATATATATATATTGGAAGCAATTAAACTATAAATTTAAAAAAAGCTTGCAATAAATTTCCAACGTAAAACTTGTTTTAAATAATGAAGTAGATATATCTGCCCAGTTATGTTCTGCAAAATAAAAAAAGAATACCTAACTGTCAAACTTGGCGGTATTACTTATATGAGGATCGGCAATAGTACCAATGGTGGTGATATTCGTAATTTTAGCTGTTACATTATAGTCAAAAATTCATCATTAATTTACCGATCAGCTTGTACTACGTTCTGTTTAAACTTATAAAATCTTCCTCTTTAATCAATTTTTCAGGAAATAGGGTTCTTACCTGCTGTAGCTTTCCAGTATAGATGAAGGTATCCTTCCTAACCTTTTATTTGAAATAGCGTAGAATGTCAACATCTCGTTTATGTTATTATTTCCATTTAGAGTTATATGTGAGCTCAATCAAGAGACGAAAATGGGGTAGAGAAAAGGAAAGAGAAATAGAGAGGGATTTGAGGTATGAGAGCGAGACGGAAGAGAGGGAGATATAAAGTGAAGGATTACTGAGGCTTTAGAATGAAGAGAGAGCGCCGTTTCACTACTGTTAGATGTTTTCCACAACTATTTGGGTCCTGTCACTGGATCTAACTAACGCCTTTATCCACTGTGACATGTGTCTTCAAGGTCACATGGCACAGTTGACAAAGGCGTTCTCAAGGAGACATGGCACAGTGGATAAAGGCGTTAGTTAGATCCAGTGACAGGACCCAAAGAGTTGTGATTTCAATACCTGGTCAAGGCGGTGGAGAACTTTGAGAGGGGAATTAGCAGGAGATAACTGATAACTGACATCCATTAGACATGGCACGTGGAACTAGAACGCTCTACCCCAGTGAGAGAATTAAAGGGTTCAATTCCACATTCCAACCACCTGAAGAAGGCCGGAGCGTATAACGTAATGTAATAAATAATGTCCATGATTCTATAGTGCCAGTTTACGAGGTTTGAAGAAAGATGGTTCTTCCTAAGATATACATGCTTCATTCTCTTGATGACAATTTTAATGATTGATCTGAGAAAGCGATTGTATACAGCTGAGAGTTTCGAGTTTTCAAAACGTGGTCTTGACAAGTATGACATCCGTATGAAAAGATCGATCTGATGATGCTACTTAAGAACATGTTAATAGTACTTATGTTAATGTTTTGGTTTTGGACTCACAAAACTTTTGGCCGAAACTATCCGTCTGTTATTCTGGGTGTAACAGCAAAATTGTCCAAGTCATGTAACGGCAAGAATGCCTAATTTTAGATTAAGATCTGAAACGTTGTATCTTAGAAATGATTAAAGAATTCATAGTGGAATTCTCAGAGGTTTGTATAACACTACTGGAATATACTGTGAGCATTAAGAATGTATAATTACTCACTAAGCTTAACAGAAGTATCGTGATGAATCGATCATCAAGCGAAAATGTGTGTGTGTGTTTTATTCCAGTATAATTTTCCAAATTATTCAAAATGATCTCGCTCTCTCTAACATCCGAACTTTCTGGCTGGATTAACAAGTTGCCTCACACATTTCACGGAAGATTTTTCAGTGCTCTGTTGACTGTCATAGCCAAACGTCATATATATTGTGTTGGTTCTTTATCTAATTGATATCTTTAGCTCTAAGTTGAAATGAAGTTCCCTCTTCCTGTTGTGTCTACTTCTCCCTCTTTTTTAAAACTTATTCACCGCTATCTTGATGGTTCTTTGACGGACTTTGAAGATTGACGCCAGAGTATGAATGTTGATAGCATTACTGAAGGCTGAAATGATTATTTTTGTTTCCACCATTGCTCAGTTGCGAAGACAGTGGATCTGATACAAATCAGTTTTAATCTGCTCTCTTTTTAGCTGAATAAATCAAAGGGTTTTCAGTGACAATTTTGCTGTTAGACACGCGTTATGTGCAATTTTCCATCCTCTTCTAAATGTTTTATTACTGATCCATACAGCGATGTCATATGCTTAATATTTATGAATTCAGGTTTCAGTTGAAGTAGTCCAGGGAATGACCCAAAATGGTGTGAGTTCAATACTGCAGCAAAGGTGAACAATAACTTGAAGTATTGAGTTACTAAAAGGGAGATAATTGAAAATGAGATATCCAAAAACGGCATGACATGTGCAACTAAATCAATCTTCCCCTCTTGACTAAATGAGGGGTTAGGTTCGAAATTCCAACGTATATCACCTGAAGAAGGCCAGAGCGTACAACGACGAAAACGTCGTGAATATGACAGTAATGATGAGGACGATAGTCCGAAAAATGTCAGTCAGTTATGTGCCATGCGTGATACATGATTCGGCGGTCATGTATCGAAAGATACATGACTGAGGAGGCAGATTTTTCCCGCAGTAGGTTGCCATTTGTTACTGCGGTATATCAGTTGCCATCCAAGGCTATAGTACCCGGCTTGTCCTGCTATTTACCTTCATAACTTTCTCAGGGTATGAATCCTCTTGGGTATGTATTATCAGCATAAGTGAATGTAATGGATTCGACTAGATTTCGAATTCGGCTCTCCGATTTCTCAGTCAGAGCCGCTATTACTCCACCGTGCCTCCTCCGAAAAATGTAAGTAATGTAAATAGATACAGATTACGCATTTCCGAATATGTTGGACGCCATAAATAACATTCATATTAGAGTATAAATTATTTAAATCATGAAGCAAGTTTCCATGTTAGATGTTTAGTTTTGTAGCATCTTATCGTATTAGACAAGGGTCCCTAAGCGCAATCTATCATGTATTAAGTTTCTTTATCTCAACTGTCGGCAATTTCTAATGAATCGCAGAATTGTTTTTCGCTGGGTGCTTCAGACTTGTGGCCTTCTGCCAAACTAAGTTAAGTTCAGTAAATGAAAACTAATATATCTTCAACGTTTTGAAATGAGGAAAGAGTATTTGAAAATTTATAGTTTTAGGTAACATACGGTTTATATCTTTATGCAGATAGAGATTTAAACATTTTGTTAATATATGAAGAAGAAGAAAAGACGATTTCCCCGAGTTACTCGTCAATTTTTGTTGCTTTAGGCTGAAGAAAATTCAAGAATTTGTTTATTGATTTCAAAGAAACAATAATAAGCATCGTCTGGCCATTCTTATTTTTCCCTTTTCAGATCACATTTTCTTTTTCTCGCTTCCGGTTTGAGTAAATCTCTTCAGCAATATATATATATATATATATATATATATATATATATATATATATATATATATATATATATATATATACATATATATCGTAGTACATAATATTTATAAGCAAAGTATATATAAATTATATAAGCAGAACTATTACTGATAATAAAGCATTTATATGAAAAATAAAAAATATCAAAAAAAAAAAAGAAAGAAAAGGATAAAAATAAAATATAATGCCAATAAATTTGCGAAAGTATCAGGTAAAAAGACGGAAATTATAAAGGAAATGGTGCGGGGGGAAAAAGTAATATATATATATTTATATATATATATATATATATATATATATATATATATATATATATATATATATATATGTGTGTGTGTGTGTGTGTGTGTGTGTGTGTGTGTGCGTATATATATATATATATATATATATATATATATGAACAAATAAATAAATAAGAGTTTTATGGAAGGACATCTTGATATTGAGCACCCTGACGTACATGATTTATATATTATATTTTATATTATGTGGCGGCGAGATTGCGTTTAAATTCTGGAGAAATAGTTTTGGCTGCCACTCCTGTGGTAACTGAAAGTTACGTTAAAGATTGCGAAATTAATCACTTACTCACTTTGGCATCAGTTATCATGACATGTTAGTAACAAGAAATGTTACCAGTTAATCTTGCGATTGGAATCATAGCATGAAAAATTGTACTCATAACATCGGTCCGATGGAATCATTTATCACTAGATTACGATGTATATATAATTAATCAGTAGATTAATTAATATATACATCAGTATATATTATATAGACTATTATAGATTATATCAGCAGTTAATAGACACATCTATAATTAATTATAGATGTATCTATTAATGGCTAACATTACCACAATACGAATACGTTTAGCTAAGAATAGAAAATATCTTCTTCAGATACTCTCTTGTTGATATATATATATATATATATATATATATATATATATATATATATATATATATATATATATATATATAAAATGTAAAAGGCTCAAACACTAATATTCCATGGTTATAATTTGTTACATTGGAATCGTAATCACGATCTAATTCATCAGACCTACAAATATGTAGGTCTGATGAATTGGATCGTGATTACGATTCCAATGTAACAAATTATAACCATGGAATATTAGGGTTTGAGCTTTTTACATTTTATGCACACACACACACACACACACACACACACACACACGCATACATATATATATATATATATATATATATATATAAATATATATATATATATACTCTTGGCCTGACGATTGCATCTAGCATGAAACAGACTGTCGCCTCTAAGACTTGACATCAATGTTCACTTTTATATTTATATTTATATATGTATATTGACCACTAACATATATATATATATATGCGTGGGTATGTGTGGAAACCAGAGGTAAACACCAAGCAGCATGATAATGACCCGAGTATCTACTTTTATATTTGCATACACACTGATATTGAGAACTTTTACCTAGAAATTTAGCAAATTTTAAAAATATATTTTTATCATATATATCTATATATACCTATGCCTGTCTGTCTATCTATATATCTATCTATCTATCTATCTATCTATCTATCTATCTATCTATCTATCTAATTGGGTATGAAAGACATTGAGAAACATTAGCGCGATCAAGTGACAGTGATTTCATGGATATGGTCATAGTGATCTGTGGAAGTATATTTCATGCATGAATATCGGGAAGAAAGGGCGAGTTTGATAAATTAAAATCATGCTGATCATTCTAGAACTGAAGTGGTTCATGCACTACCATCTCCAGAAAATAAAAAGACAGAAAATTCAAAAACAGAAGACAAGTGAGCGGCAGTTTTTTTGGGAGGAAATAATTGGTGAAGAAAGCTTTTGGGTGGTTTAGGGTGTAAGAATGGTAAGACTGGTTTAATCTGACAGAAAACTTAACTCCAACTAAAATAATCACGCATTACAACAGAAGACCATCTCGGGAATCACAAATTCTTTCATCATTTTATCCCAAGCAAAGCGATCATGTGCCATTGACTCAACGGGTTACTGAGAGTGAAAAAGTATAAGAAGACTTTAATAAGGAGAAAGGACAATAAAAGAACAAGTCCCAGGAAGAGAAAAGATGGCGAGTGATGTTGTATTTACATTTTTGAAGATTGTAGTCATCAGGAAATTAAGTAAACGGATGTGATTTCCACAGGTTGTGTGTGCGAGAAAATAAACGATTAGAATATAAATTACGGTTACATCTAGCCATTTCATCAGTAAAATTATTAGTCGTACTTGCCAGTTTCGTAGTAGGCTTAAATTCATGCGATCGAGAGAAGAAGAATGAGAGCTTTTTAGAACAGGTGCCATGAAAATATTTAGGTAAAAGTCAGAACGACTCCAATTCACGGAGGCAGGAAATTGACTGATGTCGAGGTGCCAAATCAGAACTTATAAGATTGCAGAAACTTATTTGGATTTTGTCGAGATTATCGACATGTATAGCCAGTGCAGCAGAATATATGGCAGGAATATTGAATGCACGGGCGAATGGTAAATTTGTAAATGTCGAAGCCGATTGGCAAAAGCAGCTGACAATTATGTCGGTTGCCACTCCTGTTATATAAAAACAAGAAACTGAAGTACAATTCATTAAATATATGCTATGTTCCATGTGAGTTCGTTTCAAACATCCTCGTCGCCACTGTTATATTCCGTGCTAAGGGAATAAATACTTAACACCAGGTGAATAGTAGAAGAAAGGTTTATTGTACACAACCAGTACAATATGAAATACGGTACAGTTATATAGTGATTTTCCAAGCATTGCTCAGATGTGTAACAAGGCCGAAAGTAGGGGGAACCCAGTGAGGATCGAACTCACTACTCAGTCGTAAATGTTTTAGCGAGACAAGCTTGCTAACCATTAC